>OX376697.1:39764508-40075842 GCA_947389925.1 Coelopa pilipes | reverse complement strand
ACGTCCACGTCTATTTCGGGACGGTCGGAAACGGCTTCCAGCGGAATTGGACTGTGGGAAGTTATGGGAGTCCACTTTTCCACAGACTGTTTTGAAGGCAGCGGAATCGGTTCCCACTCTTGGTCTGAGGAGGTGGGCGAGAGAGCTCGAAAGAGTCGCCCAAAACCTCGGACGTCTCACGGAAGATCGCGAAAATCTGCGGGAAAACCACGAATGTCTCGCAAATCTCGAAGAAAGTCTCGAACTCCCGAGTGAAATCCCCGAAAATCTCAAAGAAATCCTCGAAAACCTCAAAAGACCCGGAAAAGCTCGGAGAAAACCTCTGAAGTCTCAAAGAAATGCTCGAAAATCCCACAGAAAATCACGAAAATCCCAAAAACAAACCTCGAAAATCTCACAGAAAATCGAGACATTCTCGAAATAATCGCAAGACTTCCTCCTCTCCTCCTCTCTCCTCTACGGTGACCCCCTCATTCCCCCCAACGCAGCTCGTTCAGAAAAATCCCAAATCTCTAATTAATTATTTGCCATGCTCGTCTAATTTTCCTCCACTTTCTGGCAGCGATATTCATTTGTTGCAACGACCACGGCCACGGCCAAATTAATCCTTTATTGCAATTCATGCAAGGAGACCAGCAACAGCAGCAGCAGCAGCAACAACTACAGTAAGAGCAACTGACCCACCATATGGTGTCCAATCGGGCAGGGATCGGGGGAGAGGGAGGGGAGGGAGCGAGAGAGGGATGCGAAATTAAGTTATACCCAGAAAGTCATCTGGCAAATGGAGTCACCAGACCAGACCAAACCAGACCACTGCAAGAACAACAGCGGCCACACGCACCAGGCACCAACAGGGCACGAGTGGGAGAGGGAAAGAGGGAGGGCGAGGGCGAGGAGAGGTCCTGGTGGACGTTTATATAATCATCATCAGGGCCAGTGGGAAAGTTAATCCTTTGGCCGGGGCGACGGCGACGGCGACGGAGACTCGACGGAGCTCGACCCACCCCGGGCGACCCGGCCCCGGGCGAGCGAAACTACTTTCCTGTATTGCAATATAATGAGCTGTCCGGGCCGGGATCCCCGCCCTCCCCTTCGACTTCCTTGGCGGCTGCGGCTGCGGTTGGCCTCGGCCACCCTTCGGCAGCGGAAGCGAGAAAAACCCAGGGAGTGGAGACAACGAAGACGGAAAATCACTGCACACGCAGCCGGGATGCGCAGAGAGAGGGAGAGAGGGTGGGTGAGAGTGAGTGAGACAGCAAGTCGGACTGTTTTCCGAAGGATCCACATCGCCAGCCCCTTCGCACTCGGGACAGCCGGGGAGACGGGGGGACGGGCGAGGGCAGCCGGCTGCCAAATTGCATTAAGGAGCTCATTAATTTCAACGTTTGCGATAACAGTTTGGCTCGTAACGCTTTGTCCGATTCCGCCCGGCCGTCGTCCTTCGAGGGGAGGACGACAAACACACACACACAGGCACAGGCACGGGAAACACCCAGCCGAACACACAGCCAAGCGCACCCAACACAACCCATCTCGACCCAAGCAATTTTCCACTTTGACAGTTTTTCCCCATCGACCGAAGATGGCCGCCAGGACCGGCCGTCAAGCGGCGTCGGGGCAGCAGCCGGAGAAGCAGCGGCAACTGTCGCTGTCCCGGTGGCCGCCCGGGCGCCGTCTCGAGTCCTGGCGAGATAATCTCTGAGGCGACATTTTTCGAAATTGTCCGTAATGAGAACGGAGGACGGAGAGCGAGGGAGAGCAGGCAGTCGGGACCAGACCCAGGAGCCCGGCGGAGGGGAGGGGCGGGAGCCCGTGCAACTACCGAAGTTTCCTCCCACAACCGGCTGCGTCCAGAGTTCATGACGTTGATGACGTTGTAATTTATTTCCCAAACCAGCGGGGGCGGCGACCAGGCGATGGCGATGGCGAAGGCGGCTCCAGCTCTGCCCCAGATCGGCCGGGTCGTCGGGGCCGTGGGCAGGCATGAGTTATGCGCCGGCTGGCTGGCTGGTGCGTTGGCCACCCTGGCTGCCAGGGCGACGAAGACGTATTGCGAACGTCTGCGGCGATGGCGTCGTTTAAGGAGCCTCATGGATGGGAAATCAGAGCGATTCGGCGCTCGGTGGACAACACTAAAGGCGTTGTTGTTGCCATTGTTGTTGGTCCACACATGTTGTCGTGGGCATTGTCTACATTGTTGTTGTACTGCGGTCCATGACGATGTTGTCACTAGAGTTGTCGCTCCGTCGTTAGGTGGTGACTGCGGCGTTCGAACCTCGTTCGATCGCCAGCGATGGGCCGTGGTCGTCGTTGGTCGTCGTTGGTGTTGCTGTTGCTGTCGGTTGTGGTTGTTGCTTCAGTCGCCTCGCCCGATTTATGGGTTTTCTTCTGCCCGACCGCCCTGCAGGCTTCATCATCACCGACATATGGGAATAATTTTCCAACAGTTGAGCTAAGCGAAGGGCATTAAGTCAAGGGGCATTAGGGACCCCTTCCGGCTGAATATTTACGACCCGGACCGCACCCCCCCCTCCCTGACCCTGGCCACTGCCGGCCACAGATCGCGCCAAGCTCGCGTCGCTTCGGGCTTGCTTCGGATCGGAATCAAGGAGCGATTAAATCGCAATTGGCCGGCGCAGGGCGAGGAGACGGGGGGAGCGGGCGAGGGAGGCCAAGAGATGCGATTTCCGAATTGATGGCTGGCAATTGGGTCGTGAAGAAACGCATCGTGCGATTGCATCAGGAGTTCCCGGAGAAAGAAGAGGAGGGCATGAGGCGAGGCGAGGACAAGAAAGAAAGGAAGCGATCGTATTTAAAGCCTATTTGAGGTCTCACAGTGACGGCAAAAATGTGTGGAAAACTGGCCAAAGCATCGACCTGTGCACCCCGAAGCTGACTCAGAGTTCTGAGGAAGGTTTTGCAGCCCAGGTGCCGAGGCCGCCTTTAAGATGCCGCAGGCGGGTCGGCGCAGACTCCGGCAATCGATTCGAGGGCCCGGCCCTAATCACATGCCACTCACAGGCCCGCAAATCTCGCCGCAAATCTCTGCGCCAGACAAAACATCCCGACGGACGGCGGACGGGCCGGGACCGGGCCAGGATCGCGGCCTACCGGGGAATAAGGACAGATGTCGCTCAGTCCCCCCACCCCCTCTCCATCTCCACCTTTCGCTGTCTGTGTCTCTGTCGCGTGAGGTGGCGGTGGCGAAGGCGGAGGGAGGAGGCAGGAGGCAGGGAGAAGTCATAAAGAAAGTTTCACGCATGATTTTAATTCCAGCGAGCCAACTGCGTGGAAATCGATAAAACGCCACTTGAATACCTAACGGGACTGGATATGAAATGTTTACACATATATGAAATATGTGTTTGTGTGTGTGTGCGCGCAGACACGTCCGCGGCCTCGGCCGACCGACGGACCGACGGACCGAAATGGAAGCCTCGAAGGAGCCTCGGAAGACTCTTAAGGCAAGGTTTCCGGGCCCGTTTCTGGCTGTCCGTCCGGCTGTCTGTGGGCCTGTCCTGCTGCCTGTGGGTCTGTCCCGCCGTCTGTCCCGCTGTCTCTTGGTCCGTCGCTCTGTCTGTCCCCCCCTCTGTCTCTCCTGCCGCCGGCCGTCCTGCTGTCGGTGGCCCCAGCCGCCCAGCCGCCCGTCCGTCCCTCGTTCATCCTCATTTTCCGGTTGCGCGCCGGACGTGGGAGGACGCCTTCTGTGTGTGTGTATGTGTGTGTGTGCGAGGCTGTGTGGGTGTCGAGTGTCTGTGTGAGTCGAGTCCGTGGCCGTGGCTGTGTGCGTCTGAGTCTAAGTGGGCGAGTCCGTGCCAGGCGTCGCCGACTCCTCGCGAGGCCGCGTCGTCGAATGCGTTTAAGATTCACTGGTGTCGAGTCTTCGCCCAGTTCCATCTCCCTCGGTCCCTCCTCCCCTCTCTCTCTCTCGCTCTCTGCCTCGCTCGCGGACTGCACGTAGGCGAGGCCTGAGAGCGTTGCCACATTTTGCCTCGACTGGCTCCCGGGCCTCCGCCTCTTGGGTTTTGCTTCTGCTTGTGGTTACAATACTTTGATAAACAAAAAATGTGTGAGTGTGGGTGAGTGAGTGGGGGGAAAAATTGTGGAAAATATGTATACGAAAATAAAATTTGCCCGGCTCCCGGTCCCGGTCCCGAGCCGGAGCCCGAGCAGCTCCAGTCGCAGACCAATTACTCATCCTTTAATCCCTGGAAGCACTTCTGTGCATTCATATTTCGTGCGTCCGTCCTCCGTCCTCCGTCTGTCTGTCCGCTTGCCTGTTCTCTTGCGACCTTCCCTTTCCCACTCCCTTTCCCTTCCCTTGCTTGCGTTGGGAAATGTTTATATTTTATTATTTTTAAAATTCACGATTCGCTCGCCCAGAAGCGAGAGGGAACAAAGAAAGAGACTGAGACTGAGGCAGGGAGTACGAGAGGCAGAGAGAGAGGGGAGGTGGGACTCGTGGGAGTGGGAGGCAATTCGTAAAGGTGGCCCGAACCTTGGACGGAAGAGCTTCCCAATCGATTCCAGCTCAAGGTGTTGGTGAACATTTAAACCTGGACCTTTTTCTCCTAATTTAAGGAATCGTTTGAAGTGACCTCGAGCTCCGCGACCGGCGCACGTGCCGTTCACACGATCGCCCGCGAAGCCCGCGGCGACAAGTGCGATAAGCCTGCCATTGGACAAGGAAGAAGAATGAGATCGCCAGGGCGACGGCGACGGCGAGAGCGAGAGGAGGAGACTGAACTGAGCGAAAGGCAAGTAAACAGATCTTGATGCCGAAACCACTGTCAACAGGCCCAGGCCACGTCCACGGTCCGCGGCCCACAGTCACGGCTGCGATCGTGAAACTTGGCTTCGGGGAAATTTTCCCCAGCACAGTGGGCTCTGGGCAAATAGTTTTATCGCAAGTTTGTCGTCGTCACACGGCGTACGCAAAGATACGCACAGGACAAATATTAAGATCTTCACTATTTGTGCTTCTACGAAAGCAACAACATCAACAACAAGAACAACAACAACAGCACCCACTCCGATTGCTCCGATTTCGAATGTTTTCCATTAATTCGTGTTTTCCCCTCCTCCTGTGCCGAAAACACACAAATCTGGCTCATCTCTGTTTGCCATTTGTGTCTGTTTCTGGGCCTCTGTCTCTGTCTGTGGCTGTGGCTGTGTCGGTGCCTGGGCCCGGTCTGTGTCGCTGTGTCTGGTGTGCCCGGGACAAACAGCCCGAGCTCCGATAAGCGGCCTCGGCCCGGTGTCGTCGGCTCGAGTCTGCGCCGCCGTCGCGCCCGGGTTTTGTGTGCTCTCGGCGTGGACGCGATCGCGCACCGGGTTCTCCTTGACCCTGATCTTCGCCCATCCCTCCTTCGCCACCTCCTCCCTCCGCCGACCATCGATCTGCGATCAAAGCCCGGCGAGGATCCTCGACAGCCTCCGTCTTCGCCCAAAGCCCCCCGGACCTCGCCCTTCAGACTCGACCTGGGTCCCGGACTCGCACGCGGCCGAGGCCCTTCGAGTTGTCGTCCTGTGGCCCCACTAATGGTCATGTTCGTTTTCAAGCTCGTGTCGTTTGCAGGGCCCTGCAGGGCGCTGTTGCTTTAACGACGTCGCTGTTGTTGCTTTAACGATTATCGTTGCTGCGTTTTTATCGCCGTTCCTTCGCCTCTGATTTGCATTAATGCAATCATTTGTTGCTGTCATTGTCGTTGGACGCCGTTGCCACCTGATCCAACGTCCCCTCCCTCCTTCTCCTTCTCCGTCTCCCTGGCTCTCTCGGTCGTGACGTGCCGAATTCCGCAGCGACTCCTGAGCCCTTTGCACACTCAGCGAGCGTCCTGTCGGGTTATCCTGCCATCTGCATGCGGTGCGAGGCCATGCGAGGCGAACTTTTGTTTTATTTGCGTGGAAAAACAATTTGGCAAAACTGTCCTGCCGTCCTTCGCCCGGGCTCCCGACATTCGTCGTCGTCGGCGTCGTCCTCCTGCTCTGGCCCTGCTCTGGTCTTCCTCTGACTCTCCTCCGACTCTCCTCCGACCTTCCTCCGACAGACAAATTCAAATCCACACGTACCACGTGCCATTGCGTTGTCTTGCGTCACCTCACGTTCCGTTACGTTACGTTCCGTTACGTTGTGCTGCATGGGATGGCGGTGTCGACCTCGCCCGGCCCGTGCTTTCACTCGGGAGCTTCAGGTGCGGGACGCGGCTGCAGCGTTGCCAACGACAAATTTGTTTGCTCGGCCCCTGTTGGCCCTCGTGCTCGGACTGGGTGTGGCAGAGGTTGTTGTTGTTGTTGTTGTTGTTGTTGTTGTTGTTGTTGTCGAGCCGGAGGTTGCAGTCACTGAGGATGTTGTTTTTGCAGTTGTTGTGGCTGAGGTTGTTGTTGCTGGGACAACCTGTGTTGCTGCTGCTGTCATTGCTCTTGTTGTGATTGTCATTGTAGTTGTTGTCATCGTCACTGGAGTTGCTGTCGTTACTGTTGTGTTGCTGTGATTGTTGTTGTCCCTGCAGTCGCTGTGGTTGTTGTCGTCGTTTCTGTTGCTGCCGCTGTTTAAATAATAGCTTTGCAACGTGCTCAACATGTGTGCAGTTGGGATTTCAATTATTGGCCATTTAATGGCTCCACCGGACGCGCCCCCTCCTCCTCTGACTGCCCTCCGCACCCCCCGAAAATTAAATTCCGGACTCTCCTCCGCCACTCCTCGTTCTGAGGTTCTTTTCTGACGGCCATTTCGTGGTTCCGGGAGGCGGAATCGAGAACTATCGCGGTCCAGTAAACAGTTTCTGCTCTAGAAAAACCGTCGGCTCCTCCGGACCCTCGACGAACTCAGATGGCTCCACATGAAGCGCCATTTCCGCAAAATCGGCCCTTGAATTCCCCCCATTGGCCAGCAATCGACACTTGAGCCCTCGCTCCTCCACCCCCTCTCTCTCTCTCTCCCGCCCTCTGTGTGTCTCCGGATCGCTCTAATGCCCCGCTCAGAGTTTTCCGGCTTCGGTCATTTTTATCGCCGGCCGCCGTCGACAAATAATATTTTAATTCCTCCTTAATCCAACTCTTTTTCCACTTGTTGTTGCGGCCGCAGACACTCGATACAGCACGTGTGTGTGGAGAGGGTGTGGGAGTTGGGGGAGGTGCGGGGAGGGGGGTCGCGTTCGGCGATGCGTTTGAATTATGTTGTCAGCAGCTGTTTGGAATAATGTCGGGCGAAATGTGCGTCTCTTCGGTCCGTCCGTCCGTCTGTCCGTTCGACGCCTGCATTCGGAACGCGTGCTCCACGGCGTGTGAGTTTTTATGGCGAGCTCCACTCGCTGTGGAGTCGTTGTTGTTGTTGTTGTAGTGGCTGTTGTTGCTGCTGCTGCTTCGGGCGTCGGTGTAAAACTCTTTTCAACATTCGTGTTTTCGTTCGCATAAAAATATGAAGCGAAACACAATCATTTTTAAAATTTATTGCCGCCCGTAATAATTTCGTTCACTCCGCCTTCCTCCGTCCTCCTTCCTTCCTTCCCTTTTGGGGCTCTCCTCGCCCTCTCCCCGTTTCACATGGTTTTATGTGTTTGGTTTGTGGGGATTTCTTTGTTTTCCTCCTGCGACGATTTTATTTGTCGTACTTAACTCGGAGCCGCGAGCGCGAGCGCGGGTTCGGTGTTCGGTGTTCGCCTGGATTACGCGACGTGTTTGTGGAGCTGCAATTGCCCAATGCAGGCGGGCGAACCCTTCTTTATGGCCGGAGTTCGTTAAATTGCGGCCTCGACGCTGGAAACGGACTCCCGCCAGCCCGGCACTGGACCACCTGGCCGGAATCTCATCCCGATGAAGCGTTTCGGGATTGGGAGGACAAAACAAGGACTCAAAATTCCCCGGTTTTCGCCGGATTTCGACGAAGAGAGAGATATCTTGGTATGAACTGGTCGAAAACTCATTCGACTGAGGGGATTTGAGATTGAGAACACAAAATTAAGTCCGAAATTCACAGGTTTTCGCTGGCTTTCGATGACTCCACGTCAGATCTGATGAAGTTGTCTGAGCTACGTTAAATTCACATTACTAAAATTATGATTGGCACGGAACACACATCGTTCCCTCAATGATATTCCACTTGACGCCTTCGCGCTGCCCAAACACAACATTGCACCAACAGCTATTGACACAGAGTCCTTCAGGTCCCCGTTTCATCTCGATGCCGAAACAAACCCTTCCTCCACCTCCCCACGTCCGTGTGTAAGGCGATATGTTTCCCGATCTAATCACGATGCCCGACAACATCATCTCGTAATGACGATTATCCCAATAAACGACGAAAACACTTCGCTGCCACCACCCCTCGATGGAGGACGACGACTTCCGCCGGGTCCAACCGGGTCGGGGGTCCGGGCCGCCGTCAGCCAATTCCCATAACGGAGCACTTGACTCATGCGTATCGGATGACAAGAGCGAGCCGAACGAGGCAAATGAACAGCGACGACTCGACACCGATGCCAGCGAAGGGTGCCAGCGGAACCCTCGACGTGGTCCAGATGCAGCAACGCCAACGACTACGGCAACAGCAACGACTACAACACAATAGAGCATAACGCAAGTGTCAAAAGAACAGACGGACGGACGGACGGACAGGCAACAAATTACAAAAGCCGCTTACACCACCATCCACCGCACGGAAGGAGAGACCGGCGGCTGGGGGAAGGACGGACGACCCCGCTGCGGCAGGGCGGGCAGGGGAACGAATGGCGAGAAGGCAGGGGAGGGCAAGGGAAGCGAGCCATAGCGCGGCGGAGGCGGAGACGGAGACGGAAGGAAGGGCGCTCAATTAGGCGGAACATTTGGAACATGGAAAATTTGTATTTTCGTACGCTAATGATTGCGCAATGATTGGAGGCTTCGTCCGTCCGTCCGTCCGTCGCCACGGGAAAATGCTCCTGTTTGAACAAGTGTCG
Organism: Coelopa pilipes; assembly: GCA_947389925.1. Classification (NCBI taxonomy): domain Eukaryota; kingdom Metazoa; phylum Arthropoda; class Insecta; order Diptera; family Coelopidae; genus Coelopa; species Coelopa pilipes. Next base: position 40,066,906 of record OX376697.1, on the reverse strand, counting down.
GGGGTGGGGGTGCGAGGCGCGCAGGACGTCGCCCGGCCCTGGCGATGGCGATGGCGATGGCGATGACGATGGCAGGCGTGCCTTTGAATACTGTTTGCGAAATTATCGGATCAAAATTTGCTCGCTTCGTGCGTGAAAATCGACGCTCGATCGGAGCGGGCAGGAGGGCAGCAGGAGAGGAGAGCGGAAGGGAGTGAAAAGGACGACCGGCCCGGATCGGATCGGATGGAGTGGCTGCGGAGGGGGAGGGAAAGCGCGGCTGTGATGATGAATTTATGGAAATTCAAGCAGCTGACGATGACACTTTCGCCGTGTTTCGTCCTTCGACCCCAGTCCTTCGGCCCCGGTGTGAGTGTTCGCACTTGTTGCCAAGGACGAAACCGTGACTGATTGTTGTTCCGGGGAAATTCCACCGAAATTTGGTGCATTTCGCGGAAGGCCAGCCTTCGCTTTAAAATCCCTCTACAGCGGAAGCCACTGCAGTAAGTTATTGGAGACCTGATCGGTGGCCGTGGTACGGGATGCCTTTGCCGCGACCACCTCGCCGTCGACACCCCCCGAAATCGACCTCCTCCACTGGGCCACCGTCGTCGTCTTCCCTCCCGTCACGCCCTCGTCTCCTGCCACAGACCCTAAACGATCGTCAGCGCCGGCCGATCCCGAGCGATCTCGCCGAAGTCCACATCATTTTCCCCCGCCGTCGCCCGGCGCGAGCTCCCCCAGACCCTCCTGCCACCTCCAGTGTGGTTCGAGTGACTAATTATCGAACATCGTCGCATCGACAAAAACAAAAGACCGGCAATAAAAGTTCCGTCCTGCTTGACTTCTTCTCTGCCACCCCAACCGTCCGTCCGCCCGTCCGTCTGTGGAGGGGGAGAGGGCGCTGTTCACACCATTCCGCCGGCTTCATCGCTCGATCGCGATCGCAACTGGGACGACGGCGACGGCGCGAGGGCTGAGTGAGTTACGAGCTCATTAATTATTTGTTAATTTGTCACATCGCCGACGGCACAGCGAGGGCGACAAGTAGCGGCTCCACCACGGGCGCAGACAGAGCCAGCGAGAGTGCGAGAGAGAGAGGGGCGATCGCGCTGCACATGGGCGTTGACGGAGTGGGCATTTCGCAGCTTTAAAACGCATAAATTTCCCCATTAATTGACCGCAAAATTGCGCGATCTGCAGGCAGAAAACTGTGTCGCCGATGTGGGCTGGTGGATCGGGCCAGGCCAGGGCAGGGCATCGGACGGCCGGACCCGGGAAACCGCGCCCCCCACACCCACCAGCCTCTGCCTGCCCCGAGCTTCGGCCGGAGGAGCTCTCGATCTGGAGGGCTCTCGATCGAGCGATTCATGCAAGGTTCGGTACTTACTTCTGAGTTTCTCCAGCGGCTCGTGCTTGGGCGTGTGCGGCGGCACGACCGAGTGGTGCGGGTGCTGGCCGTAGCTGCCGACGAGGTCCTGCCCGGAGTGGTGGAGGTGCCCGAGGCTGCCGATGGGCATCAGGCCCGAGATGGCCGGCGAGAGGCTGACCGAGGAGCTCGAGTCGTGCAGACTGTGGTGGTTGTGCAGATGATCGGCCGACGAGGAGCTGCCGTTGACCGTGGAGCTGCCGGTGCTGCCGCTGCTGAGGGCGGTGCTGGTGGTGCCGCCGCTCTCGGCCGAGCCCGACGACCCGGCCCCGGCCGCCGCGCCCGCGCTGACCAGGTCCTGCAGGCACAGCCCGGTCGACTCGGCCGACATGGCCTCGAGGCCGTTGAGGGCGCCGCCGACACCGCCGACGCCGCCAACGCCGACGCCGACGCCCCCGGTGGCGGAGCTGGTGACGACGCCGAGGCCGCCGCCGCCGCCGCCGGCCCGCTCCATGCCTAAGTACGTGGGGAAAATGGTGGAGAAGCTCTGGGCGACAGCCTGGTGCGGCTGGTGGTGGTGGTGCAGGGCGGCCTGCTGGTGGTGGGCGTGCGCGTGCGCGTGGGCGTGGGCGTGGGCGTGCGGGTGCAGGGTGGGCGGCAGGTGGTGGTCCCTGCCGGAGAACTTCGTCGTGACGACGTCCTTGATGTGTTGCAGGAATGTAGTCGTCGTCTTGAGGCCGGTATCGTACACGGGGCGAGAGAGGTGGACGCCTACGGGGGCGCCGATCACGGGGACGGGGGCCGTCCGGGCGCTGCCGACTGGTGCTGGGCCTGCAAAGAGAGAGAACGAAGAGCGCGTGAGTGAAGAGGCTGGGAATCAGTTGCCGAAACCAGCGGATCGGTGGGGGACGGGGCGGGTGGGGCCGGTAGATCGTCGGATCCGCACCCGCCGACGCTGTCTCGCTGTCTCGCAGTCTCGCTGTCCCGATGTCGCCGTGGCTGTCATAAAGATTCGAAATTCTCGGCCTTATCGCGCCCGGTTTGCTCAACAAATTTACAAACAAAACAACGAGCTTAACCCCGACACCCGCCGCGTTAACACCGGCCCGAGCGCAAGCTCCGGCCGCCAACGCCGCCCCCGGCCGTCTCCAGTCGCCGCTCGCTCGCGATCCGCCCGCGATGCCGGGCCGACGCCCGCAGCAGGCCGCGAACCGAGTGCGAACGCGGTCTTAAGTTGCCAACACGCACCGAGGCTCGGACGGACGGATGGCCGGACGGACCCGGAGGAGCCCCAGAGAGGCGGCGAGATCGCGATGCCAGCCGCGTCTCGGCGACGTCTCGAGGCGAGGCGTGGCGCGGTGAGGTGGGGCGGAGCGGGGCGAGTCCGCGACCCCACGGCCCGTCGCCCGGGGTCCTTCGCGCTGTCTCCAGCCGCGCCTGATATGGTGTGATTGTGAAAGATAACGAGATACAACCGCCCAGATAAGCCCGGCCCCTTATCTATGTAAAAATATTTACATTTCTGTGAATTTTATGGCCCTGCCCGGAGCCCGGAGCCCGTAGTCCGAGGCTTATCTGTTCATTGGGCCCACTCGCTCCAACTCCGACTCCACGGCTACTCCATCTCTGTCGCCGTCTCGCTCTCGCCTCGCCTCCCCTCGCTCTCGCAAATTGTTGTGGCTCGGAAGCTTTCTGCGCGATCCACAGAAGGAAGGTTGGATCGTTTTATGGCGGAGTTGTAAAACTATGTGAAGGTCCCGGGCGCTCGGCTGCCCCAGAAAAAATTGCGGATGGCACCGACGACACCACGGACGGACGGACGGCCGGACGGACGGACGGAGGGCAATGACAGCCACAGACAGCCGGACGGACGGCCTCAGAGCAGTGGGCGACGGCGCGACGAGGTCAAGAGGCTTGTGAGGCTCCCGCCTGGAAGCCAGGCGCCGATTCAGGCTTCAGGGGACCCGGACCACATCGCGGGCGAAATACGAAAACCATCCTTTAAAAAAATATAGAATTTGGATCGAGTCGAGTGACTCATGGCAGAGACGACGGGCCGCGATGGCCAGGAATCCACAGGGCCGTCGATGCTGGCTGGCTCAGTAAATTTGAAGAATTGAAAAAAATTAGAACGACATGGGCGAAACCAGAACTCGTGGCCTGCAGCTCGAGAAGCGGCACAGACATCGGCGAAAATTTCCCAAATCGAATTCCCCAGCCCGGGGAGTTTTGACGTGACGTCACAGAGGCGGCCCCGGACTTTCGGCTCCCGGCAAACGGGACGTAGCTGGAAAGAGTTGGAAGGCAGGGCAATGGAGAGGGAGAGGGCGATAGGGCGATAGGGACGCCATAAACCAGTAGACGTCGATTAATTATAAATCAATGTTTGGTCCCCGGGCCCCGGCTTCGGACGGCCTCGGCCTTTGTGTGGAGGGATTCCCTGGCCATTCTCTCTCTCTCTCTCTCTCTCTGTCTAACTCCCTATCCCTCTGTCCCTCCACGCTATTGCTATCTCTTTCCTCGCGAGGTTCTCGAACCACGCTGGCTTTTTGAAAAAACCTCGTCCACGGTTTTGTTGATGTTGTTCATTGTGTAGTTGTTGCGGACGTTGTTGTGGCTGCGAATTGTTGTCGTTGTTGTTGTTGTTAACGGAACTCGTTCCATATCGAAATCAAACAAGTGGCAATAATAAACATTTATCTAATCGTGTCAGCAATAAAATCAAAATCGTAAAAATAATAGAAATATCTGAAATTTATTAAGTTTTCAAAAGTTGTCTTCAACCGATGGCGACGATAGGGTAGCGGAGGCGGGGGGCGATGAAACAAGAGCAATAACAACAAAATGACAACAATAACATCAATAATAACAACAATAAAAATAACAACAATAGCAACAATAACAACGCCAATAACAGCAACAATAACGAGGTACAACAATAATAAAATTAATGGGAACAACAACAACAACAACCGCAACAACACAACAACAGCAACCACAACAACAACAACGACGACAACAACAACAACGACGACAACAAATCGAGCCCATCCGCCGCTTCCTGGGCTCCTCCGCATTCCGAGCGCGGGCGCCGCTTGTCAAAGTTATCCGGCTGAAAATTTATGCCCGATCGCTCAAATTAGTAAATCAAGTGGATCGCGACTGATTAGCAAAATCTCCAAAATCTCCTCCTGCCCAGGAGATTCCCCAGATCAGCGGAATCAGATCGAGTCGGAACCAGATCGAGGCGGAACCGGATCGAGCCGGATCGATCTATCGGACGGACGGGCGGACGGAGGAACGGAGGAACGGACTCGGTGGAGCCGAGAGGCCCGTCGCAGAGGGGCCCGGGGTCCATCGGGCCCCATCGGCCGGTCCACCTGGGCCCCCAGAGGCGGCGGGCGGTTGGCTCGTTGGAACTACGAGGAAAAGACGGCGAAAGCTCGGGGATTTCGTGGGCGCGTCTTTCGAGCGGCGATCGTCGTTTTTGGGGAATTCATAAATCACCCCTGCCACGCCCCCGCCCCCGCCCCACGGCCAGAGCGGAGGAGGCCGAGTTGTGAGCCCGCAAATTTATGGCCCCAATGTCGGGCGCAACAACCGACGACCGACGACAGACGACAGACGACCGACGACGAACGAAATCAAGAGTTCTTCGCGATCTCCGTGCTCTCTATCGCGGCCGCCCGCGTTGTCGATGTGGGTGAGATGCCCACACACACACACACACACACGCACACAGAGGGAGCTCCCGAGTTATCAGCGGGCAAACAGAGGGTTCCGACGACAACAAATAGTGGCGAATAAAATTAAACAATAGATCGGCGCTGGCTCCGTAATTCGCAAGAGCTGGCAACGCACGCGGATCCACCCACTGGCGCCCTCGCCCCGCTCCCCCGAGGGCCCCCGGGGGCTGTAATTAAATTTCCATTTCCATTTCATTTCTTTGTTATCTTCGGCAAATACTCGTTAATACCGGGCCAGCAGCTTGAGTGACTGACAGAGCCAGACGGCTCTGATTTGTGTGCGGTTGGACCCGAGGCGCGCAATCGTCGCCCGCCGTTTTCGCCGTTTTCGCCGACGGCGCCCGCACACCAGAGCCCCAGGCACCCACACATGCACAGCACCCACAACCCCCGAATTCGTCCGGCAGCACCTCGAGGTCGGAATCGGAATCGGAATCGAAGCCATCGGAGGTCTGACGTCAATCAGACGTCGTTCTAAGGCCTCCCGACCATCCAAAGGAAGTCCTTGGAACACTCAAGGGTTTCGAAATGTTGAGGAATTTCTTTTTTAAACCTTTGGATCAACGAGCGTGGGACCGAGACGCGGTTCCAGACACCGAGCAATGAATGAATGGGTGAATGCCAGAAACCATCCAAGGCAACGATTCATTAACTACTATTAATTATTAAGTTCATCACTACGTCAATTGTATCAATGACTGTGTCAATAAAGTCATTGATGCATTCATGATTTGTAAATTTACGAGACATCGAACGTCGTTTCAGTTCATTCGAATAAACTCAACTTTCTTTTGGGCTTCTGACTTTACACATCAAAATCTGATTGAAATGGAAATCAATTCGGAAAAGCAAGCTTTAATTGGCTAATTTTTCTTCAATATTTGTAACTTGATATCAACATTTAAAATTGCTACATGTTTGAATTATTTTCGAATTATTATGAAAGAAAGAAAGAAACACCTTTTGAGGGAGTTTCCTCAACACAAGGCCTCGAATTTTCCGCCGGCGAATCCACCAAGGGCTTCACAGCGCTTTCGTGGCTACAGAAACCCCTTCAAGAGATCACGATGTGATCAAAGAAATCAATTGCAAGGAGGTTGCACAGATTTTCCCGGCAATTCCAAGTACTCGATTTGAGCCCGAAATGGAATCGTCGTCGCTCCCGTCGGTCGGGCCGGGCACCTGGGTCGATCGACCTCCCCGCGGCCCCCAGCTCCGAGTTGAAAACAACCACAAAAATCCCCATTCCAGCAAGTTCTCACCTCAAGCGCTTCCTAGTTTAATCCACTTGGCGGAGCAGACGAAGTCCGGTGGTCAACGGTCGATGGTCGTTGGGCGGCGGTTCTGAAGGACTTCTGGGGATTCGCGGGCGTCTCGGGCTCGATCGGAATCGAGTAATCGGTTTGGATCGCTGGCTACTGTTAATGGAAGCGCGCTCGACACGCACACACAGACACTCTCGCGGTCATTTGCATATGTATTTGTATTTGTATTTGTATCTCGGCACTGGAGCACAGGAGTCAAAATCGGCCGGATCGATTCGGTTCGGTTCGGAGCGGTTCGGTTCGGTTCGGGTCACTCGGGCTGAGGCTGGCGGGGGCGCGATGCGATCGAGTTCAGGCTGGGGGTCGCGCGGTCGCGTATTCGCGAGATGCTCTCGGCCACCCTTGAGGTACTGGCGGCGTCTGCTCGACCGGGTGCGGACGCAGGCCGACGGTGGGGGCGGGGGTCGGGACGTTGGATCTTCGGTGCAGCGCGCGCTCTGGCGACACTCGGCATCCGTCGGACACCCTGGGCTGCTCGATTGACCGACTGATTGCCTGAATGACTGACTGCTGTTGTGGTCGCGATGGCACAAGCGATCGATCGACTCGATTCGATTCGATTTGTTTGGGGTCGTCCGGCGGCTTAGGCGGCTAATGTGCTTAATCCGCGTCGTAATTAGCTTGAGCTGCGAGAATCCACCGCGTTCGAGTTGGCTCGACGGACTGAGTCTGAACCGCTGATGCGGCGATTCGTCGGCACACGATGCGATGCGATGCGATGCGATTCGGCAAGTACGGCACGATTCACGACGACTCACGGAACGGAAACGCGTCTGAACCAGCAACGAGACGGGGCGCAATTGAAAACGAATCGGATCGAATGGCGGCGAAATGTATCCGCTGGATGCAAGCGGCGACGACGTCGTGATAGCGGCAGCGCCGACGAGGGCGATGGCGACGGCGACGGCGGGCGGCGTAAACAAGCGCTCGTGCGGCCTCGGCGAATGCGTTTCGGCGAGGCGACATCAGCGCGCCAGTGAGAGCGAGCGAGCGAGCGAGAGCGAGAGCGACCACCACCACCATCGGCCTCGGCCGCGACTCGCTCGCTGTGCTGCGGGCACGCACGTTGCGAGCAGAGAATGACTGCGAGCGGGAGAGCGAGGCAGGCGACGCGCCGCTCACGACCACGACCACGACGACGACAACGACAGCGACGACCACGACGTGACGATGCCGACGTCTCCGGGGCCCGGCGGCGCGACAGGGAGCGAGCACACGAGTGCGAACGGGACGGCCGGCCGACGAGAGCGCGAGCGAACGCAACGAGTGGCGAGTTGAGCGGCCGTTCGTCGGCCCAAGACACACCCCTCGACGGCGACGACGTCGTTGCGAGCAGAGAATGACTGCGAGCGGGAGAGCGAGGCAGGCGACGCGCCGCTCACGACCACGACCACGACGACGACAACGACAGCGACGACCACGACGTGACGATGCCGACGTCTCCGGGGCCCGGCGGCGCGACAGGGAGCGAGCACACGAGTGCGAACGGGACGGCCGGCCGACGAGAGCGCGAGCGAACGCAACGAGTGGCGAGTTGAGCGGCCGTTCGTCGGCCCAAGACACACCCCTCGACGGCGATGGGGTGCGGAGCCGACGGCCGTCGAGCGGGCGGTAGAGCGAGAGGCAGCGAGTGCGCGACAGTTCACTCGAGCCTCTCGCTCACTCCGCCGCTCCCGGCCGCTGCGACTCGAGGCCTCTCGCTCTCGCCGCTCGCCGCTCGACGTCGTCGGCTGGAGGGTGCGACCAGGAGTTCGTTTCGAGTTGTTGTTGTTGCGGCTGTTGTTCCTGTTGTTGTTGTTGTTGTTGTTGCTCGCACTCGTCGCCATTCTGTTCGTGTTGGGGAACGTCTTTTGCAGTTGCTGTTGTTGTTGTTGTTGTTTATTTCTCTGCTCGCATTTTCGTCACCCCCCACCCCCCTTCTGCTCACCCGCTCTCGCTCTTTATTATTTCGTCGTGTAACAATTGCCTTTGTTGTTGTTGGTATTTCATTTGTGTATCGTTTCTTTGGTTCGTGTGGCATTTGCGATTGTGTTGTTGTTGTTGTTGTTGTTATTATCATTGAAGTTGTTGTTGCTGCCCAATCGTTTTGTGCGCTTTGTCATTGCCGAGATCTGCTGTTGTTGTTGTCGTTGTTGTTTTTGTTTTTGTTACTTTACTTGTTGTTGTTGTTTTGTTTTTGGGTTTTCGTCGTTGTTGTGGGAGTACGTGCTGAAAAATGTTGCACTCGTCGATTTCCTCCGACCCTCGGCCCTCGATCGTCCCATCGCCTTCTCGGCCCTCTCGGTCTCCCTCGAGTTCCCTCGCTCACGTTCCTTCTTTCCTTCTCCTTCTCGTTCTCCCTCCCTTCATCTCCGACCCGCCCTGCCTCCTCCTCTCCTTCCCATCCCCTCTCCCTGGCTCTCCCGGCCGCTCCGCCCGCCCATCGCTCAGTTAATTTATAATAAAAGAAAAGACACTCCTTTCACTCCCTTGACGAGGGTTGCCGGCCTCGTCCCGCTTTCGCCCCTCGTCCTCGTCCTCCCTCCTCATCCTTTCGCCCTCCTTCCTCGACCTCGTCCTCGTTCTCTGCCCGCCGTCCTCGTCTTCCGTTCCGTCCCTGCGCCCCGCCCCGCCCCGCGACCCTCCGCCGGCCGCCGCGCTGGGTGTCAAGGGCGTTTTTGTTACCCGCGAGCGCGGCGCCTCCCCGTCCCTCGTCCTCGCCCTCGTCCTCGTCCTTCTTCCCGGCCATCCTGCGTGTCCTCGTTTTCCCCTCCGCCCTCCCCCCAGCCCCCTGAGCTTCGTCTCTCTCTCTCTCTCTCTCTCTCTCACCCCCCTCCCTCATTGGCGTTGTTTGCGTTGCCGCCTCTGTCTTTTGTTCGCGCCCATTGTTCGGCTCCTTGAGGCGTCCTTTTGTTGTTATCGTTGTTGTTGTTGTTCTTATTGTTGTTGTTACTGTCCTTGTTATTCTTGTTATAATGCGTTATTGTTGCTTTTTTGGTTTCGCTGTTGTTGTTGTTGTTGTTGTTGTATTTTCCCTCTCATCGCTGTATTTTGATTATTTTCATTTCTGCTCGAATTGTTGTTGCTGGCATTTTTGTTGTTGCACTTTTCGTTGTTCATTTTGTTCTTGTTTCCGTTCCTGTTTTTGTTTTTCTCTTCTGATTTCGTTCTTATGTTTGTTTTGTTTCCGATTTTGTTCTTATTTTGTTGTTGTTGTTGTTGGTTTTGTTTTTGTTTTTGGTTTGTCCTCGTTTTGCTCTGATTTCTCGTTGTTTTTTTTTTTGCTCCTCTCTTTGGGCTTCCTGGGCATTTTCGGCCAAGTTGTTTCCACTGCGTGCGAATAAATAAATTACCGTTATTCGGGGGCGCCTTTCTGGCAATTCTGACTCTTTTGCAGCGCTCGGCCCGACCCCCGACCCCCGCGCCCCGCGCCCCGAACGCTCCTCCAGGACCCCCACCGCCCACCTCCGGCCTCTCCATTCAATTTCGCTCCACTCCCGGCGCGAGATGTCGGCCGACCCCGGGGCAGGGGGGAGAGAGAGGGACGAGGGAGCGGTCGTGGTTGTGCGAGGCGGCGGGGGGGGAAGGAGAGGGCGATGGGCGGCGGGCGGCGGGCGACGAAGGCTGCCGATTTTATTTGAAATGCGCGACGGCCTGCCGGGAGTTCATATTTCTGTGAGGGGCTTACCTCGCCCTCTCTCCCTCTCTCTCGCGCTCTCTTGCCCTCTCCCTCTTCCTTACCTCGTTGTTCTTGTCGTGCTGACTCCTTGTTGTTGTTGTAGCTGATCTCGTTTTCGTCCTCGCCACAGCCACGGCTGTCGCGATCGCCGCTGCAGCCGCCTGCAAGTTCTCAGGCGCTCCGACCAAACCGGAAAAGGGTCAACAAGAGCCGGTCAACGAGAACCGGGTCCGGGACCCGAGGATCGAGGGTTTTTGCCCAAAGGCCGATTGGGGGATGGCGGGAGTTGGCGACTGCTGGGAAGGAGGCAAAATCTCGGAATTTTTGAGGAAATTTGTTTTCAATTTAATTCTAATCTCAGTTTGTTGTCCTCGTTTCCTGATTTTCCCCCTCACAAGTCGCACCTTCCCAAGGCTTCAAACAGTATCCTTTGCTGGAGAGGTGGGAATACCTTGAAGCTTTTGAAATTCTTTGAAAAATCCCGAAATCTTATTTCTTATAGGCCAACAATTTGCGTCCGAGAATTTCCATGTGCTGGAGAGGTGGGAAAATCTCGAATTCTCTGAGACCTGAGACTTTTCCGAAAGCGAACGATTTCCTCCAATTCACTCTTCACTTTGTGTCCCCCACGGCCCCAAGTCATGTTCTTGTCGGCCAACCTTTGTGCGAACTCGTTCTCCCTGCCTGAGCCCCGGAGCCCCTCATTAGGCGGCTCTGCCTCGACCGAAGGCCCGGCCCTCGCGCCCGGATCTCGGGGCGCCTTCACTCGCTGCCCACCTCGGCCCCAGGCCCGGCTTCGATGCTTCGCCCCCTCCCTCCTTCGCTGCCGTCTGCCGAATGCAAATGCGCTCGCACCCAGGGCCGCAGAGAGGGGAGGGGGGGGGGGCTCGACTCGTTCACACGCACGCACACTCAGTCAATAACGTGCTAATTCGAAAATGTGCGTGCAACACACGAAGCGAGCGAGCGGAGTCGCAAAAACACCTTGGATGGAACTGCGAAGTCCCCGGGTGCGGGCCACGCCCCCAGCCCGCCTCCACCACGCATTGATTCCCGATGCGGCCGAGCGGTGTCGCTGGGAGTGCGTGTGTGTGCGTGTGGGGGGGGCTCTGCGTATCTGTGCGCTGCAGACAAATTTCGAGGGCGTCCTCGCGACAACCGGGAACGAGGACGACGAGGACGACGAGGACGAGGACGAGAGGACGACAAAAATGTGAACAAAAGCGCAACAAAACGACAACTACAACAACAACAACAACAACATAACAGTTGCCCCAGCCCCCTCCGTCCGCCGTCCCTCTCCCGCCCTCCCTCGCCGAACTCCTTCCCGGCTCCAGCGGCCAGTAGGCTTTGCTTCGAGTCTCGCCCGTGTGCGTGGGCGCGCGTGTTGGTGCGTGTGTGTGTAGGGGCCTGTGTTCGCCCCTGTGCCTGTGTGGGTTCGTGTGCTTGTGTGCGTTTGTCGCCGGCTCCTCCGGGGCCTGTCGCAAGCGTCGCACGGCGACCCGGCGTTTTCGACGCACTGCCACGAGCCCGAGTCGAAGCGAACCGAACCGAACCGAACCCTTTCTCTTCTTCTTCTTCCTCCTGTGATTGGCGGGGTTTTCCCCGCAGGCTGTGTATTCGTTGTTGTTGTTGTTGTTGTTGTTGTTGTTGCGGCCCCACTCACGCCACTATCGGAGTCATGGGATGGTTACGAATCTGATTCTCGTGCGATTCGCCGCCTCGACTTCGATTTGGAGTTGATTCGATTTGATTTCGATGGCGAGCCGCAAGTCATTCAGTGTTGGCGTTGTTGTTGTTGTTATTGTTGTTGTTTTCGTTTATTTCTGCTTCTACTTTCCTGTTGTTGTTGCTAAAGTGTGTGTTTGTTGTTGTTGCTGCTGCTGCTGCCAATCGTCTGAAGTGGGCCCAACTTTGTTGTGACTAAGACTGTCGCCGTTGTTGTTGTTGGCGTCACTCTTTGCTGTTGTCATTTTGTTGTTGTTGTTGTTGTCGCTCAGCCCGCCGCCACTCGAGCGCCTCGCGCCTCGCGCCTAATGAGCAGCACTCGGCCTTCCGCTATCTTTTAATTGAAAATTATTACAAAATGGCGCCGGCCGCCCCGCACCCCGCACCCCGCCCCACAGACCCGCAACAATGTAACGGGAAACGAACTGAACCCAGCCCAGTCCAGCCCGCGAACCGCCCCGAGCCGTCGCCGAACCCCGCTCGAAGGCTCCGGCTGACGTGGAAATAAATTAAGGTCGCCGAGAAATCATCGGGAGGGTCGACAGGGAACGCGAGGTGGCGAGAGGGAATGAGACAGGACGATTGAGGACGACTGGGGACGACCGGGGACGAGAGCGGACGAGTCCAACCGGCATCTCGGGCAATTAAAATCGGGCTTAAATCCTGGCGTCCACGTCTGCGTCAGAAGGACGCACGTCATCGAGGGCCAGAGAAAGAGCGGCAGAAAGAGGAGAAGAGAGAGAGCGAGAGATTTCTGTATATATTTCCCGCCCCCTCCCACACAGCCAGAGAGCCCGAGAGAATGCGAGGGGGGTCTCGAAGGCGTTGTTTTCAAAAATAATGTACAACAACCTGTCTAATTTGGATTTAGCGAACGATTTTTCTAAGAAATTACTCAAATTCCTTAAAACTCACCCTAGCCTCGACTTTCGGTGGACCTCCTTCAGAAGGCTGGCAGGAAAAGTCCCATAAGGCCCTGGCCGTGATCCTCGATCCCAACTGATGTTTGAATCTCCTCCCAGTCCAAGCGGGACCTAATGGGAATATTTTTAAAGAAACAAACTTTTCAGTAAACGGAAGCAATTTCATATTCAATAAGAATGTACTAATTATAATGTAAGCCTGATCTGATTGTTTAAGTCTTAAGGCACAAACCAGAACATTTGCGAATGACGAACTCCACTATGTCTAGATATTGCAGAACGGAGTGGGATGTCGGGGGACGAAGGCGAGCGCGGACCATGTGAAGTTGTCGGAAAAATCGGCCTCGACCCAACGGCGGCCAACAAGGGATGAAGCCAGAGGCCTAAAGCCGTGGCCAGACGAGTCCCGGGGACGAGGCCTGAGCCAAGGTCGCCGAGTTCCGACCGTCCCCAAGGTCAGTCGCCGCCGTCGCCAGCGCCAGCGCCAGCGCCAGCGGAGCCTCTTAACGAACGATTGGGCCACGAGGACTCGTGTCTTCCCCTCCTCCGCATCCGACGCCGCCCCACCTGAGGTTAATCCTTTAATGGGCCAGCGGGCAGGGCAGCAGCAACAACAGGGCCTTATCCGCCGCTAAGTCCGACGAGGACACGTCGGATTTGTACCGGGCCCTGGCCATCACCACGTGACCGGCCTAACCCGGGGTCGCCGAGGCGAAGCGTGTGACGTGGCGGAGCGGGCGGGGTCGAGATGGAGGAGGTATTTTTGGAGCCCATTAATTGACGGGCGCAACGGCCGGAAGAGCCCGAGCCCCAGCCCGAGCCCAAAAAGCGGACCGGAGTAGGGTGTTTTTTAGGAGGGCGATTGGGAGGGGGAGGGGGAGGGGCCGAGGAGACGTCAAGTACACGCGAGAGCATCCTTTGAATCGGAATCCCACGTAATTCCCGACATTCAAGAAGTCGCACGTTCCAAACAAACGAAATTTACATGAGGCAGCGACGAGGGAGGGCGGCGGAAGGCGAGGGAGGCGGAGGGAAGGCGAGGGAAGGCCTGGGAGGCGAGGAGGGACGTGGAAAAGACGAGGGAAGGCGAGGAAAGGCGAGGGAATCCAAGGAGATTCGAGGGAAAGACGAGGAAACCGAGCCAACTGGGGAAATGTGAGGGAAACCCTCGCGTCGAGGTTTCCTCAAAAATAGACAGCGCTTGGGCCGGAGGGAGGCGGGGGAGTGGAAGGAATGGGGCAGGGTGAGAGGGTGAGAGGAAGAGGGGCAAAATTGAGAGACCGATGCCGAAGCCAAGAAATTCCGTAATGAACTCATTCACTGAAGAGGCGTCCGTGGGGCTCCACGACGGACGGCGCGGGGCCCGCGGCGTCTCGGCGAGGCCCCGACACGAACGTCCCGCCGTACATGTGCGTGTGTGCGTGAGTGCGAGTGTGCGAGTGTGTGTGTGCCCATGTCTTACCGAGTCTCCTCCACTAATCCGCGTAATCCCGAACATGACGAAATGAAATACGGCGATGGAAGCGAGGGGGGCCGAGGGAAGGCGGCTGCGGAGGGCGAGGCGAGGCGAGGGTGAGGGTGAGGGGGGCGGGGAGAAAGGGATGGCGAGACGTGGGCGAGGCAGGCGAGCGAGAAAGGGATGCCAAACCGGGGCCAGGGCCAGGCAAAGCCAGACGAGGCGACGGCGAGACTCGGACGACGGCGACGGCGACCTCTCAAGATGTTCCCAAGTGTTGCCGTGGCGTCTCCTCCGCACGTCCTTCCTGCTCGAGTGTGTTTGGGTGTGGATGTGTGTCCACATCGATCGCTCTCTGTCACACGACTGCCCTGTCCCTTTCCCTCTCCGTCTCCTGCACCATGGGCGCTATTTCGGGAATCGAAGTCCGCGACTAATTTTAAGGGCAACCGTCGCGGGCAGCGGAGCCCGCACCATCCGAAGGAGGCTGCGACGAGGCCCTCGGGGTCCGCGGGTCCTCGGGGTCCTGGCGATCCCAATTGCTTCGCACTCCAGGCTCTTCTTCCGCAATCTTCTCCACCAGCTTCTCCTCTCCCATGTGTGGGTGTGTTCGGGGTGTGCGTGTGTGTGTGTGCGTGCGTGCGCCCGCCACATCGAAGTCAATTTTCAGGATTTGCAATCGGCTTTCGCCAGAGATCGTCGGCGACCGGGGCCGGGACGCGCCGTCGTCGCCGTCGTCGTCTTTAAAACGGCGAAATCTCTGGGAAAACCACTTCCCGCCAGCAGTCAATAAACCGACCCTCCCTCCCTCCCTCCCTCTCTCTCTCTGGCTCTCGCTGCCTGCCCCTTCGGCCCTGCTCGCGTCCGTCTTCCTGCTCTCTCTCTCCCCGTCCTTGTTGACGTCTTCGCCTCGCCTCGCTCGCGTCGCTCGCTTCAGTTCGACTCGCTCTGGCTCGACTCGACTCGGGTCCCAGTCCGAGTCCGAGTCCGGTTCGGTTCGCTTCGGGTCGGCGCCGTCGTGGGAGCCAAAATGGCGCCCGGCCTCGTCCGTCGTCCGTCGCCCGTCGTCGCCGGCCCTCGTCCTCCGAAGGCAGCCCTCGCACTTCGGCCGAACCCCCGCCCGGCCCGGCTCAAGTCGTGGCCACGATTGCTCGCGACGATTGCCCTGGAAACACATGGCCCTGAGCATGTGTGTGTGGGTGGCCATGTGCGTGTGTGTGTGGGCGGCCCTCGTGTGTCGTTGGTTGGCCCGACCGGGTCCGCCTCGCCCTGGTCCACGACGACCTGCGGCCTCGCAGTGGTTCAGCCAGCAAAGGCACTCGTAAGCGACTGCCAAATCCATGCGAGCGAGTCCCACCGCTGCCCTCTCGTCGCCTGCCTCCCACCCAGTCTGCCTCTTTTTCTCCGTTGCTCCAGGGAGGACGGAGGAGGCCTGGACGCGGGAGGCTGCGAAGCGTCTTCGTAAATTGGCGAGGGCGAGGGCGCGGACGAGGGCGAGGACGAGCACCGTCAGCTCGTTCCTGGGCTTAGCGAGTCTTTAAAGGCTTCCGCCAAGGGACCCGGCCCGGCCTCCTCGGCTCGCCTCGACTCGGCCGAGGAACCTCTGACTTCGACTGCCTCCCGCTGCCGATGTCGATGACCTACTTTGCGGTCAGGGCTCCATAAATATTCCGCAGCTCCAGATCCAGCTCCAGAACCAGACCAGACCCGGCTAATTGAAAGGAGCCCTGGCGTAATTTGATCTCTCTCCCCTTTTCTCCAGCTTTCTCCTATCTCTCTCTCTCTCTCGTTTTCTCTTTATATACCAGTGTTCTTGGGGTCCTTGAATCCTCCGCCAGGATTTCTGGCCGCTTGGACCAGTTTCCCTTAAGTCTCTTCTCTTAAACATCCAACGTTTTCTCATGAAAACTCATTAGAAAATTTAATTGAATTGAATTTGATTCCGTAAATGAAGCACAGGTTTTGAGAAATTTAATAAGAATCTTAACTGCGTTTTGGCCAAGTTCTAATGTGAGGAAACCTCAATTTAAAGAAAGGCCTTTGGGAAATTTAAAAGAGCGACCACAGACAAGGACAATAAAGACATCGCTGAACACAAGCACAACAACAACAACGACATCAACATCGCCAGCAACATCGGTTGCTGCCCATAAAGACAGGTAAGACTGAAGACATGGGCAGGAAACGAGGCCAAGATTTAATCGGCGTGCCGGCCACACTCTTAACGGGCTCCGATCCGACGGGATCAGAGCTGGATCGCGTTTTAACCAGGGCTCGGAGACGCCGCGACTCGGGGACTCGGCGACTCGGGGACCGAAATCCACCCATCCCTTCCCTGGACGGCCTCCGCCGCCCTCGCTTCCTCCGTTTCCTCTTCCGCCGCTCGGCCACTGCGGCGACCTCCAACGCCGTCGAAGCCGCCACCGCCGACTCCAGCACCGAAGGCAGCGGAGTCGCCGCGACCCGGCGTCCATGCGGGGCGCCGCCAAACATATTAATTAATAAATTGCAGCTCGTCGAGGGCCAAGGACGAGGACGAGCGAGGACGAGCGAGGGAGGCCGGGGAGGCGCGCGCGGGCGGACGAGGCGAAAAAATGTGTCCACGGTATCGATTTAAATTAATTTTTGTCAGGGAGCTGCTCAAGCGAAAAGCTTCCCATTAGGGCAAAGTACTCGCTACAACAACAACAACACCAACACCGGGGCGACGACGGCGACGGCGATGGCGGCCGCGTGCCAGGGGCCCGGGAAGGACGAGGCCGGGACGAGGGAGACCGGGCCCGGGAACCCGCCGCGGCTCGGCGGAAGGTAAACAAATCTCGGAGCGCAGCGGAGCCGAGCCGAGGCCTGGAAGGACGACGACGAGGACGTCGCTCGCTCGCTCTCTGCGAAGGATGTCGGCGGCGACGTCGTCGTCGTCGTCGTGGTCCTGGGTTGTGTTCGGCGCACGTGGCGCGCGTCTTGGGCGCAGGCAACGGCTTCGCTCCTCGACCCCCCCGCGCCCTCCCCGCTGCCGGCGTAACGCCGCACTCCCACTCTCCGCAGTCGCTCCGTCTCCCTCACTCGGTCCCGGGTTCGCGCAGGCGGTTGGCGGCCGCTCAGGCCACGCCCTCCTCGCGCCATGCGGGGGTGTGGCCTCGACTCGACTCGACTTCGCTCGCTCGCCTCACGTCGACCGCCGACCGCCGACCGTCGTCGCTCGGCCCGCTCCGGCCGCTCTGCGCAACTGTTGTCTCGCCATCTCGCTCGCTCTCCCGCCCGCCGCTCGGTCGCATATGTTTCCATAGAAATGCTGGTGGTCTCGGCTGTTGTTGTTGCTGCTGCTGCCGTCACAATTTCCCCTTCGCAACAGGACCCTTGGGACATCGATTTGGGACGGCGCGCCCTGGCTGAAATCAGCTGATTGCGCTGGGACGAACGAACGAACGGACAGACGGACGAGAGACGGACGGCAACTGGGCACGACGGGGACTCGCGTTCTCGCAGGACGAAGGATGGATGGATGCTGGTGAATGTCCTGCAACTGTTGCTTCCACAAGCCAGGGCGAGGCGAGGCCGCGGCAACGGTGAGCAATCGGTTGACACACAGGAATCGCCTGAAGATATTCAAAAACATTAACGACAGAAGTTCTTCCAGAAGTATCAAGGATTCTGAGGAACCAGGAGCGAAAAAGGAGGAGATGAAAACATGTCAAGGACTGAGAAATGACACAGACACAGGCGACACAGGCGAAGGATGAAATTGTTATGGAAACGTATAAAAATATAGCGATTAAAAGAAATTAGAATTCGAGAATGATTTCTAGTAAACAGTGGAAAATTGTGAAGGAAAGCGATCGACAAGGTGATCTTAAATCGAGTAAAGCAACAGAATTTAGATCGGTAGATCAAAGAATCAGACTTCAAATTGTTCAAAGAGTCGGACCTCGAAAGTTTTAAAGAATCGGACCCCAAATGGTTGAACGAATCGAGCTTCAAATTGATTAAAGAATCGGTCCTTGAGTCAACTCACGAATCGGACCTCAAATGGACCAAAGAATCGGAACTGGAATGGACTCAAAATTTGACCTGAAATGGTTTAAAGAATAGGATCTTAAATTGATCAAGGAATCCGACCTCAAACGGTTTAAAGAATCTGGCCACAAATAGATCAAAGTGTTGGACCTCAAATGGATTCCATAATCGAAACTCAAATTGATCAATGAATCGGGCCTCAAATGGATTCAAAAATCGATCCCCAACTCCACAGAGAAGAGAGTACAGAGAATCGACCCCTAACTCCAAAGGCGTGCCGAACTTGAGCCATTCCGGTTTCGAACTGGAAACCAACGGCAGTCCAATTGAAATCACAATCAATCACCGCCAACCGACCGCCCGTGGGATTCGCCGCCACCCGACTCGGGAATCCGTTCGAAGCCCAATTAGTAAATACATCCCAAATAGTAAATTGAATCGATGTGCGGCGGACTTTCCCGCGTTCCACGAACCCCTTCCGCCCCCTAAGCCGCTGGTCAACACCCCGAGTCGCACCCTTCAAACGGGCCGCCCGAACACCTCACAGTCGAGTCGAGTCGAATCGAGTCGAGTCCCAGACCGAGCGAAGCCGCGGAACTTCCACTGACTGCTGTGCGACTTCATCCCCTGCTCCCGGCTACCGGCGACCGGTTCCCACCCTCTCCGCTGCACCTTTGACAAACCGAAATCTCGGCGCGGTCCAAACGATGGTGGCCGGTGTTGGCTCGATGACGGCAACGACGACGACGACGACGACGATGCAGACGATGACGAGCCGCGCAGGAAGCGATCGTGGTATCGAGATATCATTTTAAGAGATATCGGTCTGTCTAACGACATTTGTAATCCATCAATTCGGGAGCCGGACCCCGACCCGTACCCGGTGACGGGCCCCGAAACGGAAGCCGACGACGACAACGAGGACGAGGACGAGGACGACTTGAAAGCGTGCCGCGCTAATGTCGAGGAATTTTGATTTCCCGCTTTTTATTCGGACGGATTAGGGGGATTTCGGTGGCGATACCGAGCTGTTTGCTTATGATTTATATTGACGACGACGACGATGACAACGACAGCAGAGAGAACAACAACAACAACAACAAGAACAAGAACCACCGCGGCGAGAACCCCGACAATGAAGAGAACTTCGAAAATGCGGCGAAGCCAAAGGTGTGAACGAGTTGCGAGTTGGAGGCGGCGGCACCAGATTGGTTTCTAGTCGTCGTCGAAGAGGAAGAAGAAGAAGACCTGGGCCACCTCCCGGGAAGTCGGCGAGCGAGGGTGGGGCTGCTGGGCGTCTGTGAAGATTTCGAACCAACCCACCAACTTAAGGCCCGTTGACAGTTTTTAATGGGCGGCCGCCGCCACATCAATCGGAGCCCCCGCCCCCCGTTCCTCCAAAGCTCTCACAATCGCCGCCGCCTGCGATGGGGCGTGGGCGGGGGCGGACGAGCAACAGATGGTGCTGCAGCAGCGACATGTGCGGCCGGGCAACGGCTGCAGATCGGCGGCAACTCGTCGACGGCGGACAGGTGGGCGGTGGCGGGCCGTGGGGGCACCGATGGGGATCCCCGGCCCCCTTCTTCTTCATCTTCCTCCACCCGGGGATTATTTGGAAAAAAAATTGTCTCATTCAAATTTTTATTTGAGTTAATTTGCGTTGTTGGCGGGACATAAAAATCTCTCCTCAAAGGGGAGCCAAGAAGACTCGGGAGACATCATAAAATTGCACGATAAGTTAGTGAGGTTGTTGTTGTTGTTGTTGTTGTTTCTCTTGTTGCTGCCATTTCGCCCGATAAGAAGTTGCATGATTTACAACGGTGTTTTGTCGAAAATCCCCAGCAGCAGCAGCTGAGCCGAGAGCCGTCGCAGGAAGAGGGCGAGGAGCGAGAGGGGGAGAGGAAAAAGAAAAAAGTGAAAAAAGTGTCCGGAAGGCGTTTTTGACCTTTAGTTTCAGGACAGTCGAAAACCTTTGGATGGTGGGAAGAGGGAACAAAAAGAAATTGAAGAAAAATTGAAGAAATTCTTTGGAAAGAACTAGTGGCGAGCTCTGCGATTTTCTGAAATAGAATGAGAGAAAATTCGTAATTAGTTTGAAAACCCCTCCCAACCTCCCTCCCTCGTCGGCAGGAACAGCAAGGAAACTTCCCTTTGTCATTCCGCGTCCCTTTGTAATTCTCTATTTGTACACAAAACACTCCAAGACGGCCCTGCGACCCTTGAACCGCGAGCTGCCTCCACAACCCACAACCCATGGCTGTCGGTGTCGTGGTTGTCGTTGTTGCTGCTCTCCAAATTGATGTCGCTGGTGTCCTGGTTGTTGTCCTTTTAATTGAAAACGTTTGTAGTTCTTTGTTTCGGTCGTTCTCATGGATAAATCTGGGCCACGTCACGCGTAAGCCCAAAATTCAAAAATAAATATTATTCTTCGGCACCTCGCAACGGCGACGGCGATGGCGATGGCGACGGCGACTGCGACCAGCAGCAACCGAAAACCACCCCTTGGTCGCCATCGTCGCCCTGTTTGGGCCGCGACCGTGCAGCATACGTTGCTGCTGCATTGTTGTAAAATTAATAATTCCACACGAGAAGATGTTTTGATTTCCCAAATCCCCGCCATCGTCGTCGTCCTGGTCGTCCTCGCCGCCACCGTTCGTTGTTTGCGCAGGGCGTGCGCGGGCAGTGGAAGCGGCGGAAATGCAAATCGGGCGGCGGGCGACGGACTCCGGATTCCCAGAGTCGCCGCCCCCCGACATCCGACGCCTTCATCCCTCCGTGTTCGCCTCGTTTATCTGCGATCGTAAAGTGGAGGCTACCGAATCCAATTACAACGATTACCTGCCATTAGACATCGTCAGCTCCCCCCTCCCACCTCCCTCTCTCTCTCCCGGCCCTCGGCCGTCTGTGCCCTGCTGGTTGTCAGTGCGGGAATTTATTGCTTTTATTGTGATTGCCTTTGTCGTCATTGCCTTCTGCAGTTGAGTCAACGCAAGGCGTCCCCAACCCCAGCCCTCGCGAAACCCCAGCGACGACTGGTGGACGCCCACTGGACCCAGACACAGACCCGGAGACAGACCAGGCCCGGTACCAAAGCCGGTGCCAGACGCTGGCCGGGTTTTCCTAGAGGGAGCTCGAGGCACGCGGACCGGTCGGGAGCTGTCGTAAATGCTGTTGTTCTTGTGTTCATTACTGTGGTTCAGTTATCGCTGATATTGACAGACAGGTCATAAACAAGGCCAAGTCCACCTTGTCTAGTCCAACCCGAGCCGCCCCCTGACCACCTTCGGAGCTCCTCTCGTCAACCCCTCTCAATGTCCCGCCTCTTCCCTTCCCTTCCCTTCCCTTTCCTTCGTTTCCTTTCGCTACCTTATGTGTATTTTATTCATTCTGTGCAGAACTCCATTGAAAGCCCGATGAAAATTGTGTCGATTTCGTGAAATGTTTGTCGAATCCTCGGCCCTCTCTTTGCTTGTCGATCAATAGACAAAATGTATGTATAGATATTTATGTGTCAGGTGATGTTCCCCTGATTCATCCACCTTTCGTTGGCTCTGCGGACAGACATTTGAACGGCGATCGTGGCACTTGGACTCCAGAACCAACCACGACCAATCGAGGGATGACGAATGCGAGCCCGGTCGGTTGCCGGCGTTCCATTCGCCGATGTCCGACCACGTAATCAAGGTGGACATTGAAGTTATCATATCGATATTATCAATAGAGTCAAAAAAAGTTGGAAAAAGTAGTGAAACCCAAAAGTTTTATGTGGAACCTGGAGCATCTTCTTGGGGTGTCATTATGAAAATCTGAAAGATTAGCCATGAGATGAGGAATATAGAAGATGGCTAAGGAGGTGAGAAGCGATCCCTTAAAGAGTTCAATCGATCCACATCCCCCCCCCCTGCCTCCTCCTTCCCCATTTAGTTTTGCTCCCTTTCGACTCTTCTCCACCCCAGCCCCTGATGGAGTCTCAGCCAAACGATCCGTTCGACTAGCGACTTCCTCGCCCCTGCCCTCCTCCACCCTCACCCGCCAACCTCGCCCCGCCGCAACAGGTGTGAACGGCTCAGCAGGACCTGGAACCTGGACCTGGAAGTGATTCTGGGGTTTTTTCTCAACTGTATAAGAGGCTAACGATGCCAACGACAAGGACCGACACAGCAACAACAGCAGTGGAAGCAACACCAGCAAAAACCCCGAACTGCAAAAATAAACACAAAAACCAGGAACCAAGAACAACAACAAAGGACAACAACAAGAGCAACAACCACAGGCGCAATGAATTCGAAAAATTCAGCCACAGCAGCCGCAGATTAAGAACCTTTTAAGAAGATTAGTTCGTTTTTAGTTTTCTCTCCCTCTCGCTTCCTCTCGCTCACTTGTTGGTGTCTCTGACGTTCTTCCTGATCGACGGCTGCCGCCCAGAGTTGCCAACGTGTTGTTTGCTCTCTCCACGAGCGAAAGACGCCAACGTGAAGCATCGGCTCCTGTTTGTCCAGCGCATCCGGTCGCACACCTGAGTCTCGGCCTCCTCCACCCTCCTCCCTCTCCTCCTGGTCTCTTCTCCTGGTCTTCTTCCGTCGTCCTTCTCGTTTTATCATTTTCGTCATCCTCTCCGCTGTCAGCCTGCGTTTTCGTCCCCATTTCGTCTTCCGTTTTCGCTTTCGGATTCTTTGTTTATCAATTTTCTGCATTATTTAACTTTGTTCTTCTCCTCGTCTCCCCCTCTTTCTCTCCTCCGTTCGCACTATATATCTCTCTCCTCCTCCCTCTCCATATCTCTCTGCAGATCTTCCTGTTTGCCACTTTCGCATCCTTCGCTCGGCCGCCGCCGCCGCCTCCGCCACGTGTCGCGGGCCCGGGACCTGCCGTCGACGACGAGCCCTCGCTAGGACCTCGCACGCGACTCGTTGTCGCTGTCTCTGCCTGTTTGTCTCTCTCTTTCTGTCCATCTCTTTCTACGGCGTTGGTGGCAGCCCCGGGTCGGGCCGGGGAGTCGCGTGCCCTCGCCCGACTGCGGCTGGTGACGGACGCGTCTCGGGGACCTCACACGAGGTCCAGCGGCGGGGGGCGGATGAGGCCGATGAGACGCGACGGGACGACGGCGGCAAATCAATTCGGTCGTCGTCACTCGCTCTAAATGGCAGCGAGTTTGACGTTTCATTTCGTCCTCGCGCCTCCGTCCGATGGGCGTTGGTGTTGTTGTTGTTGTTGCTCGAGCATCCTTTGTGCATTCGGGGCGAGGCCACGTGGCACGTGCCGCGTCGTCACTGCAGCCAATTCATCACACGGCGGACTCGGTTCGAAGTTCCGACGAGGGGCGCCGGAGTCGGAGAGGCGGAGGGCAGAAGAAGCGGACGCGGATGTGGATGCGGATGCCCGCAGAGTTGCCACATCCTCTGGTTTGTGTCGAAGTTTGTTACTCCTGCTGTCGCTGTCGTTGTCGTTGTTGTTGTTGTTGTTGTTCCTGCTCTAGCTATTGTTGCTGTGGCGTGTTTGCCACTGTTTTTCGGCGGCAGCAACAAAGGCGCCGAAGCTTTGTCTCGAAATTGAAAAGCAAATAGCGTACGAGGATGCGACGGCCAGGGCCAGGATACGGCAGAAGGAGGTTTCGTTTCCTCCGGCGATGAATTAAGGAAGGAAGCAGGGGAAACGACAGGAAATTACAGGAAGGAAAGAAAGGGAAAGGGAAAGGAAGGGAAAGGATTCGAATTGCAGAGTTTTACAAGGACGACTGACAAATGGCTCTGTCAATGGGGAAGAGCAGTCGGTGCAGGGATTTGGAACGAGGACTTCAAGCAACATTTTGAAACTTCATGTTTAAACTTCGGACTTCAACCAATACTCAAGCAGCCCGGGACAGACGCAAGTCAAGTCCTGGCGACAGCAGGTCGGCGGAGGAAAAGCCGCGGCAGTCGAGCCCACGGTACGCGGCCTCCTGCCTGGCGGCGTCAATCAAGTGAGCAACACTTCCGCCTCCGTCCGTTCGTCCGTCCGTGCGCGCGGCAAATTACGCCGGGCTGACGTCGACGCCGGCCGAGGGTGCGGGCAGACGTGGGCTGTGGGCGATGAAAACGTCAGCCGACCGCCGGCAGGGCAGGGCGGAGGTGGGGGCGGGTGGATGAACACAAATGGAATCTAATCAGATTCCGTGGACAAACAGGCGGCGGGCGGGCGATGCGAGAATTCTCCGATCGCATAATGGCTCGAGTGTTTGTCGAAGGACGTGTGCCGGCGACGACGAGGGGAGGGAGAGAGGAAAAACACAGGACGGGCGCCGGAGACAAAGGAAAACAAAACTAATTGTTTGGGTAAACGTAAACAAATCCTCCAAAGGACGCGACAGGACGACTGGGACCGCGACTAAAACCGGCACAAGGCCTGTGACAAGGACTTGGACCAGAAACCACCAGATAATTAACCAGCTTAGCCTGCAAATGGGCCAAGAGGGCTTCCGGCAGTCCGGCGATCGGTGCTCAAGCAGGAGCCCGCGCGATGATCGATCACCGGCAGTTGTCATCGGAATCAACACAACAATCACAAGGGCCCATCGAGAGAGGCCCATTAAGGCCATAAAGGCGAAGCCACGTCATAAAACTACGACCGAGCCCATAAAGGTTGCAACTGGCAATCGAATGGCACAGAGCAAATAGTGAAAACAAACGAAGCCATCGGACCTCGCCAACTGCGCCCCGACCGATCGCGTCCAGGAGGCGACGCCACGGCGGCCAATGGCGACCGTTGGAGTCCCTCGTCTGTCGGCCGGAATGCCGCAGAGCCCCTCGACGCAGGTCTCGCGCTGCTGCTGCTGCTGCTGCTGCTATTGTTGTTTGCATAATTTTTGCATTTGATAAGCTTTGATTTCTGCCTTCATTGCCTAAGCTCCCCTAAGCCCAGCCCAAAGCCCTGGCGCCTGCACCGCTCGGCGCTGCAGCGTGTCTGACCACTTGAGGAAGCCGGCGCCGTCGCCGTCGCCGTCGCGGTCGCATCAATGGGCCGACAGCGCCATCGCCACCGCCATCGCCATCGCTATCGGCGTCTGGAGCATCGAGGCTCGGCTGGGAGTCGAAATAGCAACATTGTGATCGATAGCCGCGATATGGAACAATGCAATTAATTTGTTGCGGCTTTTGTTGTCATTCTCCAAATGGCGAATGACGTTGGTTGCGATCTGATATGGCCTCTGAAATTATGAACAGCCACCAACCTTCGAGAGAGAGATTGGCCACAAAAACTTATAATATATTACGTTAAAGTGTCTTTATGTAGACGACCTGTACAATTCAAAATACATAATAAATAATAAAAATAGATGTCAATAAGTTTCGCCCACAGTTTGAGAAGTCCTAAAGTGTAGCAAGCAGATCGTCAACACGAAAAATATCGCTGCCTACTTCTAGGCCGATCGTTTGCAGATCCCCTGACATATTTGCCGATATTCCAAAAGTGTGCTTCTAAAAAATGTTGTCACACACTGAAATCATTCCGAAAAATTACTCGGACATTTTTGGAAATTACTTATAAATATTTCCATTCAAACATTGTGGGTGGAACAATTCCAAACAAGTACTTTACTTTTAAGGTACTATTTATTTTGTAAAGCATGTTTTTCTTTTAATAAAAGCTGATATCACTAGATTAAGTATACCTAAATTCATAGAAAATTCACACATCGAAATTCGTGGGTATTAAAAGGTACAATCGCATCGAAACTAATCATCCAACACTTTGGCATCTCTCACAATTCGTCAATGAATATCTGTGCTAAATTACATTTGGCATATAAACTAACTAACAGCAAGAGGTTCCCGATGGACGGGCGGATCAGGTTCCGCGTGAGGACTAAGGACTAAGACTACTAACTAGAGATTTCTATGTACAACTAATTCGAAGGGTGCTTAAAACTAGTGCTATGCATTATCTCGTGCTCTGCTGATATGATGGTCGACCCTCGGTCTACTCGCGCTTCGTGATCCGCACTCGCAGGCCGTCCTTGGGTCGCAGGATCAGCTCGCCGAGCAGTGTCAGGTCCTCGCGCCGATCGATCGCCTCGATCTTGTACTTGCGCAGCACCGTCGAGATGACGGCCTTCTCCTCGAGGATGGCGAACTTCTGCCCGATGCAGTTGCGTGGCCCGGCGCTGAACGGGATGTAGGCGAAGGGGTGGCGCCCGGCGCAGTTCTCCGGCAGGAAGTTGTCCGGGTTGAACTGCTCCGGCTTGGGGAAGACCTTCGGGTTGCGGTGCAGCATGTAGGTCATGATGATGGCGGTGGTGCCGGCGGGGATCAGGTAGTCGCCTGCCAGAAACATTGCAAGAGAGAGCATTCAGTATGGGAGTTGATCGACTCAGCGACTCGGGACTCACCGATCTTGACGTCCTCGGCGACGGAGCGCGCCATCATGGGCACGCTGGGGAAGAGGCGCAGGGCGTCCTTGATGCAGCACTCCAGGTAGCGCATGTCCATCAGGTTCTTCATGGTGGCCGGCGTCTCGCGGTCGTCGCCGAAGATCGACTCGAGCTCCTCGACGACGCGCTCCTGGTACTCGGGGTGCGAGCCGAGCAGGAAGAGCGTCCACGAGATCGCGGCCGAGGTCGTGTCGTGGCCCTCGAACATGAACGTGTCGACCTCCTCGCGGATGTCCTCGTTCGACAGTACGGTGCCGTCCTTGGAGGCGTCGATCAGCAGATCGAGGAACGCCAGCCGCTTCTTCTTGCCCAGGTCGTCGTAGGCGTCGGGCATGTTGTTGTTCGCATTGTTGTTCATCACGTTCTCGGCGAGCTCGGCCTTGCGCTCCCGGATGACCATGTTCGAGAAGCCGTGCAGGGTCTCGATGTAGCGCTGGTGCCGCTTGTAGGCCTCGGTGAAGCGGAAGATGGAGTCGAACTGGAGCCACAGCTTCGACTGGCGGCTCTGGATGATTTCGCCGATGCTGCAAGGAGTCAGAGTGCCGTTGAGTGGCGGCCAATGAACGTCAGGTGAGCGATGGAGCGAATGAGTTGTAGTTGATGGTTGTATTGATGGTGCTGTTGCATTGCTGCTTGTGTGTGTTTGTGTTCTTCTGACGTTCGCCGAACGACAGGCGAGCGTCAACGGCTGACGAGCTAATCTCGCACATTTCGCACATGGCTGCGTCGCACCCCAGTCCCGGTCGCTCCACCTCCGCCGGCTCGGTGGGCTGCCAGTCTGTCCGCCTGTCTGTCTATCGCTTTCTCCGTCCGTCCGTCCGTCCGTCCTTCCATGCGTGCGTCTGCCTGTCACTGTTGACAGAGCTCGATATGAAAACTCGCTAAGCCCGACAGCTTTATTTGCGAGTGAATTTATTTGTCGTCCCGGCAGGACATGTGGCCAGGGCGATTGCAAGGAAGCGATAAATTAATATTTTATATCGTGTCAAAGCTCGCCACCGGCAGCGCACGCCAATGATGTGTGAACTGTGGACCCACCACCTGGCGCACGATTCACCCATGGGTGGGACGAGCTGAGAACCAGAAAAAGGAAATCAGAATTCGATCGTGGCCGAGGACAACAAAACCGGCGAGGTGCGAAACCGGCTCCGCCATTATTTTCGCCAAGTGTCTGCGGTAAAGGAGGTTCCGCCACCCCTTCCACCCCTTCCTAGGGGCGTCTAATGACTCGAGCAAAACAATAACAATGTTATTAATAACAACAACGCATAATAACAATTGCAAATGTGGGCAAAAAACTGGAATTTGCATTAGTTGTGACTACGTGACGACACGTCGCGACGACGACGACGGCGCCGCTCCGCATGTTGATCGGAAGCGGGCGACCGCACGCGAGATCGGCTGGAGCGACGGCGGCGTCGTCGTTTTAACTGTAATCGGTATTGTTGTTATTTTATATTGGTCGCGGCTGTTGTTATTGTTGTATTATTGCGCCGCTCAATAAGGGCCCCCAGCGCCCGGCCTCCCCATCAGTCAGTCATCCGTCGACTTGACCGTGACCGTGGTGGATTCGCTCGGTAGATCAAAAAATCAACCTGTTTCACCTGAGATCGACCGACCTAGCGACGGAACGACCGACCGGTTCGTTCGTGTGTTGTTTCTATGTTGTTGCTACTATTGCTATTGTCATAATTAGTGGATCAACATTCGAATAATTTTATGCACCGATCGTGGGGATCGAGCTTAAAACCCCGATGGCATGGTCTTGAGCGGGCACCGAGGAAATCGATGAGACGTTGGCATGACAGGGAGACCCACCTGGGAAATGGGAAGAAGAATAGAGGGAAATCGATTTGTCGATCGTTCTGAGAAAGGCATTCAGGTAGATAAATAGCAAAGGAGATTCCTCGTTTTCGAAATCTCAAGTTATAAATAAATTCTAAAAAGTATAATTCAATTGCCCCAGAACAATTTGAGAATGCCAACTTGTCAAATGGCTTGAGAAAGTTCAACGTCTGAGAAGATTTATGCAAAATTAACGTCGATCGACGATCAAGTCGTCAGAGAATTCCAAAACAGTAGAATTCGAATCATTGGATGCCGAACAATAGACTTCAATCAGTCATTAATTTGAAATTGATTGTATGCAAACATTTTTTGCTTGTATGAGAATTAAGTGATTGATGAAAGAATGGCGGAAATGCAAAACTCACCCATAGACCGCCTTGACGTAGTCCGACTCGCTGTTGCTCTGGGCATAGATGTTGCGGCCCATGGCGGTCTCTATCAAAGGGAAGATTAAATATGTGAAAGCGGCTTCAGAAGTGGGCCAGTAACATCAGATGGCTTCCTCCTTACCACAGACAATGTCCAGCGTGCACAGGGTCACATAGGGGAAGATGTTGAAGGCCGGCGTGTTGACCTCGCGCTCGAGTTTGCGGGTCAGGATGGCGCTCTGCTCGTTGAACACGTCGATGAAGTCGTCCAGGATCTTGAAGTGGAAGGCGGGCGTCAAAATCTACAGAAAGAACGACAACGAGAGAGAGAGAGACAAAGTTAATTTCCAGTGGTTGATTTGCCCATGCCTATTTTCTACCTTTCTGCGCGAGTGCCACTTCCGGCCGAAGCTGGTCAGCAGCCCGGTGCCGAGCCAGGGTCGCAGGTAGTCGTAGTCGTGGCTCTTGTCGATGAATTTCTGACTGTTCAGGATCGGCTGCATATAGGGCAACGGACATTAGCTCTTGTTGGTTCAAGCTACTTCAGCAATTGCACTCACCTCCACGGTTTCGGGGTCGAAGAGCAGGACGTAGGGACTGGGGCCCTGCCAGGCCTTGTTCAGCCCGATGCGGTTTCCCCACAGCTTCTGGGAGCCTGTGACGCGCATGAAGAGCTCTGAAAGGAGAACAGGATGAACACTTTATTGCCTATTTCGAATTCAAATTAGGTTCCAAAATAAGTTAAAGTGTTCTTAATTAATCCCACATTCTTACTTTGACTTTATTTTTCTAAAACCCATTTCACACCTGTGTTCAAACTAGATTTTTAGTATATTTTTTTTTCCATTTGTAATCCAGATTTTAACAGAAATAATAATACTTTAAATAATAAATACTATACGTAGTCGATTTTGTCGCCATATATATGGATTCTTCTTATTAACTTAATTAACTTTATAATTTTTGAATTCAATCCACATAAATTACAATTAGGCAATTTCTTGTTCTTCTAGTAAATTTTTAGAATAAACCTAATTGTTTTCTTTTTCTATTTTTATTGGATCGTTTCAGGCAATCGGGATTCAGCCAAATGTCTACGATATCGTCACATGCAATGGCTTGTTGACAAATACGTCTGGTGACAAAATCGAAAAATAATCTTAGAGGAAGTTGTGTTAAAACTAGATTTTTAGTATATTTTTGTTCCACTCGTAATCCAGATTTTAACAGAAAATAATAACACAATAAATAATAAATGCTCCACGTCGTCGATTTTGTCCCCATATGAGTGGATTCTTCTTATTAACATAATTAACTTTATAATTCTTGAATTCAATCCACATAAATTACAATTAGGCCATTTCTCGTTCGGCAAGCTTAATCTTCTAGTAAATTTTTAGAATATACTTAATTTTTTGTTTTTCTATTTTAATTGAATCGTCCCAAGCAACCGGAATTCAGTCAAATGTCTACGATATCGTCACATGCAACGACTTGTTGACAAATGCGTCTGGTGACAAAATCGAAAAATAATCTTTGAGGAAGCGTGTTGTTTTGGCGGAAACCCGATTCAAGTTGAGATGAAAACCAACAACAAAACAGCAAAATAGCGAAAACAATTGGTGAACAAATATTTGCAGAAGCCAGTCATTAGATGGAGTCAGTCATTTGATGGGGGAAAATATTTCCGGCAGATGGAAGTATTGTTAAAAATTGATTTCTGCCAAAAACGTGTTTAATGCAAACTTCCTCGAGGAGTTTCGACCAATGGCTGCGGCAATCCCTCGATTCTCGACTCCTTCGCTACGCCCACGATGCGATTTACGTGACTCTGAGCACAGGCAACGGGCCGCCGATCTCCGCCCATCCAGCGAATCGCAGAAAAATAACAAAAACAAAACCAAAGAAACAAACTAAAAAAATACTATAGGTTCGGAACGGTAACAACAACCGCAAGAAATCACAAAACATTTGTTCCGAACACTTTATGTAACCCCGGATGAGAGGCCGATGACGATGCCGATGCCGATGCCGCCGCCTCCCAAGTGCCAACGACTTCGACTCCGGCTCCCGGTAACGGCAACGGCGTCTCCGTAGTCACCCAGTCGCCGGCTCCGGCCGAGTTCCAAGTCATCGCGTCGCACCGGGCCACGCATCGCAGCCGCGACCCTGATTTCACTCTCGACGGGCGCCGGGGTCTCGGCGGTGCCGGAGCCCGGTGGTCGGTGGCCGAGGGTCGGAGCCGAAGTCTCGGACTCGGAGACGGAGTAGGAGTCGGAGTCGGAGTCGGTGGCAACGTGGTTGTTACGGTTGTTGCCAAGAGCAGCAGCTGTTGCGGTCGTTGTTGTTGTTGCTAATAGGGCATGTTGTGGTGGTTACAATCAAAGTATATAATTGTTGTTGTTGTTCTTCAAAGGTGACAACAATTTTCGAACACATTTCGAAAGCAATTCGAAATAATCTTCGCTCGCTCGCGCAATTTCATTCGCAGCCCACGAAGACGTCGCCAGCGACTACGGACGGTGACGATGGCGATCTCGATGACGACGGCAACGCGACAGGAGGTGGCCGGAAGGTCGACAATTGAAGTACACTGTGAGAAAGCCCTGAATGCCATAATGATGATGGGGTTTTAACGATAGCTGAGTGTGTGTGTTGCGGGGTGCGGAGAAAAGGTGGAAAATGACTCCAATTGACGATGGGAAAATACTCAAATCCCATTGAAATCATACAAATTTCCTCCTATTCAAAATATTCCCATTAAAATATTCGTGTGAGAATATGATCGGAAATATAACAATATTTTGAAAATCAAATTCATGTACTCCAATGTAAACATTTTCCCATTTTTTTCAGTGCTTCAAAGAGCGAATTTCATAATAGAAACGGGTAAAAACAACGAAGAAATGCAATAAATAAAGATAATGAAGCAAAAATAATAGACTACAAAAATTCATAAATAATCAAGAAAACACAGATTTTCAAACGAACACAAGGCAAAGGGCGGCGACTCCGAAATGCGAAGAAATTGAATTGACTTCATGGAATTCGTCATCAACCGGCGGCTCCCGGGCCGTTGTTGTTGCTCTTGTCTCGCGAATGCCAACGGTTCCCATAGATAGTCGCACCTCACCTTCCCTTGTGGCAATTGACCGTTTAATTAATTAAGACCGACCGACCAAGCGACCAAGCGACCAAACGACCGATCGCAGCTTTCGCCGGATCCATTGTTGTGGTAATAGTAGTTGTTGCTGTTGTTGTTATTGTAGGCACAACATATGTTTGCTCTTAGATACATGAATTCAATCGTCGTCTGAGATTGACGAGCAGATAAACGGAAATAATCGTAATTATTTCGTTGTATTTCACATTTGATGACCATTGTTGGTTGGTCAGGTACCTCTTTTTTTGTTGTTGTCCATCATTACATAGTTGTACTAATGAGGTTGACCGGGTAATGATGCTGGTGTCGTGTATCATGATGACGTGGGTGTCATCGCATTGCATAATGAAGTTGCTGTTGCAGGCATGTTGATGTTGATCATGCCGTTACAGATGCCAGCACGGAAGTTCATGATCACGGATCAATTGATATGCACCGAAATTCACATTGATTTCTTAATGGAATAATATGAGTTGACGAGTGTTGAATTCCACCTGAACTGGTTCTCGAAATAACTTATATTAATGTGTTTAACCGGAATTTAATGACTTACTTCCAGAAGCGAGATATTTGTAAAAACAAATAAACGTAAGTGTCAAAATCAAGCATCGCATGTAAACATTTAATTTTTGACCCCCTTATGCTCTCATTATTTTTACGAGCCTGCTGCTCTCTTTTATTGGATTTGGCACTTTTATGTATGCATTCCAATCTCAGATTTCATTCCAATTCATTCCAAGTTCTGACTCCCGACGTTCTGACGAAATGAAAATGAAAATGTCGACCCCTTTTCCTGTTGCCAAACGCCAATATTTTAAACTCAAGATCCGGTTCAGACGGATTCGATTCGGAGTCGCTTCATTAACATAACTAATTAACCAGTTTTCCAGCATCGGATCCCGCGGCACGTACAGAGTTCATAAAATTCGGTATTCGAGAGATTTTTGATCTTGTTCTATAATCATAAAATATTTTGTGGGTTTTAATAGAACAAAGTCATCTGGGATTTTCATGATCAAGGATGTTTTTTTTTATTAAATAAACCAGTTTTATTGACTGCACATGGATCCTTCGATGTTCTCCCCACCTGAGCATGAATCGCAATTTTGCCGAATACATTTGTTGCCAAAAATAACTTCAATTGGAAGTGATTCGAAGAATCTGAGAAGATCAGAAAAACCCAACTGGCGCGGAGGTGGAAACGAGGACGCCATCGACAAGTGCAAACGAGAATCTCAACAATTTTCAACAAAGTGAATACAAAACCCTCAGCTCCGCTCATCGTTGAAAAACGAAATAAAAATCCTATCGAGAACCACGAATTAAACACTTTGCCATTTTGGCCACAAACCGAACGACCTTGGGAGCGAGACACCAATTATTGCGGCGTCACAGCAACAACAACAATGACAACAACACGAACTCACAAGTGCCTCGTTATATCGCGGCAAGAGCTTTCGGCAAGAACATTTGGCAACTCGTTCGCTGCTGCCACTCACCTCAGCGAGGACGGGTTCTGCAGATTTGACCAAAACTCGGCGAGTTTTCCGTGACCCGCCACCGAGTGCCACCAGCGGCCACCACCGCAGCCGGCCGCGATGAAGCCGCATTCTGGCGGAAACAGAGAACGCAGGCCGAGCTGGAGTTGGTCGTGGCTCGATCGCCTTGAACCAATCTCGCCAGCGGCGCCTGCTCCACGCTCCCCACGCCATGTGGTCGCGCGATTGCTTCTGGTGTCGTTCCTTGTGCCTTGTGCCGCCGCCTCTACGTTCGAATGAGTCGAATGGGAATTGCGAAATTCTACACAAATATTCACAAATACGTTCACGAAGCGATCGCCGGCACGATCTTTGTCCAGCACCCTGCGACTGATTTCAAGGGTTCTCGAGCTCTCGAGTGTCTGACTCCAATCATAGTCGAATGATCACAATGTCAAGGGTGGCAGTGGTTGCTGGCCACAACAGCGTCGGAAGGGGAGAAGCCGGCGATCGATGAAGTCATGGCATCGACCAATCGATCGATCGAATCCCATCACATAGGAAGTGTACGAGAGCAGATCTCGGCCTTAAGCATACCCTTCCTGATGAGCGTTAATACTTAAAGCCACCGACTACGGCCAACGAAAACGAGAGCGTGAACCGAGTACAACAACTTCAATACCACACCAACAACAGCAACAAGGCCGTTGCCTGGAACACGAAAGAACCACGATCAGACCGACCGACCAACCGGCCGACCAACGATGATTGTGATGGTGTTGGTGTTGGTGGCGGACCCCGAGCAGCACCTTTCGAAAATCCAAAATTTTTCATAATTGTTCGAAAATGTTGCCTTTCCGAATTACTTCCGAGACCCCAGTCGTTGTTGTTTTTGTCTTCTCGTCGTGATTTTTCTAATGTTTTCGTTATTTTTGTTATTGTCTCTCAGGAGTTTTTGTTGTTCGGCTTTTGAGTGTTGAGATTTTGTTGTTGTCGGAGTTATTGAAATGTTGTTGCTTTTTCTATTCGGTGGTTGTTGTTGTAATCCGTAGTGTTTTTCATAATTACTGACCTCTAGTTCTTTGCGAGACCCGGTGAGCCCCATCATTTACCTCGTCTTTTGGCCACCGGTCTCTCGGTCTCGGGCTCTCATCCGTCTGCCAAACACGTAGCACCGGTTCGCCGATAACTCATTAACGCACCGAGCGCGCCACCGTTCGATCTTCAGACGCCCGATCGACTCATTTTCTTCTACTTTGCATAAATTTCGTTCACAATGCCCGCCGATCGGCTAATAAGAGGTCAATGAACAAGGCCCGGCTCGAGTCGTCTGCGAGGGCCCACGAAGACGACGCTGATCCAATGGTTGGTACAATGGTTTCAAGATCAAGTTTATTCGGATTAGAGCCAACGCGACCCTCGGTTAGCGGTACACGGAACTCCGACGCCGGAAACTGTGTCGATCTGCGAGCTGCGTCTGCGATCTGTGTCGTGTCCGCGTTCGCTGGATCCAAGTTCGCGGCAGAATCTCCCGTGACCCACAGATCCAGCACCAGCGACAGCATCAATAACAACTGTGAGTGTTCCAAATTATCAAAGCAGGAAATACGAATATTTCGAGGCTTCCGTCTCTTTGTCCAGGGCAATTATCGACGCTGGGTCGAGGATGGCATTTTGAGGCTGACGAGAGTCGCTCCGACAATTGCAGGAAACGTCTCTCCACATTTCGGGCGATGATTTTCTGGGCTTCCTGTCCTGATTTCATCCACTTCGCATTCGCTTCATTCATCTCAAACCCTCATCTCCGCCCAAAACGGCCCCCCTCATTGCGTGCCGAAGAATCCAGACCGGACTTTGGAACGTCGTAAATATTTGCATTTGGTAACGGATCCACTCCGAACGGGTTCGGTTCTATATCCGGATTCCGTTTAAACGTGCCCGGTACGACTTTTTACACTCTTCCAACAGTTATGACGAAACTTATCGAGAACTAACACGAAGTTAATGAGGCAGGGTTCGTTTTGACGATGACGATGAAGTCATTGAAAACCCCTATCGTTACCACTGCGAATACAGTTATATTTTAATTAAGATATTTGTGGTGTAATAAAACAGATTTTGTTGTTCTACAAATCACGTTAATCAAGTTAATTTGTCATACTACCAATTTATTGCCCTATTTGGTGAGCGTTTATGGTTTCTTTATAATCTCATTTGCATATGGAATCGGCGCTTTCTCTGATCCAGTTCGGAAAGAAGAGACGGGAAAAGTAAGGGAAGCAAATGTCGGTGAAGACGAAATGAGTTAAGAAAAGAAATATTGGGATAGGTCAGAGACGATTAAAAGAAATAAATAAAAAACGTGTGAATGAGAAGAAAACACAAAGAACGTGATAATCGCTTGAATCGGATGGATTTGGATTTGATGGATGAAGTAGAGAAGATGCAACCATACCAAATTTGAATTGAATATTTTGGTTTATATTTTTGAAATATTGATAGTTGAGTTATTGAGTTAATTTACTTCAGTTTTAATAGGTAACTAACTAAGACTGGAGGCCAAATTAGAATTGGAGAAGGATAAGGAAAGAGATGTAATATTGAAGAAAAGAAGAAATATTGAAGGAAAGAGATGTAATATTGAAGAACAGTTTTTCTCCTGGTATGAATTTCTTTTTTTTTATTTTTGATAAAGCATGGACTATTAAAATAATAAAAAGGTAATAAATAATTGGGTAATAAATAACGAAACTATAATAAACCACACTTCATCAATAATCAGAGATCAAAGATATCGATTAGCGTGATATATCGGAGATTTCGTTTTCATATATAGATATATAGGTAGATAAATTATGGAAAATCACAGTCCGACTACAGAAAAGCCAAAGTAACGTGAACGTAAAAAGTTGTCTTCATTAATTTCACAAACTTCGGCACAATGCTTGCATTGCACAATTATGCAAATCAACACAAAAAGTTTTGGGAAAAATTGGAATACGATGTTCTTGAATCCAAACGAAACGTACAAACGAATGATTTCCACAAAGAGATTTTTTTCTTCAACCATCCATGATTAATTCACACATCGGGTACGACTCGATAGAGCAAAGAATGCTGAGATGCCATTGATGTAGTCGTTGTGCATGCTATGGGAAATATTTTTGCTGTAAGTACACAATGCCAAGAACCCGAGGTCTACCGAGAAGCTTTGTTATTACAGTGGACTTTCGAAATTGATTTAGAAATACATGTGGGTCAAAGGATTTGGGGAGCAATCGGCTGGAACAGCACAAGAAAATTTGACCAATGAAGGAGGGTGAAAACCAATGATCCGGTCGCGTTCCACCTCAATTTGACGCACCAGTTGAATCTTCACCCTCCGCCAAGCGACCCGTCATGGCGAGGAATTAATTAACACTTTCCGCGGTGCTCGAAAAAGCGAAAAAACTCGCGATGTACGTGCGATCTCAGACACCACAGCAACAACCACAACAACTGCACTAGCACAGATTTATTTAACGATTTATGATTCAAGAGAAATAAATTATTTCCCCAAACATCATCGGAATTCAGGGTCAGAAGCGATAGAAGCGAAGAGCTCTTAAATGCGACAAGAGATCAACAAACTTTCAAAACAAAAAACAAAAAAAAAATAGTACAAAATAATGTTAGCAAGACGCCAAAAAAAATCCGAATTCCCACAGGACGAGGGTGATTGACTTTACCGTCGTGATCCACGTTCATCTCGATGGAGTTGCCGATGAAGGGCATCGAGGCGGGCCCGGGGATCTTCTCGATCAGGCGCACCATGCGGGCGCGGCGCTTGTTGTAGACCACGAGGAAGACGGCGAGGGCGGCGACCAGGAAAACCGTCACCGGCGAGTAGCCCGAGATCAGCTGGGCGGCCTTCGTGAGCAGGACGCTCTCGGCGACCAGCGTGGAAACCATTTTGGAGGACATTTTCAAATTTATTTTTTGCTTTTCAACGTTAAAAATTAATTTAATTTTCAATTTTCCAAGAGTTGTTCTTTTATTTCGTGTTAATTTTTGTTCTTTATTTTTTAAACATAATCACAATTGGTTTTTTTTGCCCCACAATCAATTGTCACTTGTTCCAATATTATTGGGGAATGTTCACTCGTATCCGTTTCCGATACGCTCCGAACATCAACGGTTTCTGGTTTCGGCCAAGAGCAGAGCGGGCGAGGCGAACGCGCGAGACGAACTGAGTCGAGCCGAGAGCGTTGAAGACTCGCCGATCGTCGAGTGTCAACTAACAGCAGCTCAAAGATTGCATAAAACTTTAAAAGAAGTGCTAAATTTTCGGCCGGCGCCTCGGCGGCAGCGGCAGCCGAATCCACGGACGCAGACGCCGGCAGAGACGACGCCAGCCACCGGATCAGCTCGCACAGGTCTCTCGCTCTCGGTCGAGTTACCCTTGTTGTTGTTGCTGTTCATGTTGCTGCTGATGTTAACAACGGCAAAATCAACGACGATCGCACAAATTTCGGCGATCGACGCAGCGGATCCGGGCTGTTGTCGAAGCTGTTGTTGATACTCTTGTGTCAGTTGTGTGCAAGTGGCAACACTGTTTGGGCGCAAATGAAGTGCTGGCCGCTGTTGTTGATTGTGTTCCGCAAACCGAGTACCAAAAACAAAGACCGCGATTTTCCACTTCCACTCTTTTGACTCTATTTCTATTTCAATTCGAAATATAATTTCTATTGATTTTTCACATATTTTTGTACTGATTTTCAATTGTAAATTCGTTTATTCTTTAGTAGTTAGTAGTTTAGTAGTTAGAAAAAGAGCCTTGTTTGATGCGATTTTATATCTTTTTAAATTTTAATAACTCAATTTATTTCAAATTGAACAAATTGAGTTTTTTGATTGTTTCTTTGGTGTTCATCGAGTTCGACTATATTTTGAATTGTCAGGAGAAATTCTCCACAACTTGGCTTTCACTTGACCATGTGTTCGTACTCCAGTTGTACCCGTTCCCAACTAAATTTCAACATCGTTTGAACTCAACGTTGCATCCGTTTTCGTAGTCAAGTGTGCACCTCGAATGATCCTCATTTCCGAATCTACTGTCCAGCACCGAGTTATTGCTGATCATTCGGCTTTAATGTGCCGCCCGAACAATGAATTTGCACTTAGTTAGTGTTTGGAGGAATGAGGTTTATGCTGATGTCGTTTGAGTGATTGTTTTCGTACGAAATGAGAATTGAAAGATTAATTAACGATTAACGAACTTTTATTTTTGTCCCCAGACACAACTGAAGCAATCAAATGGCCGCCTTCGAATCATTAACTCGCTGAGTTAAACACACCGAAGGACATATGGATGGAAGGAATATTGAAATTATTGACAAACATATCGACACTTTGGAAAATTTGGAGAGAATTTTTTCGAAACGAATATTTTTGGTTTCACTATAAATCAATCGTAGATTTACAATACTACAAAATCCAAATCTTCCATCTGAAACCGACTTTAGGTCCCTTTTATAATCGAATTGAAATAAGAATAAAAGTTAATCGATCTAATTTTATGATACTTGATGATTTTATGATGATGTAATTTTGATTTATGCTCTAATCTTGTAGTCATGTAACCATTTATAGGTCCATATCTCATAATGGAAAGAATTGGCTATTGCCGTGTATAACCGATTATGAGTATGTTAATCGTTTTCTCCTCTTCGTAGCGTAGCCGGCTTCCAAGAGAGCCTCTGGCTAACTTCCTACAGTCCATGAGCTTTCCTTGGTATCTCGGTTAAATTCTCAGTGATTGACCTTGGGACACACCATGAACCGTGCTGTTGTTTACAGCGCTTGAGAACAAAGAATCGATTTTTTAACGAATAGACAATTGAATAATCTATGTATACAAAATGTTTCAGGCCCAGGGCAACTGATCATAGAATCCACGAGAATTCGCATCAAGGCGATTCGAATTTGTTTCCAACGAATCCACAGAACGAAGAGAGAAGAGAGGTTTAAAGGAAGCAAAACAAGATTTCCAAGGTAAGAATACTAAATAATATTATGATGATGAGGGCGACCGGTCAGCAGCAGTATAAAAACTTATGGAAGAATCGAAGACCGATCGGCCACAAGAACGATTACATAATTTATCTAAGATACAAAGCCTCCCAGCCTCATCAACCACAACTTCGAATGCTGGGGATTTTTATTTCTAATTCAAAAATCTCAAGAAACAAATGCTGAGTCATTTTGTGAGACAACGCGTAATGAACTCAGGCACACAGATCGATCCAAATCGCAATCTCGTCTCGATTGATTAAATTAATTTTATGAGTTTGGCGATTTCTACGCTCCGCTAATTCTTCCGCAAACCGAAGCAAATGAAGCCAGACGCCACAAAGAACTCATTCCGTGAGGATCGTTTGTGATAATGTCTTCCGTGGAGCTTTTTAAGGGAACTGCAAATAGCGAATTGTCCGACCACTGAAACCAATTATTGCGATCTGCTGCCCGACTCATTTGCTGATCATTCTTTTTTCTACTGCAGCAATAATGATTGTTATACTCTTCAACCAATTGAACTGGCTGAGAATTAAGCAAAAATAGTCTAAATCGTAAGTATTTTGGCATTTTTGAAATTTTTCATTCCATTCGATATTTATGTTCTTTCTTGTAGCATAATTTATTCTTCATATCAAAAGTGACAAATAACAGGCTATTATTTGGATGTCAGCTTCGGACCATGATACATTAACACTGAAATTAATACTGAAACTGAGGAACTGAGGAATTCAATATATGCATAAGTATTTCTTATAAAATTGTTATGTATATAAAATAATTTTGTTTTCATATGGTTTTCTACTATTATATTCAAGGTATTATAGAGTGTTTTAACTTGATCTTCAAACCACAAATCTAATAAAAATATTTCTTTATATTGAATATAAATATTTTTTTGCTTTAAATATTAAAAAGCTTTTTGCAATTCAACCGATTTATATTTCTCTCGAAGTGCTAACAAATTTACAACTTGTTGTGTATGTGAATAAGCCTGAGTTTTTATGAGTGATTGTATGCCATATTCGATACTTTGTTCTGTTCCGACTCTATATATATATATATATATATATATATGTACTAGTTCTGGTCCTCTTCATAGAAACCAAACTAGGCACCAAAACTAGTCAACCTGGTCGCACTATATGCAAATTGGAAAGAGTCCTCGAGTTTAAAAATCTCTGCGAATGGGTCACGAAATCTCATGAACTTGACTCAAAGAAGCACTAACGAAAAACGCTTAATGATCAATCAATTAATCAATCGTAGTCCACACGTTACACCTCGCCAATCGAACAAGGCTATAAAGCGACTAACTATGAATAACTGTATTCATTTTTCTACAGAAACTAAGCGAGCATTTGAGGATAAGGACAACGGCGTCGCCTCGACCACGGCGGCTCAGACAACAAGATCATTAGGTCAAAGCGATCTACCTCATCACCTTCCTATTCGTCCCCTTCTTTTTTCTCCTTCAGTTCCACTTCCGTCTCTTTTCCGCTGTGGCGACCGTCATTTCGACGTCTGCAATGCTAGGGGCACCGCACAGATCGTTTAACGAGCGGTCGGGCGGTCGATCGGTCGATTGGTCGACGGATCGAACGAACGTGCATTTTGTTTAAACTTGTGTAAAGCCCTCGTCCAACGGAGCTTCTCTTGGAGCCCCTCGCCGCCGTCCTCCCCTTCAGCAAGCACTCATCCGTTCACGTCTTCTTCGTCGCCCTGCTCCGGAGCGGCATCTGTAGTTTAATCGCATGTTTATGAATAACTATTAGATGCAGATTTTTGCCAAATCTCTTTCATTGAAGAGCCAACACTTTGTTATTGTTGCTATCTTTGTTTTTGTTATTGTTTTTATTTTGTTTTATTGTTGTTATTTTTGTTTTTTGTGTTGTTGCTATTTTTGTTTCCTATATTGTTGTTATTTCTGTGATTTTGTTTCCTACATTGTCGTTTAAGCTGGAGAACTGGCACTTGTATCTACGCGCGATTTACGCTCGCGAACCTGCAATAAAGGTCAAGTTCATTTCCGCATCGAATTTATTCAAAAATCTCCATCGCCATCAGCTTCTTCCACTTTGTGTCTTTTTGTTTTCTCCCCTCTCGCTCTTTGTATGGTGGTCATTGTAGTTCAGCTTCTTTGATAGTTTTAGCATAGATACAAACTACAAGTTGGTCGCTGGAGGTTCCGATAAATTAGGAATGCTCATATTTACTGGACATTGTCTCGAAAACCTAGTGAACTTTCCAACAGTCCGACTCCTGGACAATTTATTTGAATAAATATTGCACTATAATTTCTTTGATTTCCGGGAAACGATGACTTTTATTTGAATTGAATGAAGCATTGAACTTGAAAAATCTTAGAAAACGTTTCTTGTTGTTTTTTTTTTTCGAACAATAACATTCTTATTTTATCTCTGGAATATAAGTTTGCGAATTTTAGCAATTCAAACAAAATTTGTAAATACATAATTCTGTTTCCGTATTACTGAAAATGAGTCAAAAACTTGTTAGGTTGAACGGACATGGGTTCATTCATCATGCGAAGGAATTAAGAATTTATAGCAATCAGAGCCACGAAGAATTTTAGTTGTCTATGCATATTAATGAACTCATAAATATCCGACGAAATCTTCGATTTCGATGATCAAAATGTCCGGTTCTGAGTTCCGTGTGAGACAAGAGAATATTCTTTATTGTCGTGTAGTAGTTTTTGAGTTTCATATTTTGTTCAAGGTTGAAGGCAGGTAAGGTGCGGGAACATTAATTTATTTTACCCCATTTGTCTACGGGACTCGGTGGCCACAGTAACTCTTGAATGAGGGCCCTTTTAATTTAATTTCGGGGGCATTGTAATGGATTAACAACAACAATATGAAAAGTCGGATATGAAAAGGTCATAAAATTTGAAAATTTGTTTATTGCAAGTGGCAGTAGGTTTGGGCCAAAACATAAAAACAGCAACAATGAGGCATGACGTTGTAAAATCATACCGCGACGTCATTAAAATTTTCAAAACCAAAAAAATTGTATAGTGGTTTTACAAGTGTTGTTGCTGTTGTTGTAGACTGGTCTGTTGTTGTTGTTCCAAGGGT
This sequence comes from Coelopa pilipes, assembly GCA_947389925.1. Classification (NCBI taxonomy): domain Eukaryota; kingdom Metazoa; phylum Arthropoda; class Insecta; order Diptera; family Coelopidae; genus Coelopa; species Coelopa pilipes. Next base: position 40,024,292 of record OX376697.1, on the reverse strand, counting down.
GTCTTCGCAGATGAAACTTTACAAAGTTCCACTGAATCTCTGATTACACGTTTCTTAGATACAAGAATCACTTACCACATATTTTTTCCTTCGGCATACTTTTCACTTCTCGTTAGTATCGATTTTCGGTACCTCGTTTTTTTTACTTTTCATCAATTACGTTTCACTTCTTCATCTCTTTTTCTTGCACCTCCGAAAACCATCTCGGGCTACCTGAAAAATAAAAAACAAAATAAACAATAAAACACATCATTACATGGCAATAAAATAATTTACGATGGGAACCCGAGAGCCGAGAGAGATAAAAAGTCAGTTAAACAAGATTTTGCTTAATTTATCGTTTCCTAACGGATGGGGGAAAACAATTCCAAATTATAGTTTCGAATTTGTTAACTCGAATTATTTAACTTTTCTCCCAAAAAGTGGCCACTCTCGAAAACTAACTAACTAAAAGAACTCACATTCAGTCGGGGTTTTTCGAGCGCTTGAGTGGATCTAGGCAAAGCATTCTAAGCAGCTTCTTTTTGCACTCAACGCAACGAGTAGTGGAGCTCAATTTGCATCGGTTCTTTTAACCAAGGTTCGTTTTCAAATGCGGGAAGCGGGAGGCGTTCAAGCTAGAATTCAATCGATCAATGGGCCAACGGTGTATCGGTAGATCGATCGAGTGTGTGGACGCTGGAGGCTGCCGCGGCCTCGACATTTTTTGCTGTCAATGTTCTCCAATTTTGTGGTTTCTGCCAGCTTTAGCTGCTTGTTATCATTGTGGTTGTTAGTTTGACTAGTATTCCATTACTATTTTGGTTTGCAGAGTTTGTTGCTGGTTTTGGTAATTGAATTTTCCATTACAATTGCAGTGGTTGTTGTTGCCTTTGAATATAATCTCCAATTCTTGGTACTCGCAGGTGGCTGCAGCTAAAGATTTAATGAGGTCGTAAATTCTATTGCCAAACGATCTTCGAACGTAAACCAACATCTCGATTCTAGAAGCTGCGAGAGGAGCGGTTTCTCGAAGGCAGGTTCTGCTAAATGCCACACCCTCTATTATAATAAACGACTCTTTTGTAGCCTCTGACCCTGAGAGGAAAAGCTCGTTGGCCTTAAGATGATTGGGAATGATTTCAGATTGAGTAGAATCATTAGGGATTCCATTAGGGAAATTGACTTTTAATTGTCATCATCGTGCCAGCTCCCACAGGTGCTACGTGCGGTCGGTGTGGGATGCTTTAAAAGTCTGAAAAATAACGAAAAAATGTCAGTGCATTTGCCTTCAAAAGACGGTCAAATGATTAATTTAAATATAATTGATAATTACTGTTTTTCCGTCTTATTGTTGTTATTGTTGTATTGCAGTTATGCTGTGTTGTTGTTCTTGCATACCATTGAATTAATTATTGTTGCTACTGCCGATGTGATGATGATGTAATTGTTATTGTTGTCGCTGAAATAATAGTTGTTATTGTCTTTTATCATTGTTATTATTATTATTGTTATTATATATATATATATATATATATATATATATATTTTTTTTTTTTTTTTTTTTTTTAACGCTTGCAATAACTATAAGCCGCTGGTTTTGTGATTATTGTAGGTGTTGCAATGGTTCTGAGCTGCTGGTCGTCATCGATCAAGATTCTGTCGTTGAAGCGCGAGAATTTTCACACACTCACGCATACATAATTAGCACTGCCGAACAATGGACAATTCTCATCAAATTCTCAGCACCAGAACCCCGGACGCCCCCCAACCAGGCGAATGGATGGAATCGATTCGCCGGAGGGGGCCCGGCGGAAGTTCACGGCAACCTCCAACGAAGTTGTTGCCACACATTTGGCGGCAATTGTGCAGCTAGCCGTCGTCGTTGTCGGTGTTCCTTGAATTGTTTTTGCTGTTGGGTATGTGCTGGCTCATGTTAATTGTAATTTTTGTTTGCTAACGTTTTTGTTTTTGTTTTAGAAGAATACCATTAATTTCTCCGTGATTGAGAACGCAGTAAGAATTTTATTATTTTCATGGTTGTTGTTGGTACTTTAAAAACTAACAATAGCATAGCAATAGATTGAAATAAATGCAAACCAATTTTCTAGACTCCTCACGTATTCAAACTAAAATACCGATATTTTTAGGCCCAAAGGATGTAGAAATAACATTTTTTTATATTTTGAAACTCTACATTTCACTCTATTGTTGAAAAGGATCCTGTGACTCTTAAACGTTATATGAGAATTTAAAAGTTAAAGGTGACAGCCCTGCCATCTAGTTTTCAATATCTGTATGTCGATGTAGCAGTGTCGGATGTTACATCCAATTTTCGAGACAACCGATAATACAGTTCGAATATGTCGACATACAGTTCCAGTAGAAAGCTTATGTTGTAGTGTTCACTAGTGAGAAAATTATCGCATTAAAAAAATTAATTCCTCCACTTTTTAACAAATACAAATGGTTATATCAATGCTAGTTTAGCTTCTGGGAAAATAAATCGGATCGGAAATTGGAATCAGTTCTAAGTCCCTTAGTACTAAAGTACATTTTGCTTGTTTGAAATGCAACCGTGTTTTGTATTCCTTTTTGTTTTTGCATCTCTGTTTCATTCACATTTTTCGTGTTTTCCGTCGCTTCAACTTCTGTTTGGCTGCTACTCTTTTGTCATTTACAATTATTCATCATTCATCGAAAGACGTCTGCTGAAAGTGCAAAACGTCGACAATCTACCCGTCGTGGAAAACGCAATAGTTCTTCAAATAATTTGGTCGCATAGTAAACGGAAGAGTCTGTAGTATTTTCATAAAATTCCCGTGAACTTAAAAGTTGCGAAAATTGTAATCGCGACAAAATGAAAAATTCGAACGCTGGCCTTTGTGCCACTGTTGTTGTTGTGTTTGGTAAGTTGCCTGGAATTTTCTGTTGGCTTCGAATTTCCGCATGCTTTGTGTGTAAATTTGTTTATTGCTCTTCTCTTTTCCATTATACTTCGTTGGAAATTTATAATAACTGATATTTTTTCGTTTACAGGCGCTTTGTTGGCGACCGCCTCACCCCTGGGTGGCGGACAACAGTTGCTGGGAGCCAAGAAGTGCACCTGGGGACCCGCCTACTGGTGCGGCAATCTGACGTAAGTGTCCGAAAAGTCATAGGCAAACATTCTGTTTCTTCCTCAGGCCCGGGGGGTTTCAAAATATTTGTAGAAACTCGCGTTGGTCGGCGAATGTCCGCAAATTGCGCCGTCACCTGATGCAGGCAACGGCTTCGGCAGAGCTGGGCGACGTCGACGCCACATACAACAAGCAGCGAAACGCAAAAGCGCAAAGACTTCCACACCTCCCCGTGTGTTGATTAACCTAATGGTTGTTGTTGTTGTGGTTTGGAAAATAATTTGTCGGAATATTTATCAAGCAGCGATTTCGATAAGAATCACTGTGGTTGTTGTTCTTATCACCGATTTCGCCTCTGGACCCTTCTGTTTTGTTCCGTTCATCGCTCCATTCGCAAGAAGAGTGTGAAGAGATAGAAGAAATCATTAGTCAATGCCTGCTCGATAACCTTTGTTATTATTGTTGTCACATTTTAAACGTTGTCTCTGATGTTTTTGCACTTATTTAATTTGCCAGCGGTTGCGCTGCAAGCTTCTTCGTTGCCGTTGCTGTTGCTAGCTCTGCAACCGTTTTGCCAGCTTTGGCTGATGCCTTGTAATTAAATTAGTCTCAATTAACAACAACACAAACAAGGCTGCGGCAACAATCACAACGATATTAATAATATTCGTTTCAAGTAACAGCAACAACAACAGCGATTTCCACAATCCCTAACAACATAGAAATCCCATACTTGTGACTAATGCGCGAGTGCAACTCATCGTCCACCACGACCACCATTTGTCCGTCACTCGTCCTCCCTGTATTGCAAAAACGCTAGCGTTTGCGGTTTGTTGTTTGTTTTTCCTCTGCCTCTCGGCTTTCCTTCTCCTGAGTCGACAGTTTAATCTTAACTTATGACTAGAACCTGAGTCAGTCTTTAAATTCGATGGACTTATAATATAAGAAGAAGGCTCTTATATTTGAAAAATCAATAAGGGAAGGAAATTGATTCGTTTGCGGTTTCGAATTCCCTCAATGAAGAATTTATTAAGTCTGTTGATAACAGTACGATAAGACGGCGGCATTTTTATTTTATTAATTGTGATATTTTCATGCCGAGTTCATCTACTTCTTCCACCGATTATATGTGACAAAAAGCTTTTCCGTTTCCTTCCGATCAACCAACTCCAAGCGGATGTCTTCAGATCTCTCCGCTTCAACAGCTGTGAAGTGGTTTTATCTTTTCCGCCTTACCATTTTCCATTTATCAGAAGCGAAGAGACGGGTCCTCGGGTCCGATATCTTCAAAATGTAACACCAATAAGATATATATAGAATATCAATGTTTTTCAAATGCAAATAAATGTAATTAAGTGATTGCTTTTTTAGAAAAGTTCATCGTAGAGTTCACATGAGTGAGTCTCGTTGGCCTATTTTTGATTGCCGTCATCGCTTAGTTGTAGTTGCGAGCGCCTCTTGGCTCTCGTTGTTTACTTATTAATTTCACATTTGTTTATTTATTTTCTGTGCTCTCTGTTTTTTCGTTATTTTCGTATTTGGCGATAAGAAGAAATGTTCTTCGTTTCAAACGCAACCAAACGCGACCAACAAAGACCCGTGTTCTAGAGTTGCCATAAAAATGCTTATCGCGCAGAACTCGTCCCCCCTCCCTGCTAGTGCATAGGCTCCACTCCCTATAAGCTTTTATCACTTTCTTTGTTTCTCGTTTGGCTTCCTCTTGTTGTGGTCTCTTCGGGTCGAAAGCGGCAACAATGTCAGCAAATCCGTCAAAAAGAAGTTCCTAAAAATATCGTAAATCGATCGAGTCTCCTTTGTTCGAAAATTCTCAAAACAGGCGAAAACGTCGCACTTGCATGATCGGCCGTCGGTCGGAGGTGGGTGGGTGGTTGGGTGGTTGGCGACAGGGTCGACTCACGAGATTATCGTTCATTTCCATTTTAACACGATTTTATTGTTTGCATACTCGTTGTATACATCGCTGTCGCTGCTCTATTGGCAACGGCGGTGGAGAATTTCTGATCGTTCTGTTGGGTTTTATTTAGATATAGACCATTCTGAAAGCGGCAGAAAATGCGCATTTGTGCGCGCTGTTAACAACGAACTCGCACACACATGTAAAGACAATGGCTATCACGTACACACTTCTGTGACTGTGTGGCAGCTGATAATTTGCCCCGATCATTTTTGCTAATATTTGTAATTCATTGTTCGAAATACAAGCAAAGTTCAATGCGTGATCAGCCGGCAGAAGCATTTGGTTTGGTTTGATTTGATTCCGGAGTTGTTTGGATTTGATTGCATTTGACGTGAATATGTATTGTCACGTTTTGTTCGCTGTTGTAATCCTCCACCCTCCGCTCTGGATCGGCGACATGCCGGGCCGGCATTTACTGGGATGACTGGGCTGTGGACGCTGGAATGCGGGTCATTTGAGACATTTGAGAGGGTAGCGTATCAGATCACATGTGTCATGAATCATGCATGTCTCGCGTGTAGGTTCCGCAATGAAAGCAGGTTGAAAGAGAAATTGTGACCCTCGAGGATTTAAATTGCGTCGATGATTCACACTTTGTTCTCGTTATGACCACCATAGGGGTGGGTTGTGAATTGAAACACTAATTTTTGTTGCACTCTCGACTTTGTGATTCCTAATTTGTACATTTATTATTTCCCGTAAAGTTCATTGCAATAAAAATCTTTTTGACCGTGGCACTGCGACCTTAGCAATCGGACAAGTTTAGTCAATATACATTTTGTCCAAAGACTATTTCTAATAATAATTGGTTTTACTCTTTATCAACAGCAATGCGAAGGACTGCAATGCTGTGCGTCACTGCATCCAGACGGTTTGGGAGAACCAGGAGGTGCCCGTCGACGATGACTCCATCTGCAAGATCTGCAAGGACATGGTCACCCAGGCGCGCGATCAACTGCGCAGCAACGAAACCATGGAGGAGCTGAAGGAGGTCTTCGAGGGCTCCTGCAATCTGATTCCCATTAAAGTTGTCAAGAAGGAATGCTGCAAACTGGCTGATGATTTCATCTCATCCCCGAATTGGTTGAAGCTCTCAGCTCCCAAATGAACCCCGATGTATGTAACTTGCATTTATTCTTCTATATGTTAATACTAAATGTCTTGTGTTGCAATTATAGCAAGTTTGTTCGGTTGCGGGTCTTTGCAACAACGCCGAAATTGACCGCCTTCTGATGACCTACTACAGCGGCGCTCTCGACGGCACATTGACAGAGGATCCCAGCACCGATGCGCCTGCCAACCCCACGCAAGACGTTGCCCAATCTCCCAATGGTCGTCGCCCACTGTCCTGCGGAAAGTGCAACAACATCGCCACTTATATCTCCGAGAAGTTCCAGTCAACCAATCGCGACGACATCCTAGAAAACTTGTTGCATCTCTGCGGCGAGATGTCGTCTTTCTCTGATGCGTGCTCCAACATCGTACTGACTTACTTCAACGATATCTACGATCATATGAAGCAGCACTTGGACGCTTCGGGCATCTGTCATATTTCGGGAGTCTGTGCAAGCAAATACCATCAACATCCTGAGGACGCCGTTGAGGTGGAAGAAATCAGCGATTTGGGTGCCATGTCCGCGGAGGTCGATGGAGGCGATGACATTCCGTGTGAGCTGTGCCAGCAATTGGTTCATCATTTGCGTGATCTTCTGGTGGCGAACACCACCGAGGACGAATTCAAGCAGGTTATGGAAGGTCTGTGCAAGCAGACGAAGGGATTCAAGGAAGAGTGCCTGAGCATTGTGGATCAATATTACGATGTGATCTACCATAGTCTGGTAGACAATTTGGACGCCAATGGTGCCTGCTTCATGATGGGCGTTTGTCCGAAAACCAGCTCGAAGCAATCTTCCATTCTTGACGCCGGAATAATGCCTCTGTTGCCTGCCTTCCCACCAGCTGAGATCAAAGTCACCATTCGTAAGAAGTTAGGAGCTAATGAGCCAAAGTTCACCCAGGATGAAATTATGTCCATGCAATTACCTATCGATCATTTGATGGGTGCTGCCAACCCGGAAACCTTGGTTGAAGGTGGAGAATTGTGTGTTCTCTGCGAGTACCTTTTGCACTTCATGCAGGAAACTTTGGCCACTCCAGCCACCGAGGTAGGTTGAAAATATCAGAGAAAGTTCTATATTATATTTAATATTCAATATAATATGTCTATTATAGGATGAAATTAAGGCAGATATGAAGAAGATTTGCACTAAAATGCCCAAGTCAATGAGCACACAGTGCCAAAACTTCGTCGACATCTATGGAGATGCTATGGTTTCTCTGATGGTACAAGAGTTGGATCCACGACAAATCTGCCCGATGATGAAGTTGTGTCCGTCAAATAATCCCAAGCGTGAAGATATGGAAGTGTTCGCGCCAGAAGCAGTCAGCGATTCGTCAGATAAACCCACGTGTCCGTTGTGTTTATTCGCAGTGGAACAGGCTCAGCAGAAAATCAAGGACGACAAGTCAAAGGTCTGAGCGAGAATAATTATGTTATCGCAAAATATAAATATGAATATCAAATTGCAGAAGAATATTAGGGACGTGCTGGATCATCTTTGTGTACATTTGCCACAGAAGTTACAGGCCGAGTGTGTTGATTTCGTGGAAACCTACTCGAACGAACTGATTGATATGCTAATCACCGACTTCAAGCCACAGGAGATTTGCACCGCTTTACGATTGTGTCCCAAGAGGAATACATATCTGCGAGATTTTGGAATAAGCATGGAGGAGGAAGACGACACTAGTAACAGCGACGAGAGCTTCAACGAAATCGAAGATAGCAATGAAATGCCAGTAGAAATTATATTCGAGAAAGACCTTGCCGTAGCCCCGAACTGCTGGTTATGCGAGGAATTCGTGAAGAACGCCGAAAAGAAAATCGGCAAGAATAAGTCAAAGGTGAGTTGAACGAATCATGGACGTTCTCGAAATTTTTTCACTTCTAAATTATTGCAGGCTGAGATCAAGAAAGCTCTTGAGCATTCATGCGACAAGCTGCGCAAGAATGTACAGAAGCAATGCCACACATATGTTGAGAAGTACGGTGACAAAATCGCCACTTTGATCATCAAGGAGATGGAACCCAAGATGATCTGTCGTGAATTGGGATTGTGCTTGTGGAGCGAGCAAGAAGACCGTAAGTTGTGATCACAATGACTAGAATGTCATATATTTTACATTCATTCTATCTGTAGTTGAGATTGACGAAGCCTTGAAGTACGACGTTATTGCCATGCCCAACGAAAAATACAACAGCGAGGGTCATTCCGAGAGACTTACAGCCTTGTCTGAGGAAACACTGAAGGAACCTCCGACCTGTGTGCTCTGCGAATTCGTGATGACCAAGATGGAGTCTGAGCTGAAGAACAAAACTACTCAAGATGAAATCAAGCACGTAATTGAGACTATTTGCGACAAAATGCCAAAGACCGTGTCTAAGAGCTGTGATAAATTCGTGGAACAGTACGCTAATGCAATTATTGCCTTGATCGGCAGCGTACCACCAAAGGAAGTTTGTCAAAAGTTACAACTGTGCTTCACGGGACTAGATTCAGTAATTAATGGTAACTCTTGATACATGTTAAACCTTCCAGAGTTGCTCACATTATTATCATATTTAAGACGAAGTCATTGAGTGCGGTGTTTGCCACGGTGTTTCCGTTGCCTTGTTGCCATTCTTCAGACAACACCGCGATCACTCCGCTATCGAGCAGCACGATATGGTGTCCGTAGGCTGCGAGGATCTCCCAGCAAAATACTATCAGATCGTAAGTAGAAAGAAGAGCAAGGAGAAGAATCTCTTTTCATTAATGTTCTTATATTTCATAGTGCTCGGAGATGATCCATATGTATGGTCCAAGCATTTTGCATCTGGCCCAAAGGGATTACGTCGACGAAGCGCATGTTTGCGCCGAGATTGGCAAGTGCTTTGATAATGAGTCATCTGGTTCGGCTTTCGCCAGGATCTCCGGTACGTTTCCCTTTCTAATTGAGGAGACGACAGTCATTAACTAAATATTTCTTTACAGCCTAAGTCGCAGTTTATATTAACAAAAAGCACCAAATTTTTCTGAATGATATGTGATGCAGTTTTTCAATATTACTACTCTTTTTTTTTTCTTTTATTAATCATCAGTTTCAAATCACTTTGTACAGTTGGATTTCATTAGGAATTCCTCTAAACCATGGAAAGACATACACAATATGGTTTCGATTTTAAATTAAGCTTCATCTGAATTATGGTTTTGTTTGAAATGCGAAGTGAAGTTAATCTTAATTCTAGAGAAAGCGTTTGTGTGCAGCCTCAGCTGCTAGACTTAATTTTTTATAAATGTTTATGAATTAATTGAATAGGCATCCTATATATTGGAAGCATGAACAAGTGAATGTAAAAAGTGGATAATCTTTAAACGGAGTTATAAACGTTGCAATGAGCAAGAGTTTCATAAGCAAATAAACGAAGTATATTTTAAATAGTAAATTTCTGTTTTAATTCTGATCGGAAACACATTAGCCTTGTTCCACCTCTCAGACGCGCAGCTGTTTAGAATTTATTTTTGCTATTTTTACGAAGCGTTACCTCAGTGTCCTTAAAGCTGCTGTGAGATGTTTGAGGACACGCTGTTGATCATCAAATTTGACTACATGCACAAGCGGAAGCAGGTGCTGCTCAAGCTGTTGCAGAAAGAGTTCCAAATCCAGGGCCACCGTCGTGTGAACTTCTCGCCCGAATTGGCCGCCGAGTTCTACAACGACATGACGGACGATCAATGCTTCATGCTGCAGGTCATTATGCTGTCCAAGGGCAATTGCGAAGCATTCATCCTGGCGAAGGAGAATAGTGTCGCGGACCTGAGGTACACCATGCTTTGCTATTTGTGAGTAACTCTCAGAAAATAGATTGTTGCCAAATTAACTGTCCATTATTGGTTGTTGCAGCGGCACCTCAGTAGAGCTGGAGCGCAACGTCCACGTGAGCAAAACGGCGACTCATGCCCGCAGAGAGATCCAATTTATTTTCCCCAATCGTGAGTTTGCCTTGTTTAACTGGACTAGATTCTAATTATTCAACTCCGACCACACATCAACCAGACATCTATGAACCGATTCCCATAATCCTGCACACGAAATTCGCCCAAAATCCTTTGGTCAGCGACATGATTAAAGAAATCTACGAAATTGTGCAAGGCTCTGGCAGCGAGTGTCCCAGTGACTGGAAGGTGAAGCTGGCCGAGTGGCTGACGCTCAGTAACGCGACGTTGCCACGCATCAGCCACCAGTGCCAGAAGACACCGCTTGCCCTCGACCAGAAGTCGACGAAAGCTTCGGCCGCCAACAAAACCACCTGCGCGACGGCCAAAGAGCCCGAGACGTCGCCGCGCAGCCCGTCGCCGTCGTTCTCGTCCGCGGGCTCCTCCATGATCATGTCCTCGTCCACGTGCATCACGTGCTCCTGCTTCGACGGCGAGGACACCTGCTTGCATCCGATTAAAGAGCACGACTCCTGCGAGTCGATGTTTAAGGTCAAAAAGGCCAAGGATGACGTCTCGAAGAGCTCTGTCAAAGAGGAACAAGAGGCCGAATGCGAACAGGCGGTCGAGTGGGAGGAGGTCTCGGAGATGGAGCAGTCGATGGAAGACAAAATGGACTTGCTGTCAATGCCATCCGGCGATGTTGTTGAAATCGAGGAAGAAGCTGCGGAGCTGGGGGCGCCCACTGTGGAGAGCGAGATGCCCTTCGAAGAGTCACAGGCCCAGTTGGAAGTGCCACTACCACCAGAGGTCCCTGAACCCGAACCAGTGGATGTGGCTCCTCCCGAACCAGAGCCTGAGCCTAAAGTGGAAGCCGAGCCTGAGGCGCCTCCTGAAGCAGAACCACCAATGGAGGCAGAGCCTCAGCCAGCAGTAGAACTCGAACCGGAACCGGAACCTGCACCTGAAACCGAGCCAGCGCCAGAACCTGAAGCTGTACCGGAACCAGCAGCAGAACCCGAACCATCTCCAGCACCTGAACCTGTGGAGCCTCCGACCGAGCCGCCTGCAGAGGATGCGCCGGCCGAGTGAAGAAAATTTCATCTAAATGGTTATAATTTGATTGAGAATAAATATTTGAACTAACGTAAGGAGCCAAGTGCATGTTGTATATTTTTCCTGTGTAGTCACTGGAACCAGGCGATGCAGTGATTTGGAAATGAATTGGCTACCTGTTGGTTTAGACCACGGTGTGAGAGGCGTCTGGTGCGGTTTGGTGCGAAGAGAAACGACGAGACCGGCTTTGAGTGCACACAGTGTCTCCTGGGCCCCGTTATCTCCATCTCCATCGTCGTCTCTCCTGGCACTTCCGGATCCGGAAGTTGACCGAGTTCGCCCAAAAGTCACTGATAGTATTGGCAACAACAACATTGTAGCTAAATTGCTTTCTCGCCTGCCCTCTGCTTCTGTTTCTGCACACAATCACCTTTCGTCGTCCCCTTCTGTCTCTCTCTCTCTCTCTCTCTGGGCTCTCGTTAAACGCTCTCTCGCTCTTATATATTCGGCGCATGTTCGGAAGACATTTGTTGTTGTCGTGCGCTTCGTGTGCTCGTTGTCGCCGTCTGTGTTGTCGTCGTCGGCGGCAGGTTTTGGGCGCGCTCGTCCGTCCCTGGACCGAGTCGGGGCGGCTCTCAGTGTAGCGCGGAAACCGCAGCAGCTGCAGTGGTTGATGTTCGATGGCCAGAGGAGCGAATAAATTTTCCTCCTCGCCAGTAGACCAGAAGATAAATCACAGCCAGCGACGGGGCGCGACGTGGGGCGACGCTACGGAGGCCGAAATACGGCCCACTGGGGGCAAAACGTGGACATTCGAACGGTGGTCGGTCGGTCGGATGGAGGAACGGGACTGACGAACGAGAGAAACGAAAAGGAAACGAAAGGAAACACAAACAAACGTCGGTGAAATCACCAATGCATCAGACGCGAACGAGGCCGTGGAGTCGTCGAGAAGTGGGAAAGTGGCGAATTGGCAGAGTGGCGAATTGACGAAGTGCTAGCGGCAGCAGCAGCAGAGAACGGAGAACGAAGTTCCGTCCGTGCGGTAAACAAAGTGCGTCGGAATTCGCAGCTGCGGTCGGCTCGAGCCTCGTCGCGTCTTTCCTCGCCTTGCCTCGAGTGCAGTGGAATTTTCGCTTGACTTCAGTTGTGGTGCTGTGCGGTTCGTGGTGGGGGGCGACGTGGCCCATGCGTGCGTCGGACATCGCCGAGTCGGTCGATGGCGCCCATCTCCGCCGAATCTCTGTGAAGAAGACCAAATGCCCTGGGCCGGAATGCAGTGGAATTCGTAGCGAGCACCGAGAAGTTCCGTGCGTGTGGAGTGAGGTAGTGCAGGGCAGTGGTAATGGGAAGGGGTCGGGTTGTCGGGTAAACGTCACGTAGCGGTGTTGCCCTCGCTGTCGACTGCATTATCGATTTTTCCCAAGGTTAGTGGGTGGCACAGGTCAAGCCCTTTCTCCGGTGAAGCCAACTCAACCCGCCCGAGGCCCATCAAAGGGCGAACGAAGCGGATAAAGGAATCGCTCCGGAGCGATGGACGAATTTGAATCCGAGAGAGAGGGGGCGAGTGTTTGCTACACCTGACAATGGTTAACGCCTAAAGCAGCAACACTTCGCCGAGCACAAAGGGCCACACTGTAAACATTTCGTTTGTAAATTGAACAATCACAGCATAAAAATATTTTTAAATAAAATTTAATGAAATGTAATCAAATCGTGTGCTCAAAATAAACATTTTGTTTGTAAATTAAACAGTCACAACATAAAAATAATTTTAAAGAAATTGAATTAAATTTCGTGCTCAAAATAAACATTTTTACATGTTAAACATAATTGAATTAAGTAAAATGTGTTGAATTAAAAAATAAAAACATTGAACTTTGTTGTTATATATAAAAACTACAAACATTTTAAAGAAAAGTAATGAGAAATTTTAATAAAAATTTGAACAACCAATTTAATATTTAATTTGTGTTTCTCTTTTTTCAGTGTGAATTTCATTGTCTTGGCAAATCGAATGTCTGAAATATGTGGAAGCGATAGACAGTAAAAATCTGCAGCTATGTTAACGGACGACAATCAGCAGCAGCAACAAGAAGATCAGCCAGAACCAGTGCCAGAACAGTCACAACAACAACAACCGCCCCAGCCAACAGATCCGCAACAACATCAACAACTAGAGGAGTTGCAACAATCGTCCCAGGACCAGCAACAATTGCTACAGCAACCAGAGCAACAGCAATCGCAACAAGAACCGTCTCCAGGGCAGGAGCCGCAGCAACAGGCTGAAGAACTGCAGCCGCAACAACAACCACCGGAGGTGCATCAACAACAATCCCAGGAGCCGATCCAACAACAAGCCCAGTATTCACAACAGTTGCAACAACAAGAGCCACAGTCGCAATTGCTACAACAACAGCAAGCGTCACAGCCGTTTCCCCCACAACAACAACAGCAGCACCTCCAGCATTCGCAACAAGAAAATTCACAGCAACAGCAACAACAACATCTAGTTCAAGCACTTCCCGCGCAATTCTACGCCGACGAGCCCAACTTGAACTTCGCGACCTTCTCGGAGCTCTGCCGCCTCTGCTCCGTGCACGCTGGACCCGCCAAAATCCACCTCTTCGACAAGGAGGCCGAGCGCCGGAATCTGCTCTTCAAGCTGCGCTCCCTGCTGCCGGCCAGTGTGAGGCGCCCGCAAATATGCAACCATCTCGTGGAATGTGCCTTCGTGCGTGGTCGCCGTTTTCTGCTTGTTGACGTCGTTGTTGTTGCTATCGTCGTCCTCGTCGTCGTCCTCGTCGCAGGCGTCGTCGGTTTCCCTAGTGGCGTGGGTTTGTTGTCATGTTGTTGTGCTTTGTGCCGATTTTGGGTGTTTCGTACTTTGGCGCCAATACGTTCACCCACAACAACAACAATAACAAACACCATGCCGCCACGACTCGAGCCCACACGAGTCGTAGTAGAAAAATGCAAAACGACGACAACAAGGGATTTGCACGACCCACAGCTATTGCCAGAAACGACAACATGTATCCAAAAAACAACGAAGACAACAACAGCAACAACAACAACGACGAGAACAATAACAACAGCAATGAAAACGACTCCAGTGACAACCACGAAACCGCAGTCCTACCAATGTTGTCATTTCGCATGTTTCATTTCTCATTATTTCCTCTTTGCCGCGAATAATTTGAATGTTGTTGTTGTCCACTCTGCCCTTAGATAACAAAGGACGACTTCCTGCCGAAGAAAATTTGCGAGCCGTGCTCTCTGCGAGTCGAACATCTGTTCGAATGGCGGAACTCGTGCCTGCTGACGGACAACGTTCTCAGGAGCTACGCGGACGCGATGAGAGCGGTGACGGCCACGATTAACTTCCAGGTGAGTGGCGCGACCCAGCGTCGATTTCAGCGCGAGAGCAAATCCTCTCGCCATCCTCATTGTTGGTTCCCGTCCTCCGCTCTAATCGCCAACGAACCCCCCTGCGACCGCAACGGCGACAACGACGACGACGACGACGACGACGACCCCGACTTCGACGAGGACTAAAAATACCATTCAAGAGCATTCAAAGCGAGCGAATGTCCTTCGAGGTCGAGTGCGTGCGAAGGGTATTTGCCTCGAGAGTCGCGGAAGGCATCAGGCATCGAGGGAAGCCTGCAACCGCCGCTGCACACCAGGGGTGAATGAAATGCTTAATCGGCGCCTCCCAGCGTTTCCACCCGGTGGCAACGCCGCTCGGCATTCGGAGAGCTTCGGCTCTGAGCGGCGATCCGAGCTTTGGCTCCCACCGTTCGTGCCTCGCTCTCTCGTCCGGCTGCGGCGATGACGGATGCCTGGTCGCCGACTCGCAACCGCCCACCCCACGCACACACACGCACACAGACAGGAAGAGCGAGAGAGACACGACGAGTCCTGGCCGCGGAGCTTTACTCACGAGCTTTCCGTGTGTGGACGGTGGGGCGATGGCGATGGCGGTGTGTGCGAGTGCAAGTGCGAGAGTGAGTGTGTGGTGGTGGTGGTGGTGGTGTGGAGCAGTGGGGAGCGGTGGAGCGCAGCGGTGGCCGCAGTCGGCAACCGAGGACCGAGGAATCGCTTTCATTTCCGATGCCGCCTTCGGCCCGAAGGACATCACTGTGCGTGTCGTTGCGTCGCTGAACGGGAATCGGGAAAGGTTCGTTGGTTCCTTCATTCGCTCGTTCTCCTCGCTTGGCTTGGCTTGGCTTGGCTTGGTTTGGTTTGGTTTGGTTCGGTGTGCTTGGTTTCGATTTCGTTTCCGCCGCTGCCGCTGCCGCCGCTCTGGCCATTGTCTCGGGCACTCGAGCCCGGACGAAACAGAGCCGCCGTCGTCGTGGTCGTTGTTGTTGTCGTTGTCGTTGTGGCCGTCGAGAGCCGACCGTCGCCGCCGTCTCCGAAGACAGAGTAATTACGCAAATGTGGAAGTGGACGCGAGGCAGGAAAACGGAAGCAGGACCATGAGTGGCAAATCAGTCGCGCAATACATACACAAACAAAAGGTGCAGCGCCAGCGAGTCGCATTCATCCATTCACTGTGTGCGTCTCTCGACCAGTCGACCCCACGACGACCGACCTGAACGGCCTGAACGGACAGAAATCCCGAACGAGATCTCGGCGGACGAACGTTTCACGGAAATATCGCAGTATCCAGCCCAATCTCGCTATTTCGTTCTCCCACTAAAACCGTCTCAACTCAGTGCAGTACAATCGAGTTGAAGTCTATGGAATTCGATCCGATTCGGTCCGATTCGAAAAGTTTCAATATCGATTAGTCGTGTTGGTGTGCTCGGTGTGCTTCTTCTTCGCCTTATTATTCTTCACGTCCACTGTGCACCTTGGGCCAAACCCCGACCAGAAAAGTGTGCGGTGAAATACGGAATTCGCAAGAAAATCAGTGCCAGAAGAAGCGAACAAGCGAACAAGCGAACCGAAGAAGAGCAAGAAGAACAGGAAGTCGTCTGCGAAATGCCTGAAAAAGCCATAAAAGTGGAAATCGTGTCCTGAAGGTTTTTACTCATGGATCCTTTGAGAAGTGCGAATAAATACGGACTGAGAAAATGCATGAATTCTTTGATCAAACACACAAAACAAAAAAAAAAACAAATCTCCTTTGCGGAGAACGCCAAACGAAATTGAGTTGAGCGCAAAATTCAGCAAAAGAAATTCATTGATTTTTTCCTTCCTTGCAATAAAAAACCAAATCGGGAAACTCGAAATACGACGAATTCAAATGAAAAAGAAAATGAAACAACTCTCGGTGTTTTCTTTTTTTTTTTTTGTTTGATTTTGGTTTTTCTCTTTTATCGATATTGAACGACTTGAGCTCGACGCATATAGAGGAACTCTCGGAATGACTTGGCGACGGCCGCACAGTGGAGCCGAGTCGAGTCGAGTCGAGCCGAGGCGTAGCGCGCCAAACGACGAGGCGGCCGCGCCGAGCTTCCGGAAAGCCGCCGTCAAGGTCTCGGGCCGCGTACAGTCGACGAGTGCGGGCGGGACGCGACCAAAGTCAGGGACACGGGACAGCGACAGCGACAGGGACAGGGACATTCGGGGGACGGACATCTGAGCAACAAGTCACAGCCGTCGGTCCGTTTAGCCGCAAACGCCGGGCCTCAGAGCGAAGTCCCCTCCGATCGATGTCGATCCATCTCGCGATGGTCTTCCTGCCATCGTGCGACCAAGTACAGTTGAAGTGCGAGTTGGCAGCTCGTTCGGTCGGTCGGTCGGGCGATCGGTCGTTTGGGCCCACTGTGCGCGCCGTTTCTCATTTGTATCCGAAATTCACATTTATCCACTCATACTTTTCTCTGCGGTTCTCGGCCGGCGTACAGAAGAACACAAAAACACACTCACACACTCCTCTCAACTATATACATATAATGTAGAAGTACACACGCTCGCACACACACACACACACACACACACACACACAGGCACATATGATGGGCACACTCATACAGAAAATTCGCAGTTGAAATGTTTTCGAAACGAAATGCTGAACGGAAAAAGCTCATTTGGCGAAATTTTGCAACCCGCTAAAAACGCTCCCCAAAGTGTTCGCCGTTCCCAAGCGTTCCCTCGGCCTCCGCTCGCCCTCGTCTCCGCGCTCTCATCGTCTCTCTCTCTCCTTCGCTGTCTCTCTGTTTGTCTCTCTGGCTGCGGCGCTGGCGGAACGTGGTGAAAGTGAAACGACGGCTCCGGCTCCTGCTCCAGCTCCGGCTCCGGTCAACAAAAGGCGCTCTGGGGAGCGTTGTTGGGTCTGCGCCTCGTACAGATTGGGGGTTATTTTTGCACCGTTTGTGCCGCTTGTGTCCATGGCGAGCCACGAACGGCGACGACGACGGCGACGACGAACGGCAATGGAAAACCCCGAACCCCGGCCGGAGCCCAGGCCCGAGCTGCGAGTGGGATGTTTGTTTTTGTGTTATTTATAGTCGGGCGAGGACGGGCCGAGCGCGCTCCACGGGATGAACGCGAGCGAAAAGGACCAGGAGAGACAGAGAGCACGAATACAGTGGGCTGAAGCGAGATGGCGATCGGCGGGGAGTGGGGACGACGATGGGGAGCGGCGCGAAAAGGACTTGCTAAAGTAGTCCGCGGTCGCAATTGTTCCTTGTTCTGTCTGTTTTTCATTCATCGTCGCCAACTGCCCGCAGCCCCTGCAACTCCAACTAACTAATCCGAGTCCCTCCCCCCCTCTCTCTCTCTCTCTCTCTCTACCTCTCACGCCTGTCTTCGACTGTCTTCGGCGGCAGGACGGTACCGTTAATATGGACAAAATGACGGTCGCCCAGAAGAACGCATATCTCGAGGCCCACATGGCGGTGCAGCAACACATGGCCCAGGCAGCGATCCAGTTCAAGCAGCAGCAGACGTCCAACAACACACAGAGCGGCGCCGCTCAGCAGCAGCAGAGCTCGCCGAATCAGCAGCAGCAGCAGCAGCAGCAACAGCAGCAGCAGCAGCAACACCAGCAACAGCAGCAGCAGCAGCAACAACAGCAGCAGCAGCAACAGCAGCAGCAGCAGCAACAGCAACACTATGCGAGTACAATAAAAGTGCCTCAGATCAGTTCCTCGAGCTCCGCGGGCGCTGAGAGCACTTTCACCGTACCCGACGACGTCGGCATGGGCTTCGAGGGCGGCGTCCGCGTGCTGCAGAGCCTCGGCAGCTGGTCGCCGGACAACATCACCTACAACATCCCGAAGCCGAACCTGATACCCTTCACCGAGCCGTACGTCGAGGGCGGCTCGATGCACCCGGCCAGCCGGCTGAAGGCCCTGCAGCAGGTCCAGCAGGCCTCCACCGGCATCCGGAAGACGAATCCGTCGAAGTGTAAGTTGGGCGGTCGGCCGAACCCCCTGGTCGATGATCCCGCAGAGAGAAGGGGAAGAGAGCCTGCTGTTGGTTTCGCCACACGTCGCGTCGACCTCTCGGTGACCCCGACGCACGACTTGCGGCGGTCTGCGTCCGTCCACCTCGGCTCCTTTCACTTCCTCTCGCCGGGGTCTCGACCGACCTCGCCCTCACCCTCGCCCTCTTCACGTGCCTGACGGGCTCTTGTTTTCCCTCTTGCAGCCAGCAACAAGGCGTTCGAGTGCACCGTCTGCGGCAAGGGCCTGGCACGGAAAGACAAGCTGACGATCCACATGCGGATCCACACCGGCGAGAAGCCTTACATTTGTGAAGTATACTCAAATGCCCGAAATCTGTTCGCCCCGCACGACGATCCACTAATGACTGACTCTCGATTGTCTCCTTCCTGCCCTGCAGGTCTGCAACAAGGCGTTCGCGCGGCGGGACAAGCTCGTGATCCACATGAACAAGTTCAAGCACGTGACGCCGACGAACATCGCGCCGCTGGGCAAGCGGCTGAACAACATGGTCAAGAAGAAGGAGCCCGAGCCGGAGGACAACAAGCAGACGCTGGAGCTGCAGCTGCAGCAGCAGGCGGTGCAGGCGGCCACCCAGAACATCATCGTCCAGTCGGCGAGCGGGCAGCACGCGGCCCAGACGGCGACCGCCATACCGGGCATCATCATCCCGCACCACCACCAGCAGCAGCTGTCGTGGACGTGCGAGCTCTGCGGGCGGATGTTCTCGAACCGGGACGAGTGGACCCTGCACGCCAAGAGCCATTTAGAGGTGAGTGGGTGAGCGAAAGATCCGAACGAGCCGTGCGGAGGCCGCGCCGTCGAGCGGGAGGCAATAATGCTTTGTCTCTCTCTCCCTCTCGGTCTAGTATTGACATCAGGAACGGACAGCAACACCAACTACAGCAGCAGCATCAGCAACAACACCATCCGCCTCAGCACCTGAAGCACCCGCAATGGCCGCAGCAGCAGCAGCAGCAGTGAAGCACTGCGGCAACAGCTACCAGCAACATGTTGTTGGGGCCCAGGACATGTCGCAGCAGAGCAACAGCAGCAGCAGCAGCAGCAGTAACAGCAACGGCAACGGCATTAGCCATGGCAACAACAACAACAACCACAGTCGCAGCAAGGAGAAAATAATAATCCAGAATCAAATGATCCTGAATGTGCCGCAGCAGCAGCAGCAGCAACAACAACAACAACACCAGCAGCAGCAGCCACAACGGCACATCATCGTCGCCAACAGTCAGGCCACAACCAACAGCAGCAACAACAATAACAACCACAGCAACTCGAACTCGAACTCGAACTCGAACAACAATCACAGTATCAACCAGAGCAATAGCCACGAAGTAACGAAGCCGTTTCTGATCTGCACCTGACCCAAGGGCTAGGACAGTAGCAACAACAACAACAACAACAGGAGTAACATCAGCAATACTCATGTCATCACAACAACAACAACATCTACAATCACCACCAGCACCACCCACTCCTCGTCAACCACTGTCTCTCACTCGACCTCTTCACCTTCTCCCCCGATCAACCGCACCATCGCCCATTTCCAGACGGCCAGCAGCTGCAGCCGCAACCACGCCGACGCCGTCACCAACATCACCGCCACCTCCAACAACAGCAATAACAATAACACAATAATGACAACAAAACTATCCACAAGACGATCTCACGCCGATCCCTCGAGGCGACGGCACGATTGCGTCATCGAGCGCGTCTCGAACCAGGACAGCGCGGCCGACAGACACCGTCGTGATGTCGCCCGTTTCGGGCCGGGAGCCGAGGCCGGTGGGGACAAAGATAGCGGCAACGATCAACCAGTGCATGGACTGTGGGGCGGGAGGTTCAGGAAGCCCATCGAAACTGGTTGTGAGTCCGCAATGAGAGCGAGCGTCTGGACGTCCCGATCAGGTTGGTCTCTGTGATCGCGTCAGCTGTGTGTCTTCATTAGGCCACGATCGTGACTAGGCTGCCACGCAGATGGCGGTTCGTCCATGGCCTGTCCGTTTTCTGTTGCCGCATCTGCCGCAGATCGATCGGAGTCGACAGAAGGACGACGGGAGAGTGGGAAGTGAATCATCCAACTGCACTCCAGGAAAGCGAGCGGAGATCGGCAGGATCCATCGGACCCTGGTGGCCGAGTAGCGGGAACCAACGAGAGCCAGGCCCCGAGGCGTTCGATTCGGAAAATGAACTCCTCACCCACTGCCCTGTCTTACCGGAAGGACCCTCGGAGTCCAGCGATTGCTGTCGTCGGGATCGGAGCTGTTGCTGATGTTGCAGTCGTAGCAAGAGTAAAGAGAAAGAATATTGAGAGAAATCACTTCACATTGTACAGAATTTTTTAAGCAGCCGCAACCAGAGGCAGAGCGAAGTCGAGCCCTTGGACATACCTGGGCGAGAAAGGCATGGGAGGATGCTTTTTAAATGTAAAACAATTTTAAAATTTTACAATAAAAAAAGAAACAAATAATTTATGTATTAAATAAAAAGAAATTAAAAGAAAAGGACGAGCAAACAAGTGTAAGTTAATGTAAGAAGAAACACATATCCTTGACAAAGAGAGACGGACAGAGGTAGAGATAGACAGCGATGAAGATAGCGAGAGACAGAGATGGAGAATCCCTCGGGAGAAAATGTAACAAATGCCGACCACAGGGACGAGATCAAAGATATCTGAGAAGTAACTTCGATTGTGTTTTAATACAGAAAACTGAAACCAAAACCAAATAGAAATACAATAAACATGAAATGAAAATAAAAGTAAAATAAAAATGGAATTAAATTGAAATAAAAATGGAATTAAATTGAAATAAAAATGAAAGTAAAATAAAAATAAAATAAATATGAAATCAAAATGAACATAAAAATAAAATGAAAATGAAAATAAAAATGAAATTACGAGGAAACAGAAACAGAGAAGAAAACTATAAGTTAAGTGAGCAAATTGAGTAATTGTTATGAGGAACATTAATAGGCATTAGGAATGTACTTAACAGAAAAACAAAAGCAAAAACCAAACCGTAGTAGTTGTGTAGAAAACCCCGCAAGAACCCCTAAATTGACTCCTTCTACGTTGCTTCCCCAAGCATTTATCACCAATTTTCCTTACCAATAATTTGTTCTGGCAGCATTTGCGTAGTCTATTGAATTGAATTCCAAAACCTGTTCATTTCGGTTCCACGGTTCTGATATATTTTAAGCGAAACTCAGATCTAATATAAATCTATATATATATAATTTACATAAGTATGCGCTAGCAGATCTATGTACTACAATAACAAATCATAATTATAATTATATTGAAAACAGTATCAAATCAAATAAAAATGTTAAATATAAGCAAAATATCTTTGTTCTCACAATGACTGGATTATCATAATCATAATATGTTAAATATTTTTGAGATAATTTCCGGTTAGTGGGAAGATTTGCGGGGTTTCCTCGATCTCATCTCATTTCAAGGTAAATTTTGTGGAGCGATTTTCTTATTTGGGAATTTCTCCGGCCCACGACTTCCGGCAATCGCGCCTTATGTGGGTATTCACAGCGATCCGGTTACCTGTTTGGGTCGCTGCAAACGTCTGAAATCGAAAACAATGCTCTGTTCTCTTCCTCTTCGATCGTCGTCGTCATCGCCAGCCAGGGAGCAATCGCATTATTTTTACTTATTCTACTTGTTGCTCGAGCGCCACAAATCACTCGAATAAAGAACTTTATTAATACAGGAGTTAATACATTTCACACAAGCACACACAGGCACACATACACACGCACGTATCTTACAAAGGCGAGTAGGTGGAGCGGCGAGTGGAGTTCATTATTATGATTTTTTTGCTTTACGGCGACGGGGCGGCCGCGAGCACAAGAACAACAATAACAACGGCATCGACACCGACACCGACATCGATACCGAGACCACCAGCACCATCGAAACCCCACCATCGACATCACCGTCTTCCACCATCGTCAACAACAGCAGCTCGTCCGCAACAACTCACAAACCAAACTTGGACGCGACACTTGTTGGCTTGAGTCAGCGACAACTGGCAGCAGCCGCCGCCGGCGTTGCCAGCCGTTGGCGAGGCGAACAGCCTGAGGTGAGTCGTTGGCGGTGGAGGTCGGTGGGGGGCGCGGGTCGCTCGTGGCTCAGTCGGGCAGGCCCACGCTGACCCGCTGAGCGGCGGCCGAGCTGCGCGCGTTGCGCCGAGCCTGGGCCGTGGGCGGCGTCGCCCCCGAATCCGCCGGCACCGCCGTCGCCGCGGAGCCGTTGAAGCAAATGTTGCTGCGCAGATGCTTCTGAGCGTCCGCCGACGGCTCTCCGGACGATTCCACCATTGCCATTGTTGTTGTTGTTGTTGTTGTTGTTGACACTTTTGGCGAGATTTTCCGCTCCACGTATTGACTGTCGTTGTTGCTGTATTGATTGCTGTTATTGTAGGTGTATTGGTTGTTGTTGCTGCGAGCGCTGTGGTTGCTGTTGTTGGGCTTTTTATTGCCCTGACTCTGCGTGTGATTTGTGATGTTGTTCGGCCTGTAGATGTTGTTCTTTATCGCCGTCTTTGCCAGCCCCGCTCGCCCTGGACGGCTGTCCACGTACCGGTGCGGCTCCTCGCCCTCACCGAAGTCCGCGAAGTCCTCGAAGTCCGGGCTGCCCCTCACTGGGCGTCGCCGGTCGCCTCCTGGTCGGGCCGACCTCGCCGAGGGCTGCTGGTCGTAGTAGTCAAAGTCTGGCTGTGGGTCGTCGAGGCTCCACCGAGGTCGACCGTCGCCCTCGACCTCGCGGCCGTATCGCTCGTCCTCGTAGGTCACGTGTTTCTTGCTCGCCGACCCCGGTCGCACCCGCACGCCGTGGTCCACGACGGGCCCCTGCCGCATTGCCGAGCGCCGGGCCGGTCCCGGCGTCGAGTCCCGGCCTCTGCGGACCCTCGGCTCAGGCTCGGGCTCCCGCTCCAACTCCGGGTCGAACTCCGGCTCTCGATCGACCTCCACCTTCACGTAGTGCTCGACGGGGTCCTGCGAGCGTCGCGTCGGCCGCGACGGCGGCCACGGCCCCACCTGGTCGTTGCGGACTTTGAGGCCGCCGGGGGCCTCGTCGCGTAGGCTGCGGACGTCGCGCTTCACCTGCAGCTTGGGGCTGTTCTTCGTGTTGCGCTCCACCGTGCGCTTGTCGTTCATGTCCAGGCGCGGCGGGCGCTCGTTGTTGCGCCGCGTCCGGTTCTGGTCCTCGTCCACGTAGTCGTAGAACTCGATCTTCGAGGCGAACGCCTGCTGCTTCTGCTTCTGCGGCCATCCTGGCGCGACCTCGTCGTCGTGCTCCGGCTCTGGCCGCGGGGGCGGCGGCTTCGTGGCGGTCGGCTTCGGCGCGATCTCCTGGCGGCGAGGCGGATCGCGACGGCTGCGCGCGTCGTCGCCCGGCTGCTCCTCGATGTGGTCGAAGAACTGGATCGAGGACTTGGCGAACTCCTTGTGGAACATGCGCTTCGTGTCGACCTCCTCGCGGCCGCCGCCTGGGCTGAAGGACGCCTGCCGCTGGACCGTCGTCGGGCGCTCCGGCCCGCTCTGGAGGCTGTTGCGGCGCCGCACCCGCCCCTCGGCGGCGGACTCGGCGCGCGTGTCGTCGGGCCAGAAGAAGTGCGACTCCAGCCGGTTCTTGACCGGCCCCCCGCCCCGCTCGATCATCTTGGGCGGCAGCCCCGTGAAGAACTTCCCGTTCAGCATCTCCTTCCCACTCTCCCGATCTCTCTCTCTCTCTCTCTAGCTTCTGGCTCTTGACCTTGCTTTCTCTTCCCCTCTCTGTGGGATGAACTTCTGCTCCTTCTTGGTGTTGTTGTTGTTGTTTTGTTTTGGTAGCACTTGTTGCACTTGGCGACCGCCTCGATCAGAATCCGGTGACCGACTGAGTGTCGCGTGTGGCCAGAATCCGGAGCCAGCCGCGAAACGCGTCGCGCTCGCGGCTTTTGTAGGCGTCTCTCAAGTCGTTGTCGTTCTTGTTATTATCGTTCACATTATGGTTGTTATTATTGTGGTTGATGTTATTGTTGTTCCAGTTGTTCTTGTGGTTGTTGTAAATGACATAAGAAAATTCGCAATTCTCCTGACAAAAGCCACTTATTGCAACAACAACATTGGCTCAGCCACTCAGCGCAGTTGGAGCGAAATGTTTAACATTTCGCAGCGCGGTCGACGGAGACGCTGAAGTCGACGTCGACGTCGACGACGACGTCCTGCCCGATTTGGTCAGAACCTCTTCTGGCTGGCAGCCCCGTTCGAGCCGTTCGTGTCTGGAAGTTGTTTTCGAACACACACGAGTTTTTGTTGTGATCGCAAGTGGTCCAAAGAGCTCCGCATCGGACGCGAGCGAAGGTCGTTCTAGGCTGGCGAGTGACGATGGCTTCCAGCCAGATCTAGCGCGACGTTTTCCCAGAATCGATAGCGAGCGGAAATTTCGGAATATCACGTGACCCATGCATCCTTTGAGATCCACCTGAGGATCGCTTGGAACAAGTTCGACTGACAGAAGCCACCGGGAGCCCCCCCTCGATCTCAATCGGCCTTGTTGCTGCCGATGCAATGCAAGATCATGAAGCGATAATCATAAACTCTCACTCTCTATGTAATTTGTTTGTCTTTCTCCCTCGCTCTCTCCGTATTTCTGCATCTCTCTCTTTCTACCACCCCAACGTCGGTCCCCGATCAGGCGGCCGATCTTGAGCTTGAACTTAGTTGAACCGACACGATGAACAAGATCATGATCATGATCATGATCACAATGCCGGTGCTGACGACCACGATGGAGCTGTTGATTGTGACGTTGATATCGACGAGGGGTTGTCGAGGGTTGGAGACGGTGAGAATTACGATCATCATCATCGTCCGGCTGACCGCCGTGGTCGCCAGGCAAATGCGACAGTCGAAGGCAATAAACCGCAATTATTGCTTCCGTTCCGTCGCAAATGACTCCAATCGCTGGAAAATCCGATCACGAAAATGAGCATGTAAACGCAAGTGGGAAACCGCCTACTCGCCTCCCGCCTCGTGGCTTCTGTGAAAGCGAGAGGACTCCGGCGACCACATGGTCTGCAACCAACGGCACTCGTCGGCGCTGGCGAAACCCATCGCTCGATTGCGCAATCGGCGGCGGCAACTGGTCGAGCAGGCACAACAATGGTAATCGTGACTCCGGCCGCCAGAGCCACCTCCAGGCTCGGGGTTCACGCGGAAACTCACCACCTCGCTTTCTCACCACGCTGCGCAACTTCGAAAACCCGACCTCAGCCGTGACTTCACTTAGCCGAGCCTCCCACCCACACCGTCCTCTTCTCAGCAGATGTCGAACGCTTTGTCTTGATTCCATCGTATGGAGACCCGTAAGGAAACTGAAAGCTCGTGTCCTCCCACCTCATTCACCACTCCCTGGCGACGGCCTCCACCTTGTGCTTGCCTCTAATGACACATCTGGCCACCTCGTCAATTGGCCAACTTCCGCATGGCTCCACATCCTGATGCCGTCGTCGTCGTCGTTGTCGTCGTTGTCGTGGCCATCGTAGAAAGTAGCCCAAACACATGGAGTCGACCAGGAGAACCACATCAACAGCAACAGCAACTTGAACACCATCAACAACAACAACAGCTGGCAGTCACACTTCCTGCAGCTGAACCTGAACTTCGTCGTCCAAATCGCGCCGCAATGAAAAACAAGGGAACGAAACGAACGGGAAGCCGATGGAAATGTGGCCAAGTCGTTGGAATTGCATCGATCCGTCCACTCACAAACAACTCCATTCCGTCCATCTGTTGCTCCGGCTGTCGGCTGTCGGCTGGCCTAACGAACCGTTCTCCACCCCTTCCGATGGCATCCCGTCGATGCATCGGCGATTACGAAACCGTTTCTGTTTTCTGCACACGATTCGCAACCAGTTGAGCGGCCTTTGCAGGGGTTTCCATCCTTTCCATCCTCGCCGTCCTCGCCGTCGAAGTCGCTGGATTTCCATTTCCATTTCCACTTGCAATTCAAATGCAACTGTTGTTGCTGCCGTTGCCGGCGGAGTTGTCAGCAACGCGTTCGAGGCGGTGCGCAGTCGACCAACATTTAAGTGGTTTTGGCCAGGTTGAAAGTGGCTCCGCGGCCCCATCAGCGAGCAAGCGACTCCGTCGGCCTCCGCCAAAAAGCCCAATCCAAATCCAAAGCAACAATAATAAAAACATTCCAACACCACACCATCGATGCAAACGACGGCAGCACAACAACAACGACGACAACAATAGCAATGGAAACTACTCCGACTACAACACACGGCTGCAGTCAAGTCAGTCAAAAGCACCACGGTGTTGTCGGCCTCATTAGGTGGTTGGCGGTTGGCGGCTGTCGGTTGGCGGTCGTCGAGTGGCGTCTGTCGGCCGGCGTCGTGGAAAATGCGACCGTTTGCTTCGCCTTGCATGAAACGTCTGTCTGTCTGTCCGCCTGTCCGTCTGTGCGTCGGGCGGTCTGTCGGTCGTGACGGCGGATTTAATTGCGGTTTCGCAACGCGTGATTCCGTAACGCAGCCAACGTGGTAATCGCAACATCGACATCGACATCGACGCCGGTTGTCTCCGTCCCTTTTGTTCAATTGAACAAATTCTACAAACCGCCGATTACCGATCGGATTATGGCCAGCTCGGTCGAGTTAACGTGCTCTTCTATTCAAAGACTGACTTCCCTCTGACTGACTGTCGACTGGGGAGGATGAAGGAGAGGGTGCAGGAGACTCCGATGTCATGGAAACAATCGGAGAAATTAAGGAAATGTCTCAGGGCAAAAAATGTTTATGTTTATGACCATGTGATTATTAATTGCCTGCGCAGGCATGCGTTCGATCATCAACTAAACGACCAGCGTGCCGTCGTCCTGATGACAACCTCGACTTCCGATCTAGCGGTTTCCTACCCGAGCCATGCACGCGGTCCGTCCCCAGCCGGCCGTAAATCGCTCCACTAACGCCAGATGAAACTTATCTCTGTTTTCTACTCACCTCGCCACAGCCAACTCAATTCGGATCGAACTCTCTTGCTCTCGCTCTATCGCACCGCACCGCATCGCTCTGCCTGTCTCGCTCGCTCTTCCTGCCGGCGCCGCACACATGGAGATGCACCGGCGAGATCGGCGGCGCCACCCCATGGCAGGCCCCGGACCCGGCGCCGCGACGCCCCGAAGAAAACTCTCCAAATGGGAATCCGCAGCTCTCGTCGCTCGCTCGTCGCCGGCTCGGAAGTGGCCATAAAATCAAAGCGTCGAACGGAAAAACTTTCAGTTTCGTTGCGGCGCCGATCGCGAACAGAAGGATTTCGCAGAAGGATAAACAATCGATCACAGAAGGAACCACACGATCTCCTCACGGGCGTAGTGCAAAGGGAAAAGTGTTTCCGAGTCCGAATCGTCGTCAAGTGACAAGTGTCGGAGGGAAAGCAAGAGAAGGACGGCAGGGAAAATCGAGCGAAATGCGTAGTCCGAGCGAAGTAAGTAGGGAGCGAGAGGACCGGGAGGGAATTCCATCGAGACCAGGGGCAAGAGTCATTTGTAACTCGTGAGGTGGCCCAACGGAGTGACCAAGGCGATGACAAAGTGCAGTTGCAACCTTGGGGCCGCCAAACCGAGCTGTCGAGTGGGTCGCCGAAGTGCTTTCGGACGCAATTTGCAGCACACTGAGAGAACATGTGGAAACGAAGACAAATGGGCGCGATTGCAAGGTCTCAGACCTCTCGCTTTCTCGGTCGCTCCAGCGCTGTGAGTGGGAAAGGGAGAGTGAGGAGAGTGTGAGAAGGCCATCGGCGATCGTTGGTCTCTGAACTTGAGAGTTGCCACCTGGCCTGATCACGTCGCTGATGGGTTTTTAATGTTCGTGCGGTTTTCGCACGACGCGACTCAACGCGATTCGACTCGGTTCGATTCGATTCGATTGGACTCGCCTCGCCTCGATTTGTGGTCGCCAGTTTTCATTTTCTCCTTTTCTCGCTTTCAGCTGGTCGTCCTGCTGGCGCTGCTGCTGCCGTCGTCGTGGCTGGCGCAGGCCATCGACGGAGCTGCGTACTTTAGGCCAGGCTCCTACAGCACCGTGGGCCGGTCCTCGCGCCACCTGCGCCACGACGCGCCCTTCGCGCCGCCCCCGCTGCTGCCGGCCGACATGCTGTCCGCGGAGAGCAAGCGCAAGGACTCGTCCAGGCGCTACACGTCCTCGAAGAAGACCCCCTTCCGGCCCTTCGCCTCGGTAAGGCCCACCTTGCCCTTTGCCTTGAACCCCAGCCTCAGGGCTGACCCCTCATGATGCATTCTCTGCTCCGCTCAGGACGAGGACGACCTGTCCAGCGAGTTCTCGAACGAGTTCAGCGGCGCCTTCAACTCGCACGAGACCGACAGCCGCGAGTTCACCATCGGCACCCAGATCCGCGTCCAGCACCCGATCACGCTGCCCAAGAAGCCCAGCTCCTCATCGTCTTCGTCGTCGTCGTCGTCTCACGTGAAGACCTCGAAGCCGCACCCCAGCCACGGGCCCCACAAGAGCTCCAGCTACAGCGAGTTCAAGGAGTCGGCCGCCGGGCAATCGAAGCCGCGCCCCTCGAAGTTCGTCCAGCTGTACGAGCCCTCGGAGGGCTTCCAGGTGGTGCCGCCGTCGTCACCCAAGGGCTCCGGCTCCTCCTACGGCGCCTACGATGCCGACCTCGACGACTACCAGCCGCCGAGTCGCGGCAACAAGGCCGGCAGCGGCTCTCCCTCCTCCTCCGCCTCGCCGGGTGGGTCGACCTCGTTCGAGCGGTTCAAGGGCATCGCGTCGAAGAAGCAGATCGAGGCGTATCTGGAGGACCAGCAGAAGATGCTCGACGAGGCGCTCAAGCTGCAGCTGCTCAACGACCCCAAGTTCCACCAGTACGTGCTGTCCAAGGAGAAGGAGCGGCGGGCGCGCGAACATCAGCAGTTCGACTCCGAGGAGGCGGCTCCGAACCCGCCGCCCAGCTTCCGACCCGGCCCCGGCTCCGGCTCCGGACACGGCGGCGCCTTCAACGACAACCACGCCCGCCGACGGCCCCAGGCCGCCGAGCTGAAGCGCCCGCTGAAGGGGAAGCCCCCAGGCAAGGGCAAGCCGAACAAGCCGCTGCCTCGTCGCTTCCGCTCGGCCATCGTCATCAACGTCTGAGCGGGTGTGGCGGGAGGTGATGGGGCCGCCTGCTGGGAGCCTTTTCTTGTTGGTCACCGGCGCCCTATGTTGTTCTTAGACTAAGTTCGTCTCTTGTTAAGTTATTTAATGTTACTTTTACGTTTGATTCTAAATATACATAAAAATATTTTTAAATGATAATGTTATTGGTTTTAGAAAAGGGAATGTGCAGTCGAACGAAGAGTTTCGTTGGGTTCGAAAAACTGTCAATTTGACGAAAAATGCAATCGAAGTGCAATAATTTAGCAAGGACATCAACCGACTTTCTCATGAGAATCCGAAGTGACGCAACCCTAAAAATAGACAATACTATTTGAGCGCTGAACGAAACAATTGAGTCTTACTGGAATTTTAAATGCATATATCTCAGAAAATGTGGCCCGTAGAGCTACGAAACTGGCACTGGATTAATTTTCAAATTTTCTATTTAGGCCATACTAATGGCATTAATGGAACCTATTCGTTTGAAAAGACACCGTTCGAGCTCATCTAGTCCGATCAAGGTAACCTTAAATCGTGAGCGAATAGGGCTAGAGAGCCACAAAATGAACGGGCCAAATTTCTAAGTAATGATTTATATTCCTAAATGAAATTGCTAAATGTTTCAATCATTGCTTTAGGAGTAGTTGTTACCTGATGTCATTATCATTTTCAGAACGATTTTTGTGTTTCAACTTGCAAATAAAACAATTCCATCTCATTCATTTTACATTTATTTTATTACACTTTGGTTCAATTATGTTTGTTCAACTCTATTTTATTTATGATGTATTTTTTTAGTATCAGGATTATTTAAATTCATTATTCTTATTTTTGTCTGTATGTATTTGATCATTCAGTATATGTAGTTAAACTGTGTAATAGCTTTACTGTTGGGTTTATAATTAAGTCCTAGCTGTTAGGTAAGGATCTCATAGTGTAGCTCTTTTCTTATGCATAGGTTTATTTATTTTACATTGTTGTAATTAGTCTGAAGGTGTTGGGTTTGCGAAGAGTGATGATCTTCAATCGGATTATTTCTTTTATTTCTCAATTACATTTGTTGGTTTATTGGTTTGATGTGGATAGCGGAGCCTTGGGCGTGGACAAGATGGCGAAAACAGGATGGCGATGATGCGAGTGGTCATGCAGAGGGTTCTCGTGCGGGCGTCATCGTGTTTTCCACCTGTCACAGCCTGGCCCGGCCACCTAATTAAGCTCAGAATTGCAATGCAGTTGCGGTTCGATCGGAACCTCCCATATCGAGGGCTTCAATACATACGCTTGATCTGTCCGTTCGTCTCGTTCGAGGGTTCGAGGACGTCTCGCACTTGTTCGTCCTTCCACTGGGTCGCCAGGTCTTTTGAGTTCGGTTGTGAGAAAAATAGTTTGTTTGCTTTGTTTTTGTTTTGTATTTGTATTTGTTTTAGTTCTCTTTATTACATTGGTTTTCACATAAATATTCATTTATATTTCATTTCAATTAAATATATAATTCTCCTTTTATCTGCATACATATTTTAAATACTCTTAAATTAAAACAATAATTAAATTTATATTTAGTATTTGTTTAGTTTTGTTTGGATTTATTTTTGGTTTTGTTTTTGTGTTTGTTCTTTTCTTTTTCACTTTCTTCTCTTTTCTTTTTGTTTTGTTGTTTTCTTTTCTTTTCTTTTCTTCTGTTCTTCTCAGTGTTTCAATAACTGATTATGTTTTAAATGGATTCCTCTAAATATTTGCTTAATATATTTAATAGTTTATTTTAAGGCTTAAACGCTAAAGAAGTGTTTTAAATTTTAAATGTTCTCTTGGGTTTGGTTTGGTTTGGTTTTGGTTTCTTTACTGATGTTTAATCTAAGGGTCGCCATCCAGCTCTTGATTTTAGTGCAATAGGTCAATAGGTTACGCCTGGGGCGGGCCCCGGACGCCGCGGTCGGGCTCGCCGCGCCGCAGAAGGCTGTCCGATCGCTCGGCTCCACTGACTACTCGGGCGGGGATCGGGCAGCCGATTGCCGGGCGGCCCGCTGGCGGCTCGCGGGCGCCGCGCCTGCGCGCGGAACTGCGGCAATTGACCCGTTGCACTGAGCCCCTACCAATATCTGGATGAGGAGTTGTGTTCACCACACGGCTTCCAAATGCACGAGGCCCCCGACTACCGGGCGCTCCCCAACATCTGAAGCTTCAAATCGGCGTTCGATGCGTTCCGCGCTGCATTTGGCGCCGATTTCTCATTAATTTGTTTTGCTTTTTTTTAAATTTTTTTCTTTTTTTACTCTTGAGAAAATTTGAAAATTTCTGTAATTTCTTAAAATGCATTCTGTATTCCCCGCGATGACGGCTTTCAATTCTAGAATCGTCGAAAGCCCTTCATCGGCTCCGTTCTCTGTTTCTTCTGGAATCGAACACCGTCATCTGGGGTTCATATTCTTTGTTGTTGTTGTTGTTGTTGTTGTAATTGAAATGCACTCATAAATAAAAGGATATAAGATTTAATTGTTTAATGCGCGAGGACAGCAGTGGAGAAAATTCGTACCAATTGCACCTTCCAACTGACAAAATCAATCAACCTTGTTTTTCAATTTCGCTCAGACCCCTGTGGATCTACAAAGATCCATAAAAATGTTTCTCTCAATTGCATTTTCGCGTCCACGCCGATCGATCGAGCGAGCGATCGGGTGTCCGGCGAGGTTCATAACCGTTGTTTCGTCCCAATTCGTGTGTGAAGCCCAAATCTATGCAATGTTTACTCAACCCGTGGAATTGAAGGTAGGAATTTTCTCGCATTTGCTGTGGTCGCCGGGTCCGAATGGGGTTTTCGCTTCCTCTTCTTCTACTTCGTCCTCTACTACGTAACTTGTCCCTGACATACACTTATGTCTCCGACTCTAAAGCAATCTGATTGATTCGGTTTGGGATTTCTTTCTCGACAAGTGTCTTCGCCTGCGAATACGATATCGAGTCGAGACCGATTCGCTGGGAATGCGGCTGGCACAGGGTCGCCGCGGGCCAGGGCTGCCGGTCCGGAACCCTTCGAGTGAAGAGTCAATCACGAAAAAATGCGACGAACCTGAATGAAGTGGTGGATGCTTCTCCGAATAAAGCAAAATGGGACCGTTCACATGCGAGTGAAGATGGCTTTCATGGCCACTGACATGAGTGCAGTGAAAAACTCCGCTTTGGTGACTTCGGACGTCGGCAGCCCTGCTGGAGACACTAATCGTCGCTCTATCGGATCGAATTGACGAGTTCGCGTAATGGAACTCGGTGTCCCCTGTCTCCAGGATCAGAACTCGCAGAGACCGTGTGGCCAACAGCATTCCCGAACAGCAGAACTGTGTCAGAAAAGTACCCAATGTACTCTTGGCCTGGTCACCTTGCGCCACGTCTACGAAACGACGTCATCGAGCGCCGTAACTTTCGATAACATTAAAAGAATCTTTTATCTGGATTTGATCTATGACTAAAATTTAGTGTTTTCTTTCTTTCATGCTGGCTGTTTTTTCCTTATAACAATCCAAATTTATAATTTTATACGTAAAGTTTTCTTTTCAATATTCAATTTCAATACGATGGTTTCGCTTTAATCATTATGAAGTTTTGTCTTTGTAGCAACATTTACCAAATTGTCATTTGTTTTGGTTTTGGTTTCGGTTCCTTATAAATTTATTTGAAATTTCTCCTTTCGCATATGTTTCGAATTCTGTTTTGTTATGTTTTGTTTTCTGATCTGTTCTGTTTTGTGTTTTGCGAGATGACGGAGGGAGCGATTTATTTAACGTACCAATTTGGATGAAATCAACAACTTTTCCCGATGGCCGGCGACGCGGTGCCTTCGAAGCCAACGAAGCGCTACCGGCTGAATCGAACGCGAACGCGAACTCGAACCTGGATTTTGATTTTGAATTTTGATTTCTGAATGCAAGGCTTGCCAACCTTCTTCAGCCTCGTGTGGAAACAGGCACGAGCTTCGCGAGTCGGTCGGGGCAAGAGGAGAAGGGCTTTGGTTGCAGTTGCAGTATCAGTTGCAGTTGTCTCATATAAATATTTGCGTGTGTGCTTGTGTGTGTGGGCGGAAATTGGCACGTTAAATCAATCGCTCGCTGTACCATATTCAGAAATCCGTGTTGTTCGGCGGGTTCTCCGCGCTGCCGTCGCCGACCCCCTCCGCCGGGGGTGGCGGCAGCGCGAGCGACAGCTGCGGGCCCGCGACCGAGCCGGCCACGACCATCGTGGGCTCCGTGTTGCGGCGCTTCATCTTGCCCTTGTTCTTCTTCAGCATGGTCGCCTGGTCGATGCCATGGATTCAATGCCATACCATGCCATATTCATACATACATGCCAAACGCATGTTTGCGAACGCGTTTCGGAACGTTCGGGACGTGGGGTTTGTCGGAGTTGTTGTGGAGGTTTCAGAGAGATCCGATCCAAGAGGTCGTGGGGAAAGTTCATAAACGAATAATATTTTTCAGTGTACGCATATGTAGATGTTGTCGTTGTTGTTGTTGTTGTTGTGGTGGTGGTGGTGGTTTGTTGTTGTTGTGTGATGTCATGATGTCATTAGTTGACGATGATCGTGCAGATGTTTGGGGCAATTAGTTAATAGTATAATTTTTTGTTTTTGTTTTGTTGGTGTGTACACAGAGAGAAAGAGAAAGAGAAAAAGAGAGAGAGAGATATTTATATGTATAAAGAAACGAATGAAAAATCAATAGGTTTCTTTAGAGAACAGAAGAAACAAGTTTTTAATTTCAAACATATGTATGTATATACGGCTAAATGTTTCGTTAAAAAAACCTACTATTAGTCAGTTAAGAGATGCTTAGAAAAAATTTAGTGGATAAACTTTAAATGAACACTGCAATTGCGAAAGTAAATAAATTGCTAAGCGCTGGCATCGGTTTTGCATTCACGATTCACAGAAGCATCAAAGTCAATAGAAACTTCTTTAAAAATGTAAGTTAATTAGTAAGTTAGTTAATTAAGTAATGACAATCAAATACAACAACAAAACTTTAAGTAGGACCTGCTTTGCGCAGTATTTTCACAAATATATATATATATATATTTCTTAAAGATAGAGATTGAGCGAACCAATAGAAAGCAATATCAAGCAAAGAAATCCCAATAAAGTATTTACAGAAAAACTTGAAACTCCGACGAAATTCAATGCCGACGACTACCTCTCGATGGGAAGATCGTAGTAAATCAGTTGGCCAATCATGGTTCTCTTTTCGAAAGAAATCAACTTCACATACTGGGTGATCGTCCAAAGGAAAGGTGTTGACACAAGCAGTTCAGAGAACAGGCCTCGCAATTCACTTCTACCCATTCACTAAAGTTATTGCATGTGTTCTACGACTATTGATCTGTACGAGCGGAGGTGCATTGAAAACTACTTTACTTGAACTGAACTGAACTGAACTGAATTGTCTGAAACTCGTGTGGTCTACTGGAGTGATTCAATTCAAACTGTGTGCTACGATATGCTAGTGTGAATCCTCTTAATTTTGTTGTTGTTGTTGTTGTTGTTGTTTTGTTCCAATTAAAACAAAATTAAGATGAAACGAAGGAACAATGAAAATGCAAAAAGTAGTCAAATTGAGTAGAATTCGAAATAGCGGTATGAGGGGGAGTACGTGGTGAATAGGAGGGGGCAAGAGAGACAGAGAGTGGGGGTGAGTGAGTGGTGTTGGCTTGCTCAGACAGCGATAGAGTGGAGGATAGAGAGAGAGAGAGAGAGGGAGAGATGGATAGATGGAGAGAGTGTGTGTGTAGAATACAGAAATTCGTGTGGGTCTGTTCAGTGTGACTGGGGTCAGCGGTTGCAGGTATTGTGAGGGTGTGTGTATGTGTGTGTGTGTGTGCTTTCCAACAGGTATATTGATTGATATCCTTGCACATGAAAATTTCACAAGTTTCTACTCTAGCAGTTTCATGAAATTTACAAATTAAAACATACATTTTACAACCTTGTGTCTTCCACTTCCATTTCTTGCCACTGCCGTGTTTTCTTCGCATGAATCTCCGCCTCTAGTGCGACAACTGTCTGTCATTAATCTCCTCAGTAAACGTCATCATTATCTTATACGTACTTCATTTTCTCCCAATCTACATCTCACATTACTTGCTTTAGTTTAGTAGTATAATTTTCGTAAATGCAATTACTTGTAATTAAAATTGAAATATTAAAAATTTGTAAACTTTAAACGTTATTTTTCCTCAACGGGTTTACAATTTGATTGGTTTTTTCTTCTTTTAAATATGGGATAATTTTCGATAGATTTTTTTGAAATATAATGTGTAACTATTTTTGTTTCGAACGCTAGCGTTTTTGCTCTGTTTGTGTTTTTGATTTGGTTTGATGGGTTTTTGCTTCTCTATGGTTTCGTCAGTGGGGTGTGTCGTATTCAAAGAAAACAGGAAAAGAGAAAACTTGGACCGGACGGACGTGATTTCTATGTGCCGACTGGTTCCTTGTCGCGATCGCCATTTTCGGGTGGGGCCTGTGGGTTGCCCGCGCTTCCGCCGGAGGGGCCGCCCTGTATGGATGCTGCCGATGCCGTCGACGAGGCCGACAACGACATGACCGCCGGCGAAATGTGCGGCTCCGTCAGACGTCGTTTGCTCTTGGTTTTCTTCAGCATCGTGGCCTGTGGTAATGGTAGTAGGGAGGGTTTTTTACACAAAGCGATTTACAGGTTTGGTTTTTATTGTTTTTTGTATTGTTTTGTTTAGTTTGTTTGATTTGTTTGATTTGTTTGATTTGTGTTCTTCAAGTGGTTGCTTCGGATGGTTTTGAAATTACAATCGATACATAAACACACATGTTAGAGGCTACAAAGTTGTATTCATCTTTGTATACGACACATTGAACAAATATTCTCCGCTTCTGAGCGAGTCAGAACCTTTCGATTCGTCTAAATGGTTTTTGTTTTTTGATGTATTAGTGAACTACTCATTCGGTCGAAACATTTCTTCACATTGATGCAAATAAATGTCTTGTGGTAAATTTGAAGGAAATTAAAAATGCTCGGATGGATTGAGAGAGGGTTGAGGGCGAGGGCGAGGGCGGGGGCCGGGGTCAAAACTAAGGTGTGCTCTATCAAACACAATATCAAGTACACATACTGCTGTAGGTGGGTTCGTATTTGTGTGTGTTGGTTTCACTGGTCGCGTGGAATGTGTCGACAGCCGACTGTGGTGTGTGTGCATGGGTGTGAATGTACACTGAGTGGCTACAACAAGGTCTTGGGCTCGTGTGGGATGGGGTTTTCTTTCGGTGTAGTCGCTATTGGGTGTTGTTTGCCAAGGTGCGAGTTCAACAACAGGTCGTGGATGCGTGGACGTTGATGAAATGAGCATTTTTTGATTTTGGGGCGAGCAACGAAAACATGACGAACCAAAGAAGTCTTAAGAAGCCCCGATAGAGGATTAAAATATATACATTAACAACAAAGTTTGAACAAATCTTAGCCAGAGAATCATGCATGTAGTTAGTTAGGTAGTTAATTAGTAAGTACTTGGACTATTGTTAATTTGATAATAATTTGCCGGCATGCAAGGAGTAAGGGCATTTAATATATATATATATATATGGACACTTTGGCAAGAACTAGTATTGAAGAAGCAAATGTTAAATGAATCGAAAATATTGTTTAGTCAAAAGTCCAAACGAAAACTGGTTGAAGAAACTACATGTGGCGGAGGAGTCGAGTGAGTTTCGATTGCAGATTTCGAGTGTTGCCGAACTTACCTTGAGGGCCGACTTCAGGACAACCACGTCGCCGGGACTCTGCACCCAGGGCTCGCCGTCCACCTGCACCGGCATGTCGGAGTACAGGTGGATCTTGATGTGGCCACCCTGCAAAGAGAGACACGAGTGAGTGACGAGACATCGACAGATATCGATCGGAAATCCAGGCATGAGCTCGCGTTCTACCTGTGCGATCCGCATGGCGGTGCGAATGCCCGACTGGATCTGTCCCAGATGGACGACGCCCGTGACGCCGACGATCTCCAGAACGCCGTCGTAGTGGTTGGGTGTGGAGAACTGGTCGTCCTTGTCGGGTCCCCACGGGTTGGCGCCGGAGCCCCAACTGCGAAACACACAAAATATCCTTCAGTTCAGGAGAGAGAGAGCGAGAGAGAGGGAGAGACTGACCTCAAGATATTCAATATGATGATTCCTTCGACCGGCGGCAGTTCGACCACCTTGCCGTCGACCTCCAAACGCAGTTCCTTGTGCAGGTCCTTGACCGTCTTCCGGCCGACGATCTTCCGCAGGCCCATCTTCACGTAGTAGCCCTTGTTGTGCAGCCGGGAGTTGAACTTGTTCGGATTCTCCTCGCGCGCATTGTGGAAGTCGAGGCAGAGATCCGCATCGACGCCGATCCCAAAGTAGTTGTTCATCACGAATATCTGCGAGTTGTCCTCGTTCTGGGCCCCGCCTAAACACGAGAGTTCCAAGAGGGTTCGGTTATTGCTCTACTCTCACTCGCTCTCTGAGGAGACTTAAGATCGTTCAAATATCGTAAGGAAATCAAATGTATAAACACTTATCAGGCAAGGAACAACATTTACACACCTCTTACTTGGTAGCACAACACTTGTTCAAACACAATTGCGTAAGCGACTAATCGGACTGTTTTGGCGCGTTGCTATCGTCGACTTTGGCATTCGCCGTTGGACGTGGGACCCCGACACCGCCCGATCCGGTGTCGCCCTTTACCTTACCTTTTCCGACTGGTGTTTACACTGATTTTCATTGGTATCGATAGGGCGGGGGGAAGGGGCTCTGGGATTTACACATTTATCACAACAAATAGGGGGGAAATCAGACTATAACTTAAGATTTTGCAGGTGCAACTAGGTAATAGAAATGAAGACCATCGACAAATCAAATAAATTAACACACTTAGGGCATGCTGTTCGTGTATGGGGCACAGAACATCGGTATCACATGGAAACTTGCAGCATTATCAGGCACCAAGTGGTCTGCGTTCAAACACTTTTACATAATTATTTATGTCCTTTTTAAGCTGATGGGAAATTTGAGTTAATGAATTATTTCCAATTAAAAAATGTTTTCCGATTGTCAAACAAATTTCCCAGCATTCATGTTTAGTTCAATCGATTAGGTTTGCGTTAAGTTTAGTTGGGGTTTTTTACGGTACATTTAGAGTATGTACAAGCTATTTAAATGGTACTTTAATCATGTTAATCACGTCAATTCGATTACTCATTAATTAATTAAATAATTATTGAATTTGGATTGTTAATTACGAAAGAGTACGAAATGAAAATAAAACAAAAACAGACTGAAAGAAAGACAACATAAAATCATAGTTAGACCAAATCATAACGTTACTCATATAGTATGTAAATAAAAAGAGGAGAATTTTGAACATCAAATGACCTGATATATCACTCGATGTGATGGCCGGTAATTGATGATGCTGATTTGTTTGTTGCGATAGATGTGCTTGGTGAGCCTTCTTCTTCTTACCGGTAGTGTTTGAGGGCGCCTTGAGCGCTGGCTCTTCCGGCTTGTCTTCCGGATGAAATACCACCGTCCAGCGATCCAGGCGAATCTCCTCCGCCTCGATGACGTCGCGCAGCAGGTTCAGCGGATCCTCGCCGCCCGTGTAGCCGGAGCCCCAGCAGAGCACACGTGCCAGGTCGTTTCCTTTAAATTATGGGTCAATTGAGCGGTTAAGCCGACCATTCTGACAGAGTGGATCATCGAGTCCTTACCGGTTCCCAGGGGGACGATGGCACACGGTGGACTGGAGCACTCGGAATCTTGGCCCACATTGTCCAGGCACTGCAGGACCCAGCCGATGGTGCCGTCGCCGCCGCAGACCAGGATCTTGTAGTTCGTGATTTGACGAAATACGTACAGCCTGCGAAAAGCATCCAGCTCAGAACCACGTACAAGTGGACAAAACTCTGCGCCTACTCACCCTGGCAATGGTCCCCCGTTGTCGAGATCGAAAACCTGATAGGGATTCAAGAGCTTCCTGAAGCTCGAGATCAGCTCCAGACCCTGGCAGCCGCCGGACTTCACGTTCACGAAGACCAGCAACGGACGGACGTCCGACGGCACCATGCTGGGCTCGATGTTCGGCAGCAGCATCACCAGCAGCTTCTTGTCCTCGATAATGGTCTCGCGCAGATTGTAGAAAGCTCGAACCTGCGAATCAGAGGACCAGAGGAGTGTGAAGAGTGGGTGGGAGACGACTGTGTGTCCGCTGGGGACCTACCGCTTTCTGGGCATCCTCGAAGGTCAGCACCACCGACCCGTACTCGTAGTAGATCGGCCCGATGCTGATAAACTTGTTCTCGTCGGTCACGTATCGGTTGAGGATCTGCTCGTAGTTGCGCTGCGACAGACCCGGCGGCAGGTTGCCGACGAAGAGCGCGATGTTGGGTCCGTGCGGGTCCTGCTTGTGCTGCATGTAGAAGCGCATGAGCTCCATCTGGCGAATCGAGTCCTTTCCCAGCTGCTTCATGATGTCCCACGGGCGCTCGTTCCACGACAGGATGCGCTCGGTGACGCCGCGATCGAGCAGGACCTCAGAGCACCTAACGTCCGTCAGTGGATTAGAGAGGATTAAGATCGATAACTTCTCGATAGAATGCACGTGCTTTCCCACCTGTAGTCCTGTATTTGATTATCCTGCAAGCCGAACTTGTCCAGCGCGTCGCGAATAAGATCCTTTATGACCGTCGTATTATCCACGGGCACACTGACATAGGGATCCTCCAGCGAGCACTGCAGCTTGCCCGGGTAGACGCGCACGAAGCCCTTGTCTTTGTCGTGAAACCTGAGATAGATGGCTGGTCGCTTGCCCTCCAGATGCGTCAGGTTTTGCACCGGATTCGGGTCCAGCAGCGCCGCCTCCTCCATGCCAGCCGGCGCGTACAGGTCAGTCAGGAAGAAAGCCTGAAAGGAAGATTCCCAGCATCTCGATACTCGTTCACTTAATGGAATCCACGTGACTTACACTTGGATCGCGAGTGATGTGAAAGGCTCGCAAGGCCGACGTGAGCAGCTCCTCCAGCGTGCACGTCCTGGGCACGATGATCACGCGATACAGTTGCCGCCGCAGCGAGTTGTTGCCATCGAAGACTTTGATCATTTCTGCAATAAACACCACACCATCAGTATTTATTCCATGAACGGCATTCCATGAAGAGACTCACCAATATCTTTCTCCTCCCTTTCCTTCTCCTTCTTCTCCTTGTCCTTGTCGGACTTGTCCGACTTGTGACCGGACTCGGGTCGGTAGTGCGAGGAGCCACCGCTGCTGCAGCCCGCCCCACTACCACCGGGAATGGACTCGATCTTGCTGCAGGATTCCTCATCCTTGAAGCGCGGCGTGTCGCCGCTGCTGAACTCCTCGGATATACTCCGTGCTGGCGGGGGTGCGGGAAGGATCGAACAATTATTCAATTTCAAGTCTCTCTTATATCGGACAAAGAATAAAGCAATCTATGTATATGTGGGTGTAAATTTTTGTCTTGCGACTAACACAGTTCTTTCTTCTGCTTCTACCGAGCGGTTAGTATTTCGGGTTAGGTTCTCTTCTTCGCCTACGGAAAGTCTTACTCTAAGTGTTACTCTATGTTATGTGTTAGTCTAGCGTCCCACGTGACGGCGACGGGTGTCGGTTGGGGGCACAACAATCATGCATATGGTACAGGGTCAACTAAAGTAGAGGCCAGACTATCGCAGAGCTTTAGTAGTTCGGCGAAATATGGTACAACCTTCTCGCGATGACCATTGTATATAAACTGATGATGATGATACACACAAACATGCTAGGATTCTACTCAAACGACTGGCACAATACACACTTAGAATAACGGATTAGACGCCTTCGATTAGCGAATGTTGGTGCATGCCGGGCGTTTAGTATGTGTCTTTTAGTATTGGTGATGAGGAAGAATGTGCGGATATGTT
This sequence comes from Coelopa pilipes, assembly GCA_947389925.1. Taxonomy (NCBI): domain Eukaryota; kingdom Metazoa; phylum Arthropoda; class Insecta; order Diptera; family Coelopidae; genus Coelopa; species Coelopa pilipes. Next base: position 39,982,570 of record OX376697.1, on the reverse strand, counting down.
AGTGATATATAGTTTCGTGTTACGATAAAAGAAAATAGTAATAGAAATCAGTTAGGTAAGGAGAGATAGGAGTGAAAGAGATGAATAAATAAAAGCATGATGATTTTATCGACCTCAAGAAGTTTCAGCACTTCTCAGGGACCAATCAAACAATCCACTCAAGGGTAAAACAAGAATAATAAACACAAATAGTCTCCAAAACAGCCGCCAAAACATAAAACCCAAAACTAATCATAACATGTTAGTGAGAATCATTTTTACAGAAAGTAATTAGATACAAAGTAATTAGTACGGAACGAAAGATCCACGACCGGGTGAGGGACGTGGACGTGAAAACAATGCATCAGTATACAAAATTAAAAGTACGTAAACGAAAAAACTTCAAAACTCAAAGTGGGGTCAAAAAGTCCTGAGATTCACCTCTGCGTTTGTTATAGCGCGGCTTCCGCCAGCCCAGGGACAGGCGTCGCATGCGCTTCATCAGCCGTCCGAAGACGTGCTCGTTGTTGCCGGTGCTCCGCGGCGGGCGGCCCTGGCTACTGCCGCCGTCGCTGATATCACCGGCGATATCGTCGCTCAGGCCGCCGCTTCCGCTGCCGCAACTGTGCGGCCTGGGCGTCCTGGGCGGCCGGTTGTCCAAGTACAGGTGATGCTGGTGATGCTGACGATGAGGGTGGCTGCCGTCCAGCTCGATGTCGTCATCATCCTCGTCGTCGTCCTCGCCGTCTTCGTCGTCATCGCCCTCGTCGACATCGGCGTCCGTGTGCTGGCCACCGTTGTGGCGCGTGCGACCACAGTTGAGGGCGAAGTAGTTGTCGTCGTACGGCTGGTAGTTGCCGTCCTCGTCCTGTATGGTGATCTCGATGTTCTGCGACATGGTGTCCAGGCTGTAGTCGCTCTTGCAGGTGTTGTTGTTGCCGCTCTTCGTCGACACGGCGGTGGCGGCCGAGTTCGATCGCCGCGAGCGTCGCCTCGTGAAGAAGCGCGTGTATTTTTTCGTTCGCGACGCCGACGATGTCGCGGACGACTTCGGGACGCCGACCACCGGCTTCACTCCGGGCTCCTGGAACGATTTGCTCCTGCCCACCGGCGACAGGAGATGTGGCATTGTCATCGACATTGGCGGCGGCACCGGCGACGCCGACGAGCAGTCGCTGGAGTTGGGCGAGCTCAGGGAGCCGGCCTTCGACGGCTTCGGGGGCGGAGGGCACAGGATGCCACCGACTCCCTTCGACGAGCCGCCTCCGCTGGCAGGCATGGGGGGGTGGCCCAATTTGGGGCCCGGCGCCCGCTTGTGCGAGCCGCCCGCCGCCGTCGTCAGCTGGAGGTTGTGAGCATTTTTGCGCTTATCTAGGCTAGAGCGTGAGCGTTTATCTATCGACGTATTACTATTACTACTATTATAGCTTAAATTACTAATGACGTTGGCGCTGGAGTCGATATCGATGTTGTCGATGTCGTCGGTGGTGGTCAGGTCGCCGCCGGTGTCGGAGGTCTCGTAGAAGCTCTCGTGCGGCACCGTCTCGGCCTCGGCGTCGCCGTGGTAGTCGGTGTCGACATCACCGTTGTCGTCGCCGTCGCCCTCGCCGTCGAGGTGGCAGCCGTTCTTGGGGCGACGACGCGGCGCCATCGGATGACGATCGTAGTCGTCACTGATGTCGCCCCCGCTAATATCACACACCCCGCCGTCCTCCTCGTCGTCGTCCGTGTTCGAGGACAGATGCTTGCGTCCGGAGCGATGCCGCTTGTCGTGGATGCGGCGGAAAATGTTCGCGTAGAATAAATGCAGGGACGAGGAGGCCGAGGGGGATTTTTGCAGGTTCTTCTGATACCGCTGTATCGTGGAAGTGGTCAACAGTCTTTCGTCTTCGGATGGCGCGTCCGCCACCTGTTGTTCTTGCTGATGGCTGACGTCGTGGTCGTCGTCATCGTCCACCTTTTGATTGTGTTGCTCGTGATCCTCTTCCTGATCCTGATCGTGATAGAGATCGTCGGCATCGCGATCACCGCTTGCCGCTGGTAGCGTCGTCGCTGTGCCCTCCGAGGTCTCTACTGGCGGTGGAGGAGTTGGTGAAATGGATGCATTAGATGAGGGCGGAGAGGAAAAGAGAAAGTTATGTTTGGATTTTTCCCGCCGCTGTCGCTGGAGCAGCAGGATCTCTTTCAGCGTCAGCTGGTGGTTGCAGACGTGGTCAACTGCGGACGGTTCGTAGCAGTCGATTGCACTTAAATCGGCTAAATGAGACGCGTTTTGTTTTGGTTTCGTTGTTGTTGGTTTGATTTGGTTGTTTTTGCAGTTTCGGTTGTTGTTTTTTGAAAATCAACAAGTTTTTCGTGGGTGAAAATAAAAAGAAAACAATAATAAACGAAAAATCATATGAAAACTCAACAGTGCTCGTAAAATAATACTCGAAATACAATAGAACTCAAACTCAAATAGCTCTTAAACGAAAAATACAAAATTGAGGAGCAGAATCTCTGAAGAGCTGCTGATCTGAAACCGCCAGAATTCGTAATTCGGAATTCGGCAGTCTCGACTCGATTTAGGACCTCCAAATTGGATGGAATGTTAACTGAAAGTCAATGGAAAATGCAAAAAGAATGCGGAGACCCAGAGATTGTCATAGGAGGGCTGTGTTATGTCTGTTATGAGCCATGTGGATGAGCAAATGTGGCTGTAGTTGTGGTGGCTGTAGTAGTTGTTGTTGTTGTTGTTGTTGTGGTGGTGGTTATAATGATGATATTTACAGAACTCGCTCGATCGCACTGTTATGACGGTATGTGTGAGATGATGGGAGTGCGACAAGAGCAGCGAATGAACGAACGAACAGCTAAAGGTCGGGTGAACAAATACATAGCTACAAATTATAATACTGGTAATATAACGTCTGGTACTGGATTGAGTTTGGTATCCCGCGTACTGATCAACATATTGACTTGGTTTGGTTTAATTTCACTGTTGGCACAACATCCACTTAACAATACATATATCAAATGAACAAGTACATGGCTGATGACATGAGGGATGACATGGAGCAACATTTGGTTGCGATTGCAATGACTGACTGGTGAATAGGTTGGCGATGTTCTAGGATGATTGCTCAGTTGGACAACAAATCACGCACAGTTACAACAATATACATGTTTAGTTCGTAGTTTTGTTTTTTGGTTTGGTTTTTGCTTTCGCTTTTCGCTTGGGATATTCGGGTTCAGTATGTTTAGAAGGTTTGGTTTGGTCATGTTATATTAATAACTGAGTGTTTATATTTGGCCATCTACGACACTTAGAAAGAATGGTATTGAGTGGTACTTACGACACGAATAGTCTCGAACTAGGGAGGTTTTTGATTTGACTTGCACACCAATGATAGCTTCGATGGGCACCTCAGTACGTGGTATTGAAACTGAATGCGGAGGTAAGTATATAGGTTGCAATATACCAAAATTACATTCGGTTGGCAGGTACGTGCGACAGCCACCATGTGTTGTCATTCCACACCATTCGCAGCGATAACCTTACGGTGCACAGCAAAACACAAAGAGAAACAGAGAGATAGGGAAAGAGAAAGAGAGAGAGGGGGGATGAAGAACATTGGCAATAAGAGATCCGGACTTCATTTCACGGCAACGATAACTCTTCGTCCATCGATACCAGTATACCATATAGTACTGATATTGTCCATCATCATTAGGACACATTTCTACAATACTATATGCAACACATCATACGAATCGATCGGCTAATGTCGGTCAACCGTTTGAGAGCCCTTCTCAAGGCCCCAAGGGATGGGTTTCTGGCAAATACCTGTTAGACATTCGGATGACCAACAGGTCTTCTTGCAATACGCGCATTTTGATGTTGGTGGTAGATTGCCTTCTCGCCAGTGATGCTAGCGTGGAAGTTGAATGGGTTATTGAGAGCTGTTGAAGGCGCTTTTGAAAGTTGAAAGTCGTCCTTACCTGATGTTTCACATTTAGTAGTTCTTTGCCGGGAACGTAGGTTGCATTCTCTGTACAATCGGGCACGGCAAAATCTTGGCACTCAATATGGGCGAAATATTCGCAAACTGCGCGGGCAAACAAGAGAGACAGAGAGAGAGGGCAATTGAATTGGGGAACGTTGGAAATCTGGGTCGCGGAGCCCGTGGGGATGACCTGGAGCCTTACCTAAACAATGAACGGCTGGCGTCTCATCCAAACGCTTTCGGCAAACAGTGCAGAATTTTCTTTTGTGATGAGTGGGTTCGGACCAGCAGTGAGCGACAGGATTCTGGGCGAGAACGAGAGAACGGAGAACGTTTCATTATTCCGGAGCACTCCCGAGGAACACCAAACAAGTCCAAACAAAAGAAAACCACAATAGCTTACCTTTATAATACACGGTGCGATTCCCGAACAGGGCGTGACCACGCTGAGGACGCATCTCTCATGGATAATGAAATTGCACACTGAAAGTGGAGGAAAAAAATTGGTAAACTCGCTAATAGATTGCTATACTTAATGTCTATCTCTATCGCTATTTCCGTCCATCGCTTTCCGTCGCAATCCCTCTTCATGCCTCCACCCCAACCCATGTCTCTTTTCTCGTTCCCGTCCCTTTCCCCGTTCTTGTCTCTACATCTGTCAATGTATCAATCTATGTTTCTGCCTCTAACAATGTCCTTGTCTCTATCTATTTCCATGACTCCGTCAATCTCGTGTTTCTCTCGCTCTGTTTTTGTCTCTATCTCTGTGCAACTGTCACACCTTTCTCTGGTTGCAAGTTCAATAGGAAGAGCGAACACACACATTGGAACGCTTAACCTCCAACTTTACACTGTAAAAATCATTGACATTTGCCAAGAAAGGTTCGGTTCGCTTCAGTTCAGTTCGGTTCGGTTCGGTTCGCTCCAGTCCTGGCTAAAAATAGCATCGAACCGCTCTATAAATGGTACACACCCCGTGCCCCTGGCGATGCCCTCCGCCACACGAAGCCCTTGTCCCTGGAGCGGCCACAGCCACAGCCACACAAAGGCCCATTCAACGAAGAAAGCGAATGACAACGAGGAAGAAGAAGAAGAAACACATACAGAAGGTATATTGGAAGGGAAGAAGACATGGGGTGTACGCAGCTTGGATATGACGGTTTCCTCCTCTCTAGTTCAGGGTCTTCGAGCCGCCAACCGCATCCGAGGCATAGGCATGAGCATGAATGAGCAGCAAAGTAAGGAGTAAGGAGATGCAACGTGGCGATACCGAGGTGTGCCAGAAGGGACGGCGAGCGGCTTAGGCAAGCACGCTGGAACTCTCTGCATCCACGAGGAGGGACGGAGGGACGGAGGCCAAGTGCCCATGACAACCAGCGAAGCTGACGCCTCTAGCGCTAGCTGAGGCTGCAGCACTTGCTGTGGCACCCGCGAAAGAAATTGGGGGGAGCGGTGAGAGGGAGGAGAGGTGGAAGCGGATGAGGACGAGCGGAGTCGGGGTCGCTGCAACGTGCGGCAGCAGCAACACCGAATATACACACAGCAACAGTCTGCTGTGCTATGTTCGGGGCTGTTGTTGGGGCCGCTGCTGCCTCGGCAATTGTTGGTGCAACACACCCCCCCTCTCTCTCTCTCTCTCTCTCTCTCTCTCTCTCTATCGCACTTGCACACTGATGCACGTAGAAGTATTTATTTTTATCGACGCACACACTCAGATATCGGTATATATAGGTACCCGAGGCTATGTATATGGGGATGCGGTGCATGTGCAACTGTATACGAGCTGCCATGAAACTAGGCCGCTGACCTGACGCCTTCTTCTGACGTCATGAATGAACTCATTCATGGAGTTGTTGTTGCTATCGCTACTGCTAGTGTTGCTGCATTGTTGTTGCTGTCAGGTGCACGGAGTGGAAACGCAAGTCGTGGCATTCAGTGCCGAGCGGCCACCCGGGCACCGGGCAGGGTAGGGGAGTTGGTGGGGTAGCGGGCCGCTCCGCTGTGGAGCCGAGTTCAGCCGAGTTCTTGAATGCAACAGCGATAGAGTGCTCGAACAAGTGTGAAATCCGAGTTGGTGGAGAAAAGGCTCGAGGAGGTTTTGAGAGAAGGCTCTGAGAGTTCCTTCCTTGAACTGCGGCAAAGGGGACTTTTGAAAAGGATCCGTGAATAGGATCTATATATATAGACATTCAAGCAGGTCGCAGAAGGATAGAGCGAAAGAGAGAGAGAGGCGTGGCGTGGCTGGAGTTTCAGTCACAATATTGCTAATAATTATATTAACTATAAGCAGGCACAATTCCTCAAATATATTCTGTGAAATTCTGTGCACCATGTCTTGATTTGGACACGGCGAAGAGGGAGGCGGGAGAATTGAAATGAAATCGTCAACTCCCAATTAGAAGTAAAAGCGGTCCTCACCTCACCTCATCCTCATCCCACCTCACATCACATCAGCCCATCATCAGCTTCACCTCACCTCACTCACGATTCACGCATAGGGAAGTTGTTTATGTATAAAGGTTTGTACATACATATAGAGGTCCAAGTTAAATTAATATTTATACCTTTCTAAATAATCCCTTATGCGATGACAATCGCATCGTGGTGTGATGGTGTTCATCGCGATGTTGTTGTCCTTCTACGCATGTCTAGTTTGGGGACCGCCGTGGTTAATTTCCCACGACGGTCGTCCCTGGCTGTCAGTTCGGTGTGTGGTGAGTTCGCGATTTGTCAGTTATGTTTTCTCCCATCGTTGCCTCCGAAATGCCCTACAATTTCTGTATACAGCGAAGTTCGCTGGAAATTCTATTTGGTCTTTGTGTAATTTTTGCAACAACTCACGGCAACAACAACAAATTAGAACATGGTAGATGGAAGAGAAATCCAAGAGGAAATGTTGGGATTTTTCACTCAACAATTACGTTAGATAGAACAAGAATTTGATAAGTAACACATTGGAAGATGGGAAAATTATGCTGCAATGTGGAAGAAATTTCACTCTTTCATCGAGTTTAATCTCGTCTGGATATATATAAATATTACATTTCGAAATATTGATTTTATAGGAAATAGAAATGTATCATCTAAATCGACGCAATAAGAAAAGCTACGAGGACATCGATATCCTTACTAGAAAGTTTCGTTTTTAGATTGATCTGCAACTACTATTAGAGGTTTTTTTTTTTCAATTCCTATGGAAATATCCAAATCCAATCCAATATGGAAATATCAGGAATTGCATTTTCTTCAATCGTCTTCGGGAATCTGCAAATCAGAATTTTTAATGTGCGGTCCACCATGCGTCATTTCCGTTTCCTTCCCTGCTCAAATAAAGAGGATGACAGACGGACAGAGAGGGATAGAGATAGAGAAACAATGGCATCGTCGAACTAGGTCAGTCGCACGACGTGCACGAGGAAAGCGAAAGATGCAACTAGAGGCGCTGATGGGAAGACCGAACACGAGAGAGAGAGAGAGAGGGAGAGACAGAGCGAGAATCAGTGAGAAGTGGAAGGAAGGCAAATTTTATGCTGAGGTCGACAGCGAACTCGACAGCACCGTCCTCGGCATCCGCAGCCAACCGAGCAACCATGCTATTGTTATCATCATCGTCATCGTCTCAATGATCGTCATCGGCGTCGTCGACGACGTCGAAATGCTCATTGCCAGAACGGCGTTGCCAACAACTGACGAGCCGAACCCAGTCGGGCCGGTCCGGGCCGGGCCGGGCGCCAAAGTCTCAATGAAAACCACTTTCGTTCGTCGTTCGCTCGTTCGTCCGTTCGTACGCTCGGCGAAGGGCTAAAAGTGCGTCATCGGTGGCCACGATGCGAACTGATTTCAACTCAATGGCCGTTCATCCACGGCCCCATCGCAGTGAGCGAGCGAAAAGCGAGGGCCGTCAGAGAGACAGACGAACGGACAGACAGACAGACCGACAGACCGATAGATGGTCGGACGCGGGGAGATGCGTTGAAAATTCGTTTTTGCGGCGGCACAAACCGAACAATAAACAATAAAAACGAATTAAAATTAGCAACAATTAAGCAGAAACACACATTTACACGTTCTAACGACCCCAAAAACGTAAACAAATCGTCGTCCATCCCGCTCTCGCTCTGCCTTTCTCTTTCTCACATCCACTTTCTACGGTTCTATGGCGAGTTTGCGTTTGTTTGTTCATCGTATTTGATATTGAAATTGAAAGATTCCCGAACGCACAGTTCGACAGCGGGTCTGACGGACGAGCGAAAGGAAAGGCGGACAGACAGGGAGACAGACGAATAGACGGATGGACGGCATGACATCAACTGTGTGCTCGCATATCGGGGTATCCTTGAAAATAACGATATATTCCGCGGCATAAGTCAGAGTGCTAAAAATAGCAGACCAACAAACAAAAACCTCAAAACCACTACAGCACCCTAGGCGGAACTCGTCCGAGCTCTTCCTTGATCGTTGTCCACCTATGACGATGACGTCGGCCGCCTGCAGAGGATGAACTTGGGAAGGCCAATGACAGCATTTGCCTGGTTCCCATTGGACGCTGTGACGATCCAACCTTCAGTCGTGGTAATCGATATGCCGTGGGCATTCGGCAGATCGTCTTTCGCTAGAGCCTCGAGTGAAGGATCGTCAGGATGCAATAAATCGATTGAAAATCACGTACAATCGCTTCCGCCGCTCACAAAGTAATACAAATTTTGGCAAATCACAACGAATAACGACAAATGGCACGATTTTCCACGAAATTTCGTGCCTCGTCTATATATAGAGTTCGTCTAGAAATAAACGCGGACATACAGAATGCACAGGCGGCCGCATGCTCGAAGTGGGGCCATACAGTGAAGTATATGTATATGAAACATCCCAAGAAGCACTCGACACAGATATAACGAAACAACGATTTTTCAATGTGATATTTATAATTCGAAAATAAAGGAGCGAGAACACTACGAAGCCACCAACAACAGCAGCAACACAACAGCAGATCGATTGGTAACAACAAACAACGAACAACAATAGTAACAACAAACAACTGTCAATGCAGTCGAAGAGAAAACGAAATAAATAAATCGTGAGTTGAACTCGTGTATCACCGATTAGACTGAGTTAGAGTGAGACGCCTTTGAAAGGAAGCAAAGTACGTTTTCGTATTTTTAGCGCGAATAATGGTATTTTTAAATTGGGCTAACAATAAGCATGCGAGTGCAACAACATGGCCGCAACGAGCAAAATGGCCAGAATGCCAAAATGCCGAAATTGCGATCTGCGTGTGCTAGCGCTTGAGTGTTTGAGCGATTATTTCTGGCAGGTCTGTCCGTCACTCTCAGTCAAATGTCTGCGCCCCGTCCCTCGCACTCCACCGGCCGACCGCACGTCGTCGTCCTCTCGGCCACCTCGCAGGTAATCGCTCCGAAGACACACGCCAAGCACTCGTTCCAAAACAACAAACGAAAATAAACACTGCATTTTACGATGTACGTCTGTGTGAGTGAATGTGGGAATGTGGGAATGTATGTATGTTTGTGTATGGAGACGTAGACAAGAACGTACGATGCATTGGTATTTCGGCCTCCCCTCATCCGTGCGGGGAACGTGGCACGACCCATAATTCTATTTTATGGCCATTGTTTTTCGGTTCTCGGCCTCAGCCTCAGTCTCGTCCCGTGACGTCTGAGACGACCGAACCCGACCGACCCCGCCGCCATCGATCGGCGGATGAAAGGAGAAAAGTTCAAACGAACGAATCTCGTCGTTTGCTACAAAAATTATACATTGGACTCGTGAGGACTTCGGAGGAGGGGTGGAGAGACAGAGCGGAGGAGAGACAGAGAGAAAGATGACCGAGATAATCGTGTTTATTTGCACTTGCCTTGTGCGAATCGGAAGCGGTGATTTAACACCTTGTTGAGTGATTAGAATTCTAGTTCGGATTCGGTAATTGCTTCAGTTTTAGTGGGGGGAGCGGGGGCTGATCTTTGTGTAAATCTCGCGGTTTACATCTGCATACTTGTTGCTCTTTTCATAATTGTTATGAGCTGTTAGCAGATGCAAGTCATCGACGCTGGCATCGATGTAGGGGCGTGGGGAGGGATGGAGTCAGCGACGCAAAATATCAGTATATCATCCTATGGTCACTAGAACCCTTTAAGTCGTCAATCAGTTAGTCAGATTCAGAGTCGTTATAAAGTGAAAAACTAAGAGAATACTTGATATTTACCTTCGCATATGTATCCTTGTCCAATCAAACCCCAGAGTAGATCCGAACAGTGGTGACAGTACGTTGGCTTATGAAATGTCTTCTTCACAAATGTATGTCCACCATCCGCCATTTTGCGTCGTACTCGTATCCGGTGGCACGGTGGAAAATCGTCGGATCGGTCGTTGGTGAGAGAAACTGCCCTGACTTCCGAAGTGTCCAATGCTCGATCCACGATTAGGCCTTACGCGATTATGCAGGTTGAGGCATCAATCAAAGTTGACGTTGACGTTGCTTTTGCTGCTGCTGCTGCTGCTACTGGTGTTTTTGTTGCTATTGGTATTGATTGGTGGTGGCTTGCTTGTTGTTGCTGCTGTTGTGGCTGATGTGTTTTCGATCTCGCTATCGCTGTCCTTAGTCCTTAAATCAAATGCAACCACATGCAACAACCGCTCGTGCCGGTGTCGCGCGCCGAGCTCCGAAGAAACCGTTCAGTTGCTGCTCCCGAAGTTGCTCCACTTGTTGCTGCTGCTGCTGCTGCTGCTTCGCGAGTCCGCCAATAAATTGCTGCAACAGTTGTGGCGAAGCCCCCTTTTTTGTCGTGTGTTCTTCTGGTAGTTGTTGCTGTGGCTGCCTTTGTAGTTTCTGGCGATGCTGATCGGTGCGAATCAAGTAATGATGTTCTTGTTGTTCTTGTTGTTGTTGTTGTTGTTGTTCGTGTTCCGGCTGAGATTTCTGTTGTTGCTCTGATTGTTGATTTTGCAGATGAAGTGGATTGCCTTGATGGTGTTGTTGCTGTTGTTGTTGCTGTTGCTGTTGTTCCTGCTGCTGGAGTGGTTGTAACTGTAGTTGTAGTGAATGGTTTTCTGGTTGTTTTTGCAGGTGTCCTTGTTGTTGTTCTTCTTGTTTTTGTTGTTGTGGCTCTTGTTGTTGTTGCAATTGATAATGATGACAAAATGGCGACGACGACGGCAACGATGACGGCGACGGCGGCATTTTCATCCATTTGTTCGATTCATCCAGACATTTGGCCGGAAGCAAGAAAACAATATTCAGAGCTCGCTCATGCAGATGTTCTCTCTCCCTCTTCCTATGTCTATCGTTCCTTCCTTCCTTCCTTCTTTCTTTCTTTCTTTCTTGCCACCCACCTCCTTTTCTAAGCTTCCTCTCAATTTCTCCGTTATATTTTCTAGTACTTCTCCAGCAATCGTTTCTTCTCTCTCTTTATATGAGACTTCGTATTTCGTTTGTGGTTGTGGTTGTGGTTGTTACATTACTTTGGTTGTTGTGTTGATGTTGTTATTGTTGTTATTACTATAGGAATTAAGCTTAATTTGCGCTCCACTACTGTGTTATATACCTATTTACTTGCTAGTTTAATTCATTAATTTATTTTGTTAATTAATTAATTTACTCTCTCTATTTAGTTATCTTGCGTTATGCTATTTTATGTTATTTGGTGTATGTTTCAATCGTCTACATTTCATCGTCGGCCATCGATCGTCAACGACTTAGGTACTTGGTACTCGAATGTAGAACCGTGCGAAGATCCTTCGACGCAGCGATCGCGTGTGGTTTCTCCGGATTCAGACGTTGCCATATGAAGGGAAATCTGCAACGATTGCACCGATGAGTCCCGCGAATTCCGCCCCGAAGCGGTGCCAAAGTAATCGTGCCGGATTCGGATTCGGTCGGACACGATTACTTTGGCACCTCCGATCGATCCGATCGGAGTCAACGACTAGGCGAAGAATGTAAATTTTCCCACTTCGATGAACGCACGCACCCCACGAAGATGGCGAGCACGAAGAAGGCAACAATGGCGAGGAGGCAGAGGGCGATCAGAAGAAGCAGATGAAGAGGAAGTAGAGAGAAGTATATAGAGAGCGGAAGAAGAGAAGAGAAGAGAAATCGTAAATTCTCCAAGTGGGAATCGTCGTTAGCGGTCGGTCGGCCGTCGAGTTTCAAAGAACGGCGAACGGTTTTATTTGGATCCGCGCCCCCAAAAAACTTCTACACGAGATAATAAATGCATGTGTATGTGTGCGCGTGTCCGTGCGTATTGGGCAGCATGTACGCGAGTCTCGTCTCTTCCAGCGGCACAGAAAGCAGAAAGCCCAAGAATTATTCACATCACTGGAAGGGGGGCCAAAAATTTCCCAACCACTTTCCAGGCACTTCCACGGCCACGGCGCAAAGGACAAAAAATGATATCAACAGAGTGTAAAAATTGACCAGCCACAAAAAATCCTCTCTCTCACACGAAACACTTGAATAGAGCACCAAAAAACCTGCTGCTGGCTCCGATTTGGGAAAATTTGCGCCTTATTGTCTCTGAGAGTCTTCAGAATTTTCGTTTTCAATTTTCGTTTCGGATGATTTGCCGTGTTTTCTGTTTCTGATTCCCCACGAGCGCTAACGTGACTTCACTTCTGCCACATACTCCAATGCTCACTGTTCAATGTTCTCGCTCCACTGTGCATGAGTAATCGCCGAGGAACCGAAGTTCAATTTGGAGTTCCTCGCCTCGCCCCCGACGGGTCTCGGTTTAAAATAGAAAAGTTTGAACTCGCCTTGGTGGCCGAAAGCAACGAACGAAAACGAAAATGGAAAGGAAAATCACTTTTCGCTGCCGAACTGAAGTGAAAAAGGAGAGGAAATAAAGAAAAATCACTGTTCCGTTGTGCCTCGGTCTCGGTTTCGGTCTCGGTCTCGGCACTCGGCGCTCGGTCTCGGCGCCCGGTCATGCGCACTGGCGGCGACAGCGACTTCCACGCAACTTCGGAGGATAAGCGAGCAGAGTTGCTGCTGCTGCTGCTGCTGGTGCGGGTGCGGGTGCCATAATGTGGTGGGAACACTTTCTCATGTCCCCTGGTCTCCGCCGCCACCCCCCACCGAACCACACCGAAATACACACACACTCGTACGCACCACTCGCGTAGAGAAGTGAGTATCGAAAGTGTAAAAATACTCGGACAAAGGCTCGGGAGCGAATGCGTTTTCACGGTAATCCTCCGAAGAATCCACCCATGACCGTGCCGTGGACCATTGACTGAGCCGTGCGAGCGGCAGGACGAACACCCAGGGCAGGACAGGACAGGCCAAGACTCGACGTAGTCTTTAGCGACACAACACTGTATACACAACTTTCCATCTCTCTGTCTGTACGTTGTTTGTCTGTCAGGCTGGCTGGCGATATCTATCTGTGTGCCAGGTGGAAAGTGAGAATTTACAATCACAATCTATGGGCAATATTTCGACCAGGTGGGAAACGGGGAATCCCATGGCGGACGAGGACCGAGTCCTGCCCTCAGCCACACGACCCAGCGACCCACCGACCGACCGACCGACCGACCGACCGACCGACGAACGAGGGAGAGACGGAGCGAGCCACCACTCTAGCGAAATAGCAATAGATAGAGAATTTTTTTGTCTTCTTCTTTTTTTGCACTTGAAAATTTTTCAGCCAGCCTTCGCTTTGCCGTTGCCGACTTTTAAACTTTTATCATTTCGAAATCCAATCGTCACTCGATGCGATTTTGTGATGAATTGAGAATTTCTTTTGGTGTTGGAAATTCCTTGGATTTTCACCTTATTTCTTGCGCACCACAACGACTGCAACTCTCACTGCATTTTCCACTGAAATCATCAGCATTTTCACTTGCTTCACATTTTACACAATTTCAGCACTTCTTCTTTCGCATAATTTCCCCCTGCTTCTCGGTCCGTTCTCGTTCTCGGTCGCGTTCGCGTTCGCGATGATGATTTTCCGCACAATTTTTCACACAAAATTTTCCATCTTATCTGGCGATTTCTTTTCTATTCCCTTTTCTCTCTTCTCTTCTCTGCACTTCACTTTCCTTCGCCTTTCCTTCTTCTATTATATTATTTTTCCCCTATGAAAATGTACTCGTCGGCGGACGCCTCGTCGTATATTGAAATGAGAATTTTTTCACTCGATAGATATAGAAAATTTTTCACGCACGAAAATTTCTACTTTATGGCAACAGAATTTTCTTTCTTCATTTTTCACTTGTTTCCTTTGTGCGAAACTCAACTTTCAACTTTTACTTTTATCATTACTTTTTCATTATTTTATATATAGATATATGTGTGTATATATATATATGGATATATGTGAACTTTTCGTTATCGTTTTTGTTGTGTGCACTCAATTTTCAATAAACTTCCACGTTGAATTTGCCAAGAGAAGTTTTCTATTAGTATTTGAATCGGCTTGTGAGTGGTTAATTTTGGTTTTTCGGTTCAAAAATTTCGGTGAAAATGGAAAATTTTCTTTTTCTTGTGTAGAGTTTTTGTGTGTGCCGAACGTCCGAAGCGCACACCTAGTTGCTGTGTGCTGTGCGAAGACGGTGCGCTCTGGCTCGGTTCGGCTCGTAACGAAATTCCCTCCTACAATTTCCTACGGATTTCCTTTTCGTTCGTTTTCGCTTCGCTCCGACCATTGGCGAAATGGTCCTCCAAAAGCTGGGAAATTATTTTCGGGGGAAATTTCGTCTTCTGCACGACGTTGTAGTAACGTTTTGTCTGATGCTGCCGCCGACCGCTACTCGCTCGACTACTCGCTCCCTGCCTGTTCGTCTGTCCGTCCGCTCCACTCGTCGGTCCGTCCGTCCGTCCGTCCGCCTGCCTGCCAGCCAACCAACCAGCCGATGGTGCTTTGCGTTCGGAGCTTTCCAACGGAGTAGAGGACACAGAGCGCAACATACAGGGAAAAATGTACCTGTTGGAAAACAGACCGCGGCCTGCTATAAAGGTTCGTGTATATGCAGTGCTCTCTCTCGCACTCGCACCCGCTCTCTATCCCTCTCTCGACGGCGAGAGCCGCGAGAAATACACCGTCAGAGATAGCGATGGAGCGTCTCTCGTAAGAGAGAAAATTAACCCTTGCCATCTTTTTAAAACGGTCGAGAAAATTGAAGCAAAACAAACATTTTTTGTAAGAATTTTCAACTTTATTTTGATTTATTAAAATCTATATAATTTCTAAAAACTACGTTATTATAGTGGAATTTATTGCACTTAAAAGGTTTAAATAAAACAGCTGTGTGTATTCGACTCTACCAAGTGCACTTTATTGAGCAAATTCTTATAGTTTGTATTCGTTTCGATAGATATGTTCTTTATATAAACTATACTTTTTTATTAAACCAAGGAAACTGAATATTGGGAGCTGAGAAACCACTCAGAGGGTCGGTGACTTAAGTAAATACGATGTATAAAATATAAGTATAAGGAATACGTATGTAGTTGCTTTGAAAGCATCAACTAAATTAACAATCAATTGCGTATAATTTAAGGTATAGGTATATATATATATATATAAATGTCTTTATATTTCAAAAATTTGAACATATTCGTAATTCACATACATTGAGAGTTGATTTGATTTCATAAGGACAACGATGAATACATGTTAGATATCTTTTATTTTAGTTTTTATTTGTGTCTGTTTTGGACGTTTTCCCAAGTGAAGAATTTACCCCAGACCGTGATCTTCAAAGAAGCCTTGCGGAGTCTCATCCTGAAAATAAATTCACTCCAGTTACAAAAGTCACAAAACGGTTTGCTTTGAAGCGTATATCAAAAGGAGCAAACAAGGTAATTTTAAAATTCCGAAATATATGGAGTAAACTACACAAAAATCTACATTTTACATACCTTGACTTAGTAGGTACAAAAACTCCAGACACCACAAAGCGGTGAAAACAACGTCGACAATAATAAAAACAAGAGTAGTAGGTAGTAGAAGAAGTAGTGGTAGTAGTAGTAGACATAGTAGTAGTGGAGTATTTTACAGTGGGCGACACAGAAACCGTTATTCGTTAATTTTCATAAAAAAGGTGCATTTCAAATTTCTTCATGGTGCTTTATTATCATATAATCTGATGTATAGATGTACAAACAAGAATTATAATTACACGACAAACAGACACATACAGGGTTTGGATTGATAACAACACACACAAACTGCACTAATACTCTACCGTTCTAAGCAATGCGACAGTCATTTTTGATAATGATTGTGTAATTTCACTGTGAATGCATATGCAGTATGCAAATAAAAACAAAACTCTCCCCTTCAATTTTACTTAAACTGTGGATTTTATTTCAACCAATTTACAACGAAATTTCAATAGATCTACTCTATTTACTCTATTGTAGGTTACAACTTATATTATAATACATTCAAATACAATACATAGGAATATACTTTAATAGCTTCAATAAAAAAACGTTAATAGCTAAGGGAATGCCTTCTAAATTGCTTTCAAAAATATTTATTGCATACGTACTGAAATTATTGCTTCATTTATGTTCTTAATTTCGGTGTTTAAATACTTTGTGAATGAACTACAATATATTGTCGTTTAAAGGTTGTTTATGTTTTTAAGAAAATCTTAGTCATGTATTCAAAAATATATCTTTTGTTTTGCATGAGAATAATATTATTAGAACCTTTTATTCAAACCCATGCAATTCGAAGTTATCATATAATGGTCAAGGTATGTGTTAGGGTATGGGTCGAAATCGGTCGGTGATTAAATATCTACAGTATCTTTCGTACTATATCTTTTTGAATAGAAGTAAAAGAATAAATTTGAACGGAAATTCAATCAAGAAGAACGAGTACGTTTGTAATTATCAGAACATCTTGTTATTTATGTAGTTAATGTCATGTACTCGGTTAGTGACAAATCGTAAATCGTAAATAACTTAATTGAATCAAAATGTAAACGTTATCGACAATATTGGTCTGTGCACATAAATATAAATGTTAGTTGAATATAAATGAGACGGATAAATTAACAATTTTCACTAAACTAAAAAGCTCAAAAAAGAAGAATTAAAAATCTGCATTTCTATCGAAAGAACGTACAAATTACCAATAGTGTAAAATGCCATATAATATGTTATAATTATTCTTGTTATCGAAATAGTTGAAGTAATTAGATAGATGTGTGCTTAGCAAAGACATGTATTGCATTATTAAATACGTTTGTGAAGACGTGAAACTATAATAATTGTTTTGCATTTCTATTTAGAGAAGTCCAATGTCTCTTAAAGTGCCATCAACAGCTTCGTCCTAGAGTACAAGAAAACAAATTCAGTGTCGATCCAGATTCAAATCATTGGAAAGTAGTAAGTAGTACGTGTTTGTGCTTGGAAATGTTAAGGTATACATGAAATTTGGTGCATTGAATTAGTTTTTGTGGTATATGAGAAAAATATGGAAACTAATTATTTACAAATACAAATGTTTTAGAAAAAATCGGGATTAGTACTGTAGCAAGAGTTTGATAATAAACAAAGCATCCACGTAGGAGTATAGGTGAGGCCGATGTTATAAGCAGTGTTAATGTGTTATAAGACGCACAGTTACTTCTACACTGATCACGTTTTAAACGTCCGCTGCGAACAGACATTCAAATACACAAATTAATACAAACAATCCGACTCATATATCAAAAATGACTGTCATTTCCCTTGTGTTACGATAGATCAATTAATGTTATGATTCACTAATGAAAACAACAAATCACACATACGAATGAAATAATCGGTAATTTTATTCATAATCCACATAAAACGAAACAAATTTCAATTAAACACGTGTTAACAATATCAGATAGCAATTTAATGTCGTATCTTGAAGATTTATCAAACTGTAAAGTCCATTTCTAAACTTAATATTGGATTTCCTCTTAAAAGTTAACATAATACTTAACCCACACCCAAAAATACCCACACAAATTTCAGAATCAAAATAATATATTTTCCTTTACATATCTTTAGAGAGTTTCCGAAGTACACATTATACATAGCATATCCTAATAGTATTTATATTTTTTATTTATTTTGGAATTAAATCACTAGTTATCGAATGTAGAAATAATTGTCTAAATATAATTTCGAAACGGATTTCATTTCCAATAGAACTTATCTGTAGTTACAAGTTATTTAAATAGCCATGTCTATAACCACATTTAAGTGATTAATTAAGATACTCATTGAAGTCCTGATGCGAGTTGTTATGTCGTTGGATTTGGTGGGGTAAGCATTAAATGAGGAGAAAGGTTTATATATCGGTTACGGTTATATTAAAAACATTTATTTAAAAATGTTTAGAAGCATTACTAGAAATATCAAAATTTGCAAACATTGTGCATGCACGCGAATATAAATTAAAGGAAAACAAAACATTATGTGAACATGTTGACATTCTCGAAAGAAGAAAATGATAATTACGGATTTATAATCATGCAAAACTTTTGGATTAACTACAAACGGGTTTACATACAATAATATTAATGTTCATTTACTTGGACGGTTCGTTATTGTTCAGGGCGACGCGGAAGATGAGTTTGTAACAATTTACTAATGGAATTTGCTGATAGAGCATGTATTCTGGCAATATATGGCAAGTTTAAATACTGTGTGATTCATGTTTGGCAATATTCGTCAATAAACATCAATAACAAGATACGTTTAAAATATATAACTTTATCGTCTTACTTCGCGATTTTCAACAAGAAGAAACCGACGACTTCAGTGTTACATTGCATGCAATAACATATTTAATGAAAACAAACACATAACAATCTTTTTACTAAACATAACAGATACTTCCTTTGTATAATTCAGCTATTCACTTAATAATAGAAACAATTATATAGAACGGAATAAAACTCAATATAAAATATATAACTGACTATTGTATAGAATAGAAATACTCTTGTTGCTGTTTTGTTTCAATAAATGTTGTAGATTAGTATAAAGATGTAGAAAAAGTTCGAGAAGAAGATGTAAGTAGATAGTAGTAGAGTTAATTTGTTTGGATGCAAAAAATGTAGAAAGAAACAAAACAAACAAACGAAAAGTAGATAGATATCAAGGCATTACAATGCAAACATCAAACTGGTTGTCCTTTTAGTATATATAAAATTATTTTTCATTAAGATATTTACAACATCATATTGTTGTAAAGTATACGATCAAAATTATTTAAAAAATATTCAAACAAAACTACTTAGAACCAATTATAAGTAGTAAATTTAACTATATTATAAATCATATGCATCGGGTGTACTGACCTCTTGTAACAGATCCTGCGATGCAATCGCTTTAAGTACATTTTTCTTTGATGTTTCTTGCATCTCACCACCAATTAACAATTCATCTAGTATAAAGTACGCTTTTTCGAAATTGAAAATGATATCCAATTCGCATACCTATTTTCAAAAACACAATCATATAAAATAGAATAACTCATAAGTGATATACTTACACTTCCGAAGTATTTATCCAATAATTCTACATAGCGATGAATGATCTCCAGAGTGAGCAGTTCGTTGTCGTTCTGTTCAATGGCACAGCAGAAATATAAACTTGCGTACCTGGGAAAATCAGGCATTGTTTATAATCGATTTTCTATTAGAACTACACGAAGACAAATATACCTTTTATAAACGATTTTACAGTCCTTCCACTCCAGGAACGAACACATCTTTGGTTTTCTCGCAAGTATGGTGGTGACCAACTCACGGGTGATCTTCTTCTTAGCTTTATCCGGATAAGCGCCGTACCATTTCTGTAAACGTAGTTTGCCCTGACGGCTAAAAAGCAACATAAATAGCATCTGGAAGAACAAAATTAAAAATGTATTCATGCACTGGTCAACTCCCCGACATTATGAAGAAATCACTTCGTATAACTAATGTGCAGGTGGCAGTCGTAGGTATATCTAGGAAATTATTTAGATTTTGTATGTGTTCAAATAAAGAACTTACCATCTTGAATGGCTTCTCTACTGTTTATCACCGAATGCGAACGAAAATAAATGTTCCAAAAATATAAATTACAATTATTTCATTACTGAAAAATGTTACTGCAAACGATGAAAAAATGCACCACGAATTATTGCTTCACCTGTCATTTGTCAAGTTGATGTCATTCACACCAGTGCCCTTTCAACTGTATTCGGAAAAAATTTCCGAAGAATTTTCTTTTGACAGATTCTCCGGATTTCCTGACTTTAGGCGTAAAACGTAAAACTCGTTGATTCTTAACTCGTTACTTTTCATTCAACTTGTTCGTTGCTTTTCGTTGATCTTCGGTTTCCGAATAAGTGCTTAAAAGTATGAACAGCTGACAGTTTGTGCGGATTGCATGCGTGCTCGGCGTATTTAAGTCGCGTGTTTTGGTCATTTTGCCAATTTGTTTGTTGTTTTAAACATAAGAATTTGTTAGAAATTCTGCAAATATGTCCATTAAATTGACGGCAAACGTTAATAATCCGCCAATCAGTAAGTAATCGTGTGCAACGAGTTAACGAAATTCGCAAACTTTTTTAGGTTATATTTATCGTTGTGGTATTTATAGAATATCAAATAATAGTACTATAAATTGTGAAGTTAAACAATTCGGCTATAAATTTCATCAGTTTATTGTGAAATTCATGCGTAATCTCTTGCAGGTGGCTTGGCTACGGCACATCTCATCAATGACACGATACCGGTTGACATCGTTTGGGGCAATGAGACTTCGCTGTTGTTCCCGGACAACCGTCGATTGGTCTGTCACTCGAACAACGATGTCTTGCGTGCGTTGGCACGCGCCGCACCCGATTACAAGTTGTACGGCGAAACTGCCATCGAGCGTACCCAAATCGACCACTGGCTCTCGTTCTCGCTGACCTGTGACGACGACATTTCTTGGGCCATGTCCTTTCTGGACAAATCTATTGCTCCAGTGACCTACCTCGTGGCAAACAAACTGACCATTGCCGATTTTGCTCTCTTCAACGAGATGAATTCACGCTATGAAATCCTTGCCGCCAAGGGCATTCCCCAACATGTACAACGGTGGTATGATCTCATAAACGCTCAGCCACTCATTCAGAAGGTGCTACAAACGTTGCCAGATGAGGCTCGGGCTTCTACAAAGAAGACCAAAAAGAGTGCATCGAAGGAAAGAGAGCCCGCAAAGACTGGTGAGCGCAAGCAGGAAGGCAAATTCGTCGATCTACCCGGAGCAGAGATGGGAAAAGTTGTTGTTCGCTTTCCACCGGAAGCCTCGGGCTATCTCCATATCGGGCATGCCAAAGCTGCTTTGCTGAATCAGTACTATGCTCAGGCGTTCGACGGCAAGCTTATCATGCGCTTCGATGACACCAATCCCGCCAAGGAAACTGTTGAGTTCGAAAATGTAATATTAGGCGATTTAGAGTTGTTGCAAATCAAGCCCGATCTCTTTACACATACGTCAAATTACTTCGACCTTATGCTTGACTATTGTGTTCAACTCATCAAGTCTGGCAAAGCTTATGTGGATGATACCCCGGCTGAACAGATGAAACTGGAACGTGAACAAAAAGTGGAGTCCAAAAATCGATCCAACGGTTAGTTCGCTTTATTTCTGATTAGATTTCAATATATTTACACTTCTATATACTTGTTGCAGATGTTGAGAAAAATATGTCGATGTGGAAGGAAATGTTGGAGGGCACAGAATATGGACAAAAGTGCTGTGTTCGAGCAAAAATAGACATGTCTTCCCTTAATGGTTGCATGCGTGATCCAACTATTTACCGTTGTAAAAACGAACCGCATCCACGAACGGGAACGAAATATAAGTGAGAATAATTATTTTAAATAATTTTTCATATTGTTTATTTATGCATTCTTTAAATTGTGTAGGGTCTACCCCACATACGATTTCGCCTGCCCCATTGTGGACGCAATTGAAAATGTGACACATACACTGCGTACAATGGAGTACCACGACCGCGACGACCAGTTTTATTGGTTCATCGATGCGCTGAATCTCCGCAAGCCATATATTTGGGAATACAGTCGCTTGAACATGACCAACACTGTGTTATCCAAACGCAAGTTGACGTGGTTCGTCGATGAAGGAATCGTTGATGGCTGGTATGATAACTGCTGTAATTTTAGTTTACTGTTTCTAAATTTGGACTTTATTTTGTAGGGATGATCCGCGCTTCCCCACCGTTCGTGGCATAATACGACGTGGTATGACTGTCGAAGGCCTTAAGGAATTCATTATTGCACAGGGTTCGAGTAAATCGGTGGTCTTCATGAATTGGGATAAAATTTGGGCATTCAACAAGAAAGTCATTGATCCCATTGCTCCACGATATACTGCTTTGGAATATGATAATCGTGTGATTGTTAATGTTGAAGGAGCTAAGTATGAAAAGGTTGAGGTCCCAGTCCATCCTAAAAATGAAAGTTTAGGCAAAAAGTCTGTAACATTAGGACCACGTGTTTACATTGATTATGTGGACGCTGAAGCTTTAAAAGAGGGCGAGAATGCAACATTCATCAACTGGGGAAATTTGATGATCAAAAAAATCAATAAGGACGCCAAAGATGGAAAGATCATCTCTATCGATGCCGCTCTTAATTTGGAAAACAAAGATTTCAAGAAGACACTGAAACTGACATGGCTTGCTGTTGAAGATGATGCCAAGGAATATCCTCCCACTTTCTGCGTATACTTTGATAATATCATTAGTAAAGCAGTGTTGGGCAAAGATGAAGACTTTAAGCAATATATTGGACATAAGACTAGGGTAAGAATAGACATATTTTAATATATACAAACAGGTCATCAAAGGTTATATATACTGTAGGAAGAAGTTAAGATGCTTGGTGACCCAGAGCTCAAAAAATGCAAAAAGGGAGACATTATTCAATTGCAACGTCGTGGATTCTTTAAGGTGGATAACGCGTATGCACCACCTAGTCAATACTCGAATGTCACTTCACCTGTGATTTTGTTCTCTATTCCGGATGGTCACACCAAAGACATGCCATCTTCGGGTCTTAAGATCAACGCCGATGCTGGCGACAATAAAAAGAATGTAAGTAAACAAAACAATGATTTATGCATAAGAAAAATATCAGAGAAACATACATTCCGTTATCATTAAATTGAGCGCAGAGTCGATCGTTGTTTTTATCTCACAACTAGCTCAATCCGAAAGTGGCTCCGAGTTGCTTTTCCAACATACGCGTGTCTCAGTTGACTGTAGTACACTTGGTTCTCTCTCTCTCTCTTCTCGCTCCCTGTCATCTCGCGCTCTCTCTTCTCGCGCTCTCTCTCTCTCAGACTCGATCGACAGCCACGATCTCCCCATTCTCTCTTTATTGTGAAACGTGTACAAATCGCTCGGATATCTGTGCACGTTACTTTGAAGCTCATTTCATTCCGTTTGCGTTGTTCGCTCGATCCAGGTGAGTTATTTGTTTAGTTGGTCTTCGGGAAAAGAAAGAGTTATCGGAGATGATGAACGAAAGCGCGCACGTTTCATTATTGTTTGCTTTTGGTGGTCGTTCCGCAGTCACAGTAATGCTGACGTATACAAATATACATACAAGCGAGTTTACCAAATTCTTGTGGTCAAACTAATTTAGAAAAAATAATTTTTATCTTTGCTTAATTTGAACCCACAGGTTGCAGCACCCAGTGCTAGTGCAAGTGCTGATCAGTTGAATGCGGAAATAATCAAACAGGGAGATTTAGTGCGAGACCTCAAGGCTAAAAAGTCTCCAAAGGACCAAATCGACATTGCTGTGAAAAAACTTCTAAGTTTAAAGGCAGACTACAAAACCGCCACAGGAAACGATTGGAAACCTGGACAACCTCCTGCTGCTGCTACCGCTGTAAATACGGACGCTAGCTCGGTCAACGATAGTATCGTAAAGCAAGGTGACTTGATTCGTGATCTGAAGGCAAAGAAGGCAGCAAAGACTGAAATTGAACCTGAAGTGAAGAAACTGTTGGAACTGAAAGCTCAATACAAAACTCTTACTGGTCAAGATTGGAAGCCTGGCTGTGCTGTACCACAAGCTCCTGCTCCTGCTCCTGCTGCTGCGGCTCCCACAGCTAGTCCCATATCGAATGCTAATGCTGCTGTCGAAGAGGTTTTAGCAAAAATTACCGCCCAAGGAGATAAAGTTCGCCAGCTGAAATCTGCAAAGGCCGATAAGTCAGCTGTTGATGTTGAGGTAAAAACACTTCTCGCCCTCAAAGCTGAATACAAGTCCCTCACTGGCAGCGATTGGAAACCAGGCGCAGTTGCTCCTGTCATTGTAAAGCAGGAGAAGAGCCCAACCCCACCAGCTGAGAGTGCAGTATCAGACTTACTTCAGAAAATTGCCCAGCAAGGCGATAAAATCCGCCAATTGAAGTCACAAAAAGCCGATAAGGGAACCATTGATCCCGAGGTAAAGCTTTTACTCGCCCTAAAGACAGACTATAAGAGTCTAACTGGACAAGAGTGGAAGCCTGGCACCACAGCACAGCCTGCTAAAGTCGAACCAGTACATATCGATTTAACTGCTTCCGATGACTCAGATGCAAATACAATTTTGAATAAAATTAAGTCCCAAGGCGATAAGATACGAAAGCTTAAATCTGAGAAGGCACCCAAGGCATCAATAGATCCCGAGGTACAGGTTCTACTTGCACTAAAGACCGAATACAAAAAGGTAACTGGAAAAGATTGGACCCCAGACGCAAAAGCCGAGCCAAGTGCAGCTGTAAAAACCGAAACCATGTCATCGCCCTCGGAGAAGGATCAGTTGACCAAAGAAATCAACGAACAGGGAGAAAAAGTGCGCTCTTCCAAGGCTAGCAACGCACCAAAAGATCAAATCGATGCAGAGGTGAAGACTCTGCTGGCCCTCAAGGCTAGGTATAAGGAGGTAACCGGCACCGATTTTCCGGTAGCTGGTCGCGGTGCCGGCTCAAAGTCGAAACCGGCTGAGAAGAAGGAACAGCAGAAGGCTGCAAAGCCAACGAAGAAGGAACAAACGCCAGCTTTGAAACTCGAGGCGGCTGCCGGTGGCTTGAAGAAGCAAACACGATTGGGTTTAGAGGCTACAAAAGAAGACAATTTACCAGAATGGTATTCTCAGGTAATAATTCGAAACAGATTTTTCTCATTTCATGGTCATAGCATCAATTCTACATGTATTGTCCTTAGGTAATTACGAAAGGAGAGTTGATCGAGTATTATGACGTGTCCGGTTGCTACATTCTGCGTCATTGGTCCTTTGCGATATGGAAGTTCATTAAGAACTGGTTCGATGCGGAAATCACTAAGATGGGCGTGAAAGAATGCTATTTCCCCATTTTCGTTTCGAAGGCTGCTCTAGAGAAGGAGAAATCACATATTGCTGACTTTTCTCCAGAAGTCGCATGGGTCACCAAGTCCGGTGAATCTGATTTGGCCGAACCAATTGCTGTTCGTCCAACATCAGAGACAGTTATGTACCCAGCTTATGCCAAGTGGATTCAGTCGTACCGCGACCTGCCCCTTCGGTTGAATCAGTGGAACAATGTTGTGGTATGTGATGGATTATATATTCTTGTAAAAGAAAAAAAAAAAAACCAAACTATCTGTCCTTAATTATATTAGCGCTGGGAATTCAAGCATCCACAGCCCTTCTTGCGTACGAGAGAATTCTTATGGCAAGAAGGCCACACCGCTTTCGCATCGAAAGAGGAGGCTGCAAAGGAAGTACTCGATATTTTGGATTTGTATGCTCAGGTTTACACGGATCTGTTGGCGATCCCTGTGGTCAAAGGTCGCAAGACCGAGAAGGAGAAATTCGCCGGTGGAAATTACACCACTACCGTTGAGGCGTTTATTTCTGCATCGGGTCGTGCAATTCAAGGTGCAACCAGCCACCATCTCGGTCAAAACTTCTCGAAAATGTTTGAAATCGTTTTCGAAGATCCGGAGACACAACAGAAGGAATTTGTTTACCAGAACTCGTGGGGAATAACAACGCGTACGATCGGCGTGATGGTAATGGTGCATGCGGATAATCAAGGTCTTGTGTTGCCACCTCATGTCGCCTGTATTCAGGCCATTATTGTGCCGTGCGGCATCACCGTAAACACCAAAGACGATGAGCGCCAGCAATTAATGGAGGCTTGCAAGAAGCTCGAGCGTTCGCTTGTTGCAAGTGGCGTGCGCTGCGAGGGTGATTATCGCGATAACTATTCTCCCGGTTGGAAATTCAATCACTGGGAATTAAAGGGTGTGCCCGTGCGCATTGAGATGGGTCCGAAGGATATGAAAGCTAACCAGATAGTCGCTGTGCGACGTGATACAGGCGAGAAATTGATCTTGGCTCTGGACGATGTCGAATCGAAAATCCGTCAACTACTCGAAACTGTGCACGAAAGCATGTTGGCAAAAGCAAAGGCTGATCTGGACAGTCATACGAAGTTAACGAAGAACTGGACCGATTTCTGTAAACAATTGGAACAGAAGAACATTCTCCTGTCTCCATTCTGTGGTGAGATTAGCTGTGAAGATAAGATTAAAGCAGACAGTGCTAGGTGAGTTGTGACTGCTTTTTTTAATGTTATCATTTTATTTATAAATGTCTTTGTAGGGATGAGGATGTGGAGCCCGGTGCTCCAGCCATGGGTGCGAAGTCGTTGTGTATACCATTTGATCAACCAGCTCCCATCACCGCCGCTGATAAGTGCATTCACCCAAGCTGCACCAACAAACCTAAGAACTACACATTATTCGGAAGAAGCTACTAAAAGTATCCGATACAGACATGAATGTTTATGAGAAACTGCATCGATTTTCTTTTATTTTTTTTTACAAATTTTTAATCTGTCCTTAGAATTTGAATCTTGTTAGTCTAACATGAGTTTCTTTATTGTGTTTGCTATTCAGAAGAAATAAACTTTTTCACGTCGTAAACATAATTATGTGATTATTTTTGGTGAATTTCCAATGAAATCTCGCTATTTTTATGAATTTATCAAAATTTTGACAATAAAAACAAAAAACCAAACGCAACCATACTCAACGTTTTTTATCTGAAAACCACGAGAAAATCCAGAGGTTACTCGAATATGTTTAATTGAGCATTACTGTGAGTTACAACGAGTAGCGAGTATTGATACTAACGAACTACGTTCTCGTAACGAGTGGTTGATGTGGATTCTGTTCTGCGTTTATGTTGCTGTGGAATTTCTGATTTTGCCTCAACGAAAAAAGGAGGAGAACCGCGGTCGCATTCATATCTTTTTCTTAAATATATATTAAGCAGTTGCTATTTCCAACAAATTAACACTTACAAATTTAAGCACAACAAGTACCAAAGGGGTATAAAAGTCAATTATCGATTTAAAATGGGAAAGGAAAAGAAACAATTTAGCATCGGCGATTTGGTGTTCGCCAAAGTCAAGGGCTACCCAGCGTGGCCTGCGAAAATCACAAAGTATAACAATAAAAAGTACAATGTGTACTTCTACGGCACCGGCGAAACCGCCAACATCAAGGTAGAAGATCTTTTCCAGTACGCTGAATCCAAAGAAAAATTCGCCACGGACAAAAATCTGAAGCGGTCGAACTTCCGTGAGGCAATTGAGCAAATTGAAGCAGCTCTTAATGGCGAGGACTCGGCGCCAATCGATTTGCCAGGCGCGGCTCCTGCAGGTGCTGATGCATCCGCATTGGGCACCACAACAGACACAATAATGGACGAAACGGTGGGCGAGGAAGAGGCCGAAAATACAGCAATAGATGATTCGCAGATGGATGTTGACATGTCAACAGCAGCGGATCTTGAAGACAATAACAAAGAGGAACCAGCAGTTGAAGAGGCTGCAATAACAGAGACTTCAGTGCCAATTGTAGCAGATAGTGAACTTGTGAGTCGTAGTGGTCGCAAAATAAAACCAAAGCGGTACATTGACGAAGTGGCCGAGGTTCCGAACCCGACGCAATCACCGCCCGCCAAAAAGAAAGTGCCAGCGGAAGGTTAGTGTACCTGCATATAAACATTATGCGAAGATTTAACAATAAATATAATTTTTTACAGGTATTACCGCTGAAGCGAAACCAAAAACTACAAAGAAATCGTCAGTTGCAGCCATATCGCCACATACGGCTGCCGCTGGTCAAGCACAAACAAAATCCAGCAAAACCAGCGAGGTGCACAACAATTTGCTTTTGGCATTTGTACCACCAGCCAAATGTATTGGTATTAAGCTTGACTATCAGAAGCCAGAAAGCTTCGCAAATGCCGCTGAACGACGACAATGGGAGGAGAATTCGCGTAAGGAAGCCGAAGAACTCAAGGAGAAGTTGGAAATGGGTCAATTAAAAGTAGATGCAATAAAAGATCGTGTTGTGATTAATCCGGCCCGTGCTAAAATTCATAAAGATGCAGCCAATAGGTTTACTACACAGATGATTGAACAGGAGGATGCGCTTTTTGTGGAGCGTGATTTTATTCAGTTGTCGCAGCAATTGCGTGAATGTCTGGGTTTGAAGCGTGCAGATGTGAATCGCTGTCTTGAAATACTGAAACAGTATAAGGAGTTCGAGCTGACGCAGCTCATGTTGTTACGGAACCCGGATTGTGTAGACATTATACGTCGGCTTCGGCGCTATGTGGGTAATTTAAAATTATGGAAGATGAACGCTGAACAGGAGGCTGAGTTCAAAGCGAAAGCAGAAATTATTCGCTCGGAAGCTGCCTTCATATATAACAATTTTAAGAAAATGTTTTCACCCAGCCCCGAAAGACATTTCTGGGAGGAATTTTGTGATCAAGTTGAAACATATAAGGAAAATACGAAACACATTAATGAACAAAATCGTATTATAATGAGCGAGAAGACATATAAGAATATTGTGAGTTCACAGAAAAAACAACCTGCAAAGGCGGACAAGGAAAATGTGAAAGAAGATACCGCGGAGGAGAATGTTAAGGAAACCCAAAACTCTAGCGACAAGAAAGAGAAATCATCATCACCTCCGATAGAAAGTAATGACAATGGTAATGTTGGTGCGGTTGAGGCTTAAATGACATGAGCTTGGTTGTCTTAGATTAAGAATTGATAAGTAAACTGCGTAATTCCTTGTTTTTTCTTTCTTTCAGTTCATTGTTAACTACTTGCTGATAATGGCCGTTAATGAACATGTTTTTATTAAATAAATCCCCGTTAGATTCGTATTTAGTTACATTTTTCAAACAATGGTTCTGTATTGGATACAGAAAAGACACAAAAATCATTATAACATATTGATACTTACGTTATATTTTATATAACTCATTTGTACATCGTTTAAGTCTTTAACAACCTTTAACTAGTTGTACATGCAATCGAGTAGAATTTCATTCTTAAATTAATATTTTTTATATGCATACACCATAAGGATAAGTGAGTCTTTGTGTGTGTGCTGTGTTGTTTGAGCAGACACTTGAAATGAATTTTGAATAAGTTTGTATTAGGTCACACGATTCATATATTTTCTTTTTATTTTTTATGCTGCCTATGCGGTCTATGAATTTCCAATTACATATTGCTTACATATTAAATTACAATAAAGCACTAACAAAAAATACTAAATAAAAACCAACACCCATGTGTTTATTTTTAAAGTTCCAAGATATAGATACATGCCGGCTTCTAACATATTTGAAGGTCGTTGACACCTTCCTGTTGCATGTCAGAATGAATGCTGGAAGGAATGAAAAAATTCGAGTCTTTTCGTATATACAGACGTTTATTTTCAATGTTAACTTCATTCTCTTATTTTACCCATATTCACTTTTAGCAGTTATTTGTAGCTTCTACAAATAGTTCCCATATAGATAACCCCAATTTATACAATTTAATTTAATTAAATCTGCTGTGATGACGAAAACTCCTGATTTTCTGCGATTTCGCAGCGAAACCCGTTGAAAAGGACAAGCCAGGACCAGGACCAGAAGTTATTGGTCTGTTGTGATCCTGGAAGTACCTGTTATCAGTGTGCAACTACTAAGATTAGAATTACTCTCCATGCTGAATTCATGCAGTAATGATCCGTCTGTAGAGTCCTTGTCGTTCTTGTTGCTATTGTCGTCTTCAACGCCTCCTTCCAAGAGTTAAGTTCGGTCTTTACATGAAGCACATTCTGCTGGCGTTTCATTATCCTCCATTTCTTATAATCGCTCTTCAGGAGTCTCCGAAGCTTGGAGTCGACCTCGCGACTTCCTCGTTTGCAAGGCCAGCTTTTGTTCGCGATCCGTCGTCTCCTCGGTAGAGTCAGTTTCTCGTCTCTTCTGTCGCACCCCACACATCTCTAAGGCCACCCGTGCCGTCTTGACCTTTAACTGCTCCTCACTGACAGTCAGTTGGCTCTTCATTCCGACAATCCCTTGCTTAGGCCTTCGTATGTCAGTCTCTTCAGGTGTTTCGTTGGATCTCCGTTCACGCACCTTTTCCGCCCATCGTCCACGCTGTGAATCTTGTGAATTCATGGATTCGCAGGAGAGTTCTGCGTTCTGAAGATCCCCAAGTCGTTGTTTTTCTCGAGATCTTCTCTTTCGAAGTCGCTGGTTAAGTTTTCGCAATTCGGATTCTTCGGGTGTTTCCACGGAACGAGCAATTTTGCGAGATAATACTGCCTGTGCATTAACTTCCGAACTTCGCTCTGCCAGCAGAGCTTCCTCCAATTTAGAGCAGGATTTTTCTTTACATTCGATGCCAAAGGAAGGAAAGGATTCTCGAGAAACTAAGGAAGTGCAAGAGTTCAACTTCTCCATTGCTTGAAGAGTTTGCCAGAGACGACTCTCCACATGTTCACCATCACCAACAATCTGAGCTTCTCCAGAGGTCGTTGTGGATTTTACAGCGGCATGAGTTCCACGAATGGTGTGATCTTGGCCATTGTTCCCATCAAGATCATGGTCAAGTTTGGATCTTTTGGTCGGGTCGAATTCAACTATAATTCCAGCCTGGAGTGCTTTCTTTTTCAGCCGCGCTCGTTCCGCTCTAAGTCGTTGGTTTTCTCTTCGCTTCGAGGCTTGTTCAGGGGTTTCGAGTTGCTTCCTCTTCACCCGGTGCCTCCGCATTCGTTCAGCCTGAAGGGCTCGTTTATACACTTTTCTATCGATCAAGGCACCAGTTACAGGGACTCCTTCACACGGCGTTAATTCCCGATGGCCTTCCAAAGTGTTCCATGCCCCAATGTCACTGACTTTCGTAGCGTACGCACTGAGTTCTTCTGCTGTTGGCTTTACATCTGACGGTAAGGATTCGTTTTCGTCAATTATTTCACGATCCGCTTGATATATTCCTTTTAAAATTTGTTGATCCACATTTTCACCGCTGACAATCTCACTTGCGTGTTTCATCCTCTTCATTTCAATCGCTAGAAAATCACTGACCAACGCATCTTCCATGGGATTATTGTCGTTAAGGTCACAAGGTTCCTCTTTAATCAACGTATTTACGTGCAAAGGATTCATTTCGATTACTGGATGTATCCTATTCTCAGCCAGATCGTAATTTTCCGTGCCAAATTCTTGCTTCACTTTCGTATTGAATTCATTGAAGCTTTTTTCGTAACTACTTTCACCCCAATTGGTATTTCCACTTTGATTAGGGGGAAAACTGCAGGCACCATCATGAGATGCATTGATCTGAGTTCCAGTTGCCTTCCTTGTTCGGAGATCTTGTATTTGAGTCAGCGACCCGCGCTTCTCATCCTCTTCAGGTATTGCAAATTTTTTGACTTTAATGCACGCTGGAGTAGAGTGGTCTGTTGAACGCGGCACCGCTGAAACCTCGCCGTTGAATTCGCATTTACTAACGGGCTCCTTGCTGGAATCACAGTTTTTATCATTTTGTTCGAAAGAGGAACACGAGGTGCCGTCTTCCAAATTTCTAAACCGGGCAGCTCGTCGTCGTTCCCTTGCTCTTTGCGCCCGAATTCTGGCTTGCTGTCGGCGCCGTGCAGCTTGCTCGGGAGTCTCATTTTGTTTGGCGATAGCACGCACCAGACGCATGCGAGCAGCGTGCCTCGCTCTCCGCAGAGCTTCTATGTCAACTGGGTTACTGATATTATTAGCAATTGCACTATTACATACTCCATCACTTACTAGATCACTTGACGCGGATGGTGAATTTAAATGCTGCTGAAACTCCTCGTAGAAGGGAACTTCTAAGGGAGAGTCGCAGGTTTGTGAATCTATTGTATTTGCAGCAATTGCTGGCACAGCCTTTAGAGGTCGTTTTGGAACTTTATACCTTAATGATGGCTCAGTTTTTCTTGGTTGTAATAGCAAGTCTTCAAGAATGGAGTGCTTTGGAAATGTCGCCAAATTTTGATGATTAGAGAAGTTTTGATGTAGCAATTCATTTTGCAATAATTCAGGTATCTTCTGCCATATAGCGCCATGTTCATTGCTCTCGTGTGATATCAATACTTGTTGCTTTTTTTTCTGTCGCACGATTTGCTGCTCCCCTGTTGTTTCAGTCGATGAATTTGAAGAATTTAGCTCTGTAGAAACTATTGCCATCGCCCCGCCAACAGCCATTCCGAATTTCTTCTTCATTCTCGCACGTCGGGCACGTATTCTCTGCTGTAACTTACGCCGTTCTTCCTCCTCTGGGGTTTCCAGAGCCTTATGCATGGCGCGGCAGAATCGCATTTCTTCAGCCTTTTTAGCCCGCCTTGCTGCCGCCTCCTCGGGCGTTTCGTTGGCCAATCGGAGGGAACGTGAACGATGCGCCCTGATGTTCTGTTGCATTTTCCGAAAACTCGCCAGTTCTGGAGCCTCCAGTGACTTTATTAAACTTCGCAACTGCTTCTCCCTGGCCTTCCGTGTGATAATTCACGTAGTTGTTGACGTGCACTGTGCAACTGAACATCGTTTGGATTTTCCTTGAGCAGCTCACGACAGTAGGACGTGTCGTGCGACTCGCTGAGAACGTCTCCGCTATCTGTGGTAAATTCCTCTGGACAGTCACTGATTCCACTTTGCCAATGCCCACTCAGCGGCTCGTTCTGCACAAGCACCTGACTAGACACTGACTGCTCCATAATGGTCCAAATGTTTATCAACTACTTCAAATTTCGATGTATGGTCTTTAAGTTCTGCACGTGACTCATGCATATTAGGCTGGAATGCAATCTTCGTTGTAATATGATTTTTAGTAAATCCGAAATTGCATCATGTGACAATTATGTATTGAATTTAAAAACAAAACATAAATATTCACAAATTACAGCATATTTTATGCAATTAATAACGTTTTGTAAACAAGAACAACTTTTTTCTTTGAACTGTCAAAGCTTTAATCATCTGCAAACCAGTTCACTTGTAAGGTACGTTCAGTTATACAAAAGTTTTCTTATATTTACAGTAATATTATTGGAAAAAACATTTCAAAAAAGAATTAAAACGTGATAATAAACATATGAAATCTTACAGTTAAGGATATATATCTATTAGTGAAAAAATAATATAATATCGCAATATTAGTTACACCTAATAATAAAGTTTTGTAAACTTTTCCTATTCCTTAGCGTCTCCAACTCCATCAGGTAAAATGGCAAACGTTGCTTCAGATTCCGGTAAACAGGGAGAATCGTAAATTTTGCATATTCGTGTCTCGCCTCGTCCTTTGCGAAGGTAGAGCCTTGTCGTGGATGCATGAGCTATAATATTTCCACCAATTGGTTTTTTCGGATCGGCTGCAAACATAGAAGCACTGCCATCGACCTGAGCTACTACTTGATTTGTAATCACAACAGCTACACCAAACTAAAATAGGATAGTAGATTCATAGGTAAAAAGGTCGATTATGAACTAAATTACTTACCTCATCAGCTAGGCGTAAAAGTAATCGTAGGAAACATGCTAAATGGGTTTGTCTTGCCGCTAACTCTCCACGACCAACATAATCTGTGCGATAGAGGGCAGTGGCACTGTCTACAATGATCAATGCATATCTAAAAAGGAGATGTTTTAATCGAGTTTGTATAATTTTCATTGATAGTGTACCTAGACTCCACCATCATAGCGGCGGCCTGGGCGATCAGTCTCGTTTGGTGGTCTGTGTTATAAGCTCGCGCAAAAGCAACATTATCTAGGACCTCATCTTTCACCAAGTTGTATCGTTTTGCAACAGCAGCTAAACGCTCGGGACGAAATGTACCTTCTGTGTCAATGTATAAACACTTGCCCTCTCCTCCATTCTGACTGATCGGCAGCTGGCAAGTCACTGCTAATGTGTGACATAGTTGTGTTTTTCCCGAACGAAACTCGCCAAACATTTCCGTGATCGATCCCGTTTCAATTCCACCTCCCAACAACTTGTCCAGTTCCTTGGAACCTGTGGTCAGCATAATGATATCGGCACGTTTCTGATAAAAGGAAGTGGCGGTAGTGAATCCCATTGGAACGAGTTTCGAAGCCTCGGCGATGATTTTATCTGCCTTAGCATCAGAGAATCCTTTAATTTGCAGCAATTGCTTCTTGGGAACAAATGCGACGGATTCAACTGTGTGAAAACTGGCTTCTTGAAGTCTTTTTATATCATTGCTTGTTATACCGTTTCCCTTTAAAATAATTTTATGAATTATACAACTTTTGCCTGTTTAGTTTCGTTGCACCTCTAATTTCGTGATCGCAATTGGTCCGCACTCCTCCTCCTGATCCATGTCGTAGTCCACTGTAGTTCCTGAGGCCATTGATTTCTCTTTATCAGCAGTGAACATTTTGATATTGTACGTATCCTTTAAATTAAAAGTAATTAAACAAAAATAAATTATAATGCGAACAAGGAAAATTGCAAATAACTTCAAAATCGCGCTCAATTGTCAGTGAGAATGCTGCCAATTTTTCTTATGGCAGCACTTAGTGGACTGTCAAACTGACATTTACATAACCTTAAAAATATATTATATAAAAAAACATTCTTTGTCGAAACTAATTTTTAAAACTTCTCCATAAATAAATAATAATTTATAGGCGTTTTCACACAATGTTGCAAGTCGGCAACTGAATTATGAGTGATCATTACTACTTAGATGTTGAATTGTAAGTTTTCTTATTTATGAGTATTTTGTGCACTAACATAATCATGTTATTTTTCCGGCAATCGCGTGTTCTGTATCAGAAAGTTGAGAGACGACACCGACGTAGTGCTAACCCCAGTGTACTTCCAGGGAAGTATAGAGAGTTCCTTACGTAGTCTGTTTGGAGAAATCGGAGGACAAACTGAATTGGAACTGCTAAAGTTCGATAGAGAGCAGAAACGTGCAATTCTTAAAGTACCAGAAGATTACTACACGCGCACAAGAACGGCCATTACTCTGATTGGGCATTTCCAGGACATACCTTGCCATTTCCAGGTGCGCAAGGCATCCAAAGAATACATCGATTTCTGAATTATATCCTATTCTAACAAAAAATAATTGTCCACGATTCCAAAATGGCATACTGCAAGACATACGGAAAAGACAAAGTGATGTTCGTCACGAAAGAAGATCATGCCACACCAAGTACGGTGGAATTACCGCCACCCCAACCACCACAGGGTTTAATTACCAGCGACGGTGAAATTAACTGGAGCTGCCCGTGTTTGGGAGGGATGGCAACGGGACCATGTGGTGTGCAATTTCGGGACGCATTTTCCTGTTTCCATTACAGCGAGGCTGATCCGAAAGGTTCCGATTGCTATGACGCGTTCCGTACTATGCAGGACTGTTTCACTGAATACCCCACCGTATATAATAAGTCCGGTGGTGGAGATGAGGAAGAAAATGGTGGTAACGAAGTGGATATAGCGAGCATGGAAGGAATAAAAGACGATGAGATGGCTGCAGTTGAGGTTGCAACGGAAGTGGAGAAAAAAGATTCTTAAGCATTTAGTAGTTTTCTTTATATAGTATACTTGTTATAACAGAAAGTTAATAAACCAATAAGTGAATATTTCATTTGCATTTCATTTATTTATAAAATGTTTATGTTTAATGTTTTAACCTCATAAGAGGATTACAAGTACCCTGTAAATATAGTTCATAATGTAAGTACAGTTCATATAAATGTAGTTCAATGCCTACTCAAATGTTCGTAGACATATTTATCAATCTCTACACTGAACATACCATGTGAATGCCATTTTTGACAGAAAACTTAACGAACACTCAACTCTCAGAAATTTTAACGTGCGAGTGCAAGTGGGACAGCAGAATAATATTTTGATATAGTTGACGAAAACTATGGCAGACCAACTGTCATGGTGTGTGTTGTTTTTGTATAGTAGATGTTGAACTCGTTGGTTGTTGCCTGGTCTTCTTTGGGGGCCTTCGTTCATTCGTTCGGTTTTTCGACGAAGTGTGTTTTTTCTCGTTCCATCGACGTGAATGTATTTTTTTTAACCCGTGTTCGTACGTTCGCTTTATAAAAAATGAAGTGAAGCAACTTTGAGAAGTTGTGATGAAAATTGTGTGGTCAAGTTTTACGCTAAAATGCAGCTAATGCAGGAATTATTCATATTTGAAAATTGCTGCAAATTGTTGAGTGAAAATTTTGTGAACCACGACAAGGTGTAGAAGAGCCGAGAAGCGCTGCGAAGCGAAATAAAAAACAATTGCGTGGAAAATTTTCCGTCGATTCGTCGAATATCAAAAATATTTTGTGTCAAAGTGCGACAACGACAACGCAAGAGAAGACGAAAGGCGAAAAAGAAAGTTTAATTCCCAACAGCCGCCAGTGACGTGAGTGTGGAAATTACTTTCTGCCACCAGATTTCTCAAATATCGCACATACTAAAGTGAATTCGAATTCCAAAGTGAATAGATTCCAAAAATTTCGAGCACATACGCGTTTCGAGAGAGTGAATTGTGTAAGCCCCCAACAACAAATACAAATACAACAATAAAAATCAACGCGTTGCCCTCCGCCGCCACACGTCCCCCTCCCACCTTGGATTACGTGTGTGCAAACAGAGCAAAATAGAGAATAAAAGTGAAAATATATTTATCTAAACACAAAACAAAAAAAAAATAAAAAAAAAAGATTTAAAAAGCCCCTGATTCGCGAGTGCAAACAAGGCATTTAATTGAATTTTATTAAATCTCCAAATTATCGCAGAGAAAATTCCAACATTGGATCTATCGTGGCAGCGACGCAGCATCCAGCAGAATGGTTTCGACTAACAACAA
Source organism: Coelopa pilipes (assembly GCA_947389925.1). Taxonomy (NCBI): domain Eukaryota; kingdom Metazoa; phylum Arthropoda; class Insecta; order Diptera; family Coelopidae; genus Coelopa; species Coelopa pilipes. The sequence goes on along the minus strand of OX376697.1, from coordinate 39,945,363 downwards.
CGTTGACGCACCCGCTGTCGCCGCTGCATCGAAAACAGCTGCAGTCGCGCTGACTGCCAGTGGGAAACCAAAGGAGAAACGAAGGTTAGTGGGCAACAAAACGACAATAGGAATTAGATTATAAGAGAACCGAGGCACAGCCCAGTGTTTCAGCGGGCGAGAAAGAAAGAAAAAAACGCCATTGAGCGAGGAGGAGTCCCCGATCCACCGCAGGTCTCGTAATCGGGAGGGAGCCTGTTGCAGGTCAAATTCCTACAGAGAGCAGATCGATTTTCCTCTGCCACTAATAATTATCTCGATAATTCCCGCATTGTCATGAATGGGCACTTTGTTTTTTCCCTTTGGTCTTTCCCTTGTTGTAGTCACTTGGTTTTCTAACGAATTCCGCGAACTATTCAGTGTATTTAGTTGAGTTGGTAGAGTTCAAAAGTCTGAATATCACATTTCGAACTTCCGATCTACTAGGAATTAAATCGAGGTAAAGACAAACCTAAACATTTCCGACTTGTCCTCCGAAATGAATCCGGTTAATGACGTCTGAAAGCCATTGTGCGAATGTTTCGTGACCACCAATCGGTGGTGTATGAATTATTAAGGAACCGATTCCATTGCATTGGCTGTCTATTGAAATCACCCTATATTTATGGAAATCTACCAACACAACTGCTACTTGAAAGTTCATTAATTTACTCGTCTTAGAGTGAAGACATTCAAGAGTTCCGTGCAAACACTTGCTGTATGTGAATGTGCTTCAAGGATATCTGCCTCTCAAGCTCAAAGTGCACATTAATTATTATAAAGTCTTTATATATTTTTGGACCAAACTCAGCCATCCAGTGTAGAAACAATCGCACACCAATTTTGTGCCACTCACCACATACAAATTTTGCAACCAAATTAAATAGCACATGAAATAAAAAATGAAAACCAAAAATATAAATGTCCAACTACACAAGAGCTTTCGAGCAAAACACACATTGACCGAGACCTTGTTAGAATACTATATGTATCTTGAAAATTAATACCAATACGAATGAATGGGGAAACTGAGAGAGAAGACAGAAGGCGGCAGAAACTGGCGGGATTTGCAATCAGCTGAAAGCGGTTTTCAATGGGCTTGGTGGGTCTTAGGGATGTTGGTCGGGCCAGGCCGGGCCGGGCCGTGCCGTCTTATCTTATCTGACAATTAGCGAGTGGTTTGGCAATCGACAGCCAACGCAATACACTGCAGAGAGCCATGCAATTGGTGAGTTGGACGGACGTGTGTCGGTCTCTACACGCGACCAGAGTTCGCTCGCTTTTCGTCACAGCAGACGACATCGTTTGCGCGCCAACAATTGCCGTTGCGTGGCCTGGTGTGGGCTGGCCCTCTACATACGAACCATATAACCCACTTTAAGTAATGTCAACGAACTCTGCCTTCTGTCTCTGTCTCTGCCCCTCACGCCCTTAGAATCCCTGCGTCCCACTCATTGGGCTTTGGTTTAGGGGTTGCACGTTGCAATTTGCAGGGCACAGATAAACCATATTCCATGTTCCCCAAAAAAAGGAATTATTCATTGGCATTCAAGCATTTCCTCGTCAAACGCTGCGCTGTAAAATCAACTTCTTGATATTTTCGTGGTTTTTGTGGTGCAGAAACCTGTTGCCAACCAGTTTATCGACGTTTCGTTTCGATTTATTTTTTCTCGAAATTGACTTTTGTTTCGTTCACTTATTGCTTCACTCCCAAGTCCTCCGTTACCTCCTCATCAAACGTTGTTCTGCGTAAGCAACTTCGACGAAATCTGAACCTCCGGATGTTTTCTTTCTTTGGGATTTCATTTTCTGTATTTAATATTATGTTCCCTTCCCACTCTGTTGTATTCCCATCGTTCGTATTGTTCGTAATTTATTTAAAACAATTCTGAATAAATTCGTTTATATGCAGCATTTGCATCGAAGGCGTTTCAAATGTGTTTTCGGGTTTGGCGGCGTCTCCCGCTCGTGGCAACTGCGTCTGCAGTCGGGCGGGCCTACGTGACTCCAATCGCCTTATGGCGGCTCGCTTAATCCGCTTACGGCTGTGAGTCGAGCTCTCTAATTAAAGATCTTGTAAAATGCATCTTTATCGATTGTCAGCTGTTTTGGCTGCGCCTTAGAACCGCATTCGAAAACGGTGACACAGACAGTGTCGCCAATCGGTCGATTCGGTTGCAATGGAAATGGATTTGAAGTCTGAGGAACTGGGGATATTCATGACGAATTTGGGTTTAGGAAGCTTTATCAACATTTTGATCTCTTCAATAAAACCCCAAAATATAAGAAATTATGATTTATCCCTCATTGAGTTGAGCCGAAGCAACGTTTTAAAAGTTGTTTTTACAGATTGGTTTGGAGATTTCAACAAAAAATATATAGAAAAAAAAAACATGTCCTACGTGACCTACAGTGAAATCATGCTCCAGCAACTCCTTCCAGCGCGGAGATCGGGGGAAAATCCTTAACTGCCTGACATAAAATATTGCAGATACTCCCTTGAAGGAGTTCCCATCGCATTTAATGTTCCATAAATTTCGAATTGCATCTTGAAATTTCGACTGCTTTTTGGACCCCCATAGCTGTTTCTCTTTCGCTCCATCTTCTTGCCCTGATCTTCTCGTTCTCTCTCAGTCGATGTCCCTTTGTTGGCGGAGTCTCTTTCTTTTCCTCTTTCTTTTCACTTCGAGTTCAAAATGTATTATAAAGACCATTGTGTGGCGGTTAAATATTATAGGTTATTTTTTTGTTGTTATTTTGTTCGTTTATTTATGTTGTTGTTGCTGTTGTTGCTGTTATTGCTGCTGGCTGGCTTCTGTTGTTGTTTATCGCTTGTGTATTGTATTTTGTGAAATTAAAACACATGATTGCGAGCTCTTTTTCTCTACATTATTTCCCCGTAAACGTCTCCACCACCACTACTACTAGTCCGCACGTCTCATACGCACAGCTCCATCGCTCCATCGCCCCATCGCTGAGTGTGCGTGCGTCTCACACCCTTCGTCTGGCTCCAAAGTAGGTCGCAGCAAAGACAGAAAATAAATTTTATTTAAATATTTTTGTTTCTGTTTGTCGTCTTGCCATGGATTGTCGCTTTTCGCTCCGTCGTCTTGTCTCTTCTGTCTTTTCCCTTCATGTTCGCCTCGTGTCGGATCATATTTATTATATTTGTTGGTAACTCTCAGAAAGATCCAAGAATATCGATTATGAAAACTAAACCGTTCTCGGTGGGAGAAAGACACGAACATATATAGAGTAAGTGAGAACGGTGGAACAGCAAAGCTGGGGCGGTTCGGTAGACAGAGGGACTGCTATTTTCACCTTGATAATTGTGTACGTACTAAATATGCACAGGCCTCTACAAAAATAAGGAAAGGCAGTTCATGACTAAGCATTTAAATACAAAACAATAACAATCAATGGGAATCAACATGTGATCGATTCATTGGAAGTACATTGTTTAAAAGAGAAATGAATTTTATTCATCATCGAAGTACGTTCATGGGTTGAGAGGCTTCCAACGACAAGATTGTTTATTATTTAATTATTAATTTGAATTCTGAAAAGTCCATTCTAATTATACGGCAAATAAAAAATATTATTACTGAATAATTAATATGTCATTAAGGTTTTTGTTTCCAACATGAAAGCAACAGGAGAAAAACATAAAGCTGTTTGCTGAGAACTTTCAGTTTAATTATATTTTGTTCTTGGGTGATTTTTGGAGTTTGAGAGCTAAATGCCATCGATCTCAAGGACACAAGGGCATTTGGTATACTGTATACGGCAGTTTTATGCACTCACCAAATATCAATGTATTGTTCTTTATTGGCTCGAAAAGAGCAACAAGTTTCTCATTTGATATCGCTGTCTTTTTGTTGGCGTCTCGACTTGTGCTTTGTACTTCGTTTGTTTTGATTTCGATTTTTTATTTTTACAACTTTAAAATTCCAAACACAAAAAGTTTAAATACAAAAGAAGACACACCGACAAACATGCAACAGCAACAGAAACAGCAACAGCAACAGCGATATCAACAAACCGGTTTCCAAGTCGAGGTAATTTACACAACACGCCAACAACCATGGCAACAGCCACGGCTCTGCTTGGAACACCTCGCAGACCCATTCGACGAAACCCAATACCAATTATGAACTTGTGCGCCGATCCGTCCGAGTTGAATGCGACGGGCAGCGAGTCGTGAGACCTTTGACGATATCGTGCACTATCATGCGATCTTGATGGATTCCCAGCGATCTGCACACATTTTGTGTAATTGGGTGTAATTGGGAAGCTCAGTTCAGCACTTCCGATGATAGCAACAATCACGATTGTGTTTACCTTTCGCATAAGGTTTACGGGTTTACCTCAAAACTGTCAAAACTCATCACATCATTATCGTCGCGTTTATCTTCAATTATTTAGCTGTCATTTAAATTTCCAATATTTGTCAGTTGACCAAAGTCCAGCTGGCGAAAGGCAGTAATGCAAATCACAAGAACTAATTCTTGACAATCAAATGAAGAAATTCGTGACTTTATAATTCCTGGTCACTTTACCTTAGTATTGTGATAGCGGCCAGAATGGTTGACGACGTTTACCTCGTTACTTTGTATTTTGTCCATTTAAACTCGTTCAAGTACAAATATTAACCGATAGGAATTGTTTTTCGGCACCTAAAATTTACTCGTGTCAGGTTTATATCTAGAACTTTCAAAGTCTAATGCAATCTTATGCTGCACGTATGAAATAAAGCTATCATTTTCTTACAGATTAGTTCGATTCGAGTTAGATATTTCTTAAGGGAATTACGGGACCAAGAGACCGGTGGGGATAAAATTATATTTACCTGGGATGTTACGTTCTTTCTCTCTCTGAGACTTTTTTGGTTTGGCTTGGCACGTGTTTGCGTTAATTAGTCTCCAAATAACATTTTATTGAATAATTTGTCAGTCAGTCGTCGTTCGTCGTTCTTATCTGTACCGGCCTTCTCGCGTTATCTTCGGTATACTCGACATGTCAAAGGCCTCTAACACCGGACTTGGCTCCTGGTTGGTCATCGTGCGACGACCCGTGGCCGTCCTAAAAGTATGCAACTGACCTGGTCAGCAGGGAGGTGTCGGAATTGCTTTTGTAATTACATGATAATTAATATTCGTATTTTTCGAATGTCTTGTTTATCTTTGATTTGCAGAAATTATAATTCATTCGTCTCATTTTACTGATTCGTTTTATTGTCCTCTATCGACATCAAAGTGGTTGAAAAAATCGTATAATTTCTCTTTTACTCGCTTGCACTTCAACAGGAACTCTCACATTGGCTATCCTTTTTTAAATTGGTCTCTCATTCGTACTTCCTCTTGGACTGTTGCAAAAATAATAACAACCTGTTTGTTGATATCTTATCAGTTGTTTCTGATAAGATGTTGTTGTTAGGGTTGTTGTTTTTGTTCTGTTCGTCGCTTTGCCAAAACATTATCTATCTTAGGCTTTGTCGAGCTTTTCTTTTGGAAGTTGTTGTTGCTTTATAAATATTTCTCTCTATGTGTCGGTTTTTTAGAGTTACTTTATTTTTTGTTGCTTTTGATTCCCTGTCTTCAGTAGGGGTTTATTTGATTTTCCATATCATTTTGTTAATAAAATTTAATAATTTCAACTTGTCCAACTTTCTGTTCACTTTGCATTTGAAACCTTGTCGGTAACGGACGTCGGTCGGTTGGTCGATTGGAACGGAAACGCCGCAGTTAAATTTCCTCAACACCAGCTCCGTCGAAGATGTGTTAAATTGTCTCTCATATTAACCGATTTTGTGAATAGAGCATAACACCGTGGAATTCTATAATAATAAACTATATATAAAACCATGCTGTCAGTCGACCACCACCATCCAGTCGAATCCTGGGAAAATAGTAATTTCCCTCAAGACGATAATAGTTTCTACGATGATTGTGAAAATATGAATTACCTAAGGAGTGATGGGGCGAAAAGTGTTTCTCAGCAACCACAGTACATGACTTCGAGTTCCAATTGCTCGATGTCAGTCGGTCCGATTTTTGGTCCGACGTCATTGGCCAGCGAGCCAAGTGTGAATATTAATAATGGATTCCTTATACAAAACACAGCCACCAACAACAATAACAATTATAACAATAACACCGACATAAACATCAACTTCAATAACAATAACAATAATTGTGTACAAAATATTAATAACTACGTTGCCGACGGCTCCACATTGTCCGTGTCTGGAAACGCTGGCGCTCCTCAAAGCCGTCACCATCCTTATCAACGCGACACGTTCGCTCAGTTTCGCCGGCCATTGTCGAATTTCGTTCGCGGTCCGATCGCTCCGAGCTTCCATCCTCAGCCGCAGCTGCTGCAACAGCAGTCGCAGTATCAGCTTCAACCCATCTACCAGCAGCATCCACAACATCCACCTCCCCACCGTCCGCACCATGTGATCACCGCGGTGCCGCAGTTCTACAATAGGCCGTCTCTGCCGGTGCCCACGCACAATGCGAGTCCTATGATCACCGCGTCGGCCCCTTGCCAGGGCAACCAGCCGTGGACGTATGCCTACTGCTACGGCTATGCTCCCAATAATCCGGAACCCTGTCAGTTCACGCAGTTCGTCGATATCGAAGACTTTATGTGAGTAGTGGTTCAGATCGGCGATCAGCCCGGACCCGGAAATTCATCGAGATAGTTGAGATAAGAAACGCCATTCATGACTTGACTAGTGGTTATAATTTTAAGCAAAGATCCAAACGCCACTTAAAACGTCTATACCTTGTTTGTATGGCCTTATAAAATTAAAGTTAGATATTCAATTTTCCTTAAATATGTTAGCCACATTTAAATCCTGAATACTGAAGAAGTCTAGCGTTTGATAAGCCTTGTTGGCCTGTAAAATTCCCACGTTTATAGGGACATAAAAGATCTGAGATATCTATGCAAATCATTGAGCCGTCTTAAAAATATATCGAGTAGAATTCTTCTCAGACACTTACCACAAAATGTCTGTCTGGAATACTGAATAGACAGATTATCATTCATTTCATCTTTCCAAGAAACCACTGCCTACATATATGATATAGGATATTTATCAATTTCAGCAAACATGTATATTTCATGTGTGATGATTGGAAATTGCAAAGTGTCTTCTCATATCCTCATGTACAATAGATCGTGCATTATGCGTGTGTCTACAACAATGCGTCCTAGACCGCAAAGCTCAGACCATTTGGGCAATGGTGACGACTCCGTTCGGTTCCTGTGTGGAGAACCTTGTGTCTTGCATTACAATTGTTCATAACTCAAAGTCCGAGCGAGCGATCGGGTGACTCTCTCTATACCATGCATGTGTTGGCCATTTCAGTTTGTTTACGTCAAACTATTCTCAAGTGTTCAATTTCGAATTCCGACCGCGCGTGCGCCAACGAGATTTGTTTACACTGTATTTGCTTTAATTTTTGTTTTGTGTTTTCTTTTATTTGTGCTCTTTTTATTGATTTAATTCTGAGCTCTCACTTTGATATATTTTATGGCCACATTTGATGATTGCTGAACAATCCACAGACTATTATTTGCAAATCTTAATGCCCGTCGTTTAATTTGCACTCAGAATGGTAGAAGCAACACACCGATAAATATTTGAGGCATCCAATATTTTTAGGAAGGGATTTCAAAAGTCATCCCTCAGTCGCTACATTTCCTTATCCGCTGGCCTTGGATGGTGCACCCTACGATTTCTATACTGTTGAAATACTATGGTTTTCGGAGCACTATCAAAGTCTGTTTTCGTAGAAGCTTATAGGGTATTTACTTTCGATCGATCATGCTTAATTGACAGCTATTTGACAATCGGCGCTTTTTGTAAAATTGTAATCAATAAAATTTTGGGAAATTTACAATTATTAATTTCTCTGGCTTTAAGGTAATCTTATTTAGCATATTCCCGGTTTGTTTTTCGTTTTACTATAGACGGCCGATAGTATTTACGTATTCGCTTTATTTCTTCTCGATTACTGGTAATACACCATAACACCTGTCGCAGATACTTTTGCTTCTGTTATCACTCACTTTCCTTTTCATGGCGTTTTCGTTTTTATATGTTATATCTATATTTCTAACTGTTAGCCACTATTTCATCACCATCTTTTTCGCACTTTTGTCTGTATTTCTCTGCTGGAATTCGCTTGGCAAATTAACGATGGATCTTTTTTATTGCGTATTATCAAAACTCAATAAACACAAGGTTTTCTTTCGTATAAACTGATTTGAGCAATAGAATAATTTGAAAATTAAGATTGAAAACCATCTGTAATATTAGTTGTAATCTTCTCTCTATGAGAAGTTAAGCACAATATAAAAAGCGACTATTGCATCGTTTTGATATTTCCATATATCACATATTAATCTCCACACATTAAATTATAAACTATGCAATACGGTATTTCCAACAGATGAATAAAACATTGATGGATTATAGATAATTCTCAATAGCCGGAAACACCTTTGCCAGTTCTAACTTGGTCAACTGTCGGTACCAACGGGTTATTTGTTTACGAACGAAACACTTAGGTGGCATGCTAAATTAGAGGTGGCTGTTGTTTTCGTTTAGACCTCGTCGCAGAGCTCTCGTGTCATGTTTGTCTAAGTAAGTTGTTTCTATAGTGCGTGTGTCGATAAATATAGACAAGAATAGAAATATTTGATACACATTTAATAATTATTTCAGAGCCTGTACTTGAATGAATGGAAGTCCTGAAATACAAAAGTCAAAGCCATATCAATAGAAACAAGAAAACGTTCCACAAATATTGACAATGGATTTCTTTATTTTTCAATTCGTTATTTTCGCCGTTCTATGCAAACCTTGAGTTCGTTATGCGATATGCGAGTGTTTTTTGTTTTTAGTTGTGTTTGTGTATATTTTTATTTATTTCTATGATTGAACTTAATTTGAGTTAAACCCAAGTTCCAATGCCTCGATTACGCTTCTTTGCGAACGCGTGCCCCTGGGTGGCGTTCAACTTGAAGTGTTGCTCGTTCGATTGTTTTGATTAACAAATTTTGTTTTCACATAATTTTATCTAAAATGCTGTTGAACCGGTTGAAATTTTTATTGTTTCCTCTGTTGCTTCTGTATACTTGTTGGTCCGTCTGTACGTCCGTCAGTCTACTCGTTAGTGAGTAATCGGTGTCAGTGGAATTTTTCAACGGCTAATACTATGTTCATGTACTATCATGTACTATGCGTGGAATGAATGCATGTTGCCAAGGGCGGACAATTGCTTTGAAGTAGATTTAAAATATTTTGATAAAACACAGACATTGTGTTAAATCTAATACAGATTGTCACAGTCGAAGATAAGGACTAACTGTATACATATCGAGGAGTAGGAATTGGGAAATGGATGAATTTATCGTAATGTATATATATAGCGCGCCAGGTCCAATTGTATTCTAATATTTGTATATTCAATTCACTAAATGCTTGCACACAGTCACAGTTGAAACATATTTGCATTATATATAATAATAATATAATAGTTAAGAGATAGTTAGGAGACTTTGAAATATTTAAGAGACTGAAATTTTCAATATGAAATTAAATTACAAACTATAAAATATATAAAAATATACCTAGGCACAAAGTAGGGAGCGTTGATATTGATAAGATTTGTCCATAAGATTTCAATCGTTCCACATGCATAACTGCACTTTAGCTTCATTGGATTCATTCAAAACATTTTCATGAGGTAATTTTCCCACGCAATGTTGAAAATTATAAGCGCCAATTATATTCGCGTTCTACTAATAATAATAATAATGCCGAGCAACCACCAGCTATAAATTCCGATTCTACACATGGGGAAAAGTCAATGAACTTGGCTATAACAATGGTGATATGAAGTGACCTATAAACAGAAATCTGCTGCTCAACAAATGTCTATAATTGTCAGACTATCTACTATACCTAGGCGTTGTTAGTTATTGTCAATCTACTGTCTATGATCTTCAAAAGAAAGAAACATATTAGATCATGTCGTAAATTTAGATTTCTTCACTAGGCTACGCGGGGTGTTTCTGGAAACGTTCCTTTGGCTCGGGTATATTTCGTAATTTTGGTAATTCTTGGAATTTCATTTGTGACTACGTGCGAATTTGTGCTTCCCCTCGGCTGCTTAAGTGAATCGGTGAAATTCGGAAAATTCCCACTAATTTATTAATACAAGGAAAATGAAATCTTGTGATTGCCCAAGATACTTTGCTGACACAGACCAAATCGAAACGAATGTCTGCCATAAATTGTACCCGGTACTAGAATACTATAAAACTATTTATAACAACGTTCGGTTTGCGACAGGTCAGTACTACCGGTCGCATGATTTGAATGGGTTGTAAAATCCCAGCACATGTGATCGTCATCTGGTGACTAATTCGAAGAGGGCAATTTGATGACTGAGTTAATCATATGAAATAAATAAATTTGAGTTCGAGTTTCATAATTTCAAATGGTTTAAATAAATTAACAATTAATTTAAAAATGCATCTATTTTTATCTATCCTTATAATTTTACAAAATTTAACTAGTATCTTTCGTCTGGTCCATTGTAGAAAAATTCATATTCAAATTGAAGTTATACTTAAAGTCAACGATTTCGTGTCGTACCCTCTTTTACAAAGGTTATCATTAAACTACATCCACTCAACATTCAGTTATATAAAAGGTGATTTAATTGATTGATACTTAGAGTAAAAAATACACTTAAATAATTTATACTCATTAATTAATTTAACACATTGCGATAACATATTATGTGGTTTTGTTTGTTGCTCTCTCTGTTTTCTTGCTAATTTTGACTTTTGTGTCATTTCATTTCTACATACAGTGCATTCCCTGTATCAGTCATTTATATACTTGGGCATGTTGTGTGGGTTTATTTTCGGAAATTTTTGAGGGTCAACGATTTGCGTTGAATTACAAAGAATTTAAATACTGGACTTTGTAATACTGGACATTAAGTGATAAGATTTACGCTTCCTACAAGACGAACAGATGCAGATCTCATTTCTACCACTTTTGCCAATTGGTAACAGGGAATGATAACCGAGAGTCGGGAAGGCGATGAAATATTTGCCAGGGAGAAGGTCATGAAGTTCTCTCAGATGTTAACGCGCAAACGCAATGTAGTCAAATCGATCCTAATTGATGACGATGCCGACGCATGATGAATCGCGAGGAGCCGCATGACATCTATTCAACAAGTAATTTGTACTTGACCCGAAAAACTGTTGGGGAGGAAAACTATGTTGTTTGATGTTCTGTCGTATGTTTTGCAAATATTTAAATGAACAATCAAGAGATTCACGAACAGCCTTCGGCACTCGCACCAACCGCAGCGCGCATTTAGTCAGGGTACAAACAACTGGTCTAATAAGTCTCTGAACGTAAATGTAGTCGATTTATGGAAAGGCATCCTTCTTTGTATGGAGGGTGTAGGGTATAATGGATTCGACTTTGGATTGTGTGCCAGTTTCTTGCGTCCACGTGCTGCTACCATGTGATAGCGATAAAAGTCAGGAATGTAGTGCGAGTTCATTGGATGGTCGTTTTGCTTTCCAAGAAATTCTCATAAATCATTTTATTTATAAAATCTGCCATCGACAAACATTTCTGTTAGGAACATTTTCGGCACAAGTCGTCCAAACTTTAGCGAATGGACTAAATGTTTGTTGATGTGTGGTCCAAAATTTGGGTTTATGCTTGTTCTTGTGATTCCGTACAAATGACGAAGTTGACTGAATGTCGTGCCACACGGAGCAGTCGATCGGCTTCCATGTGAATTGGAAAATTACTCTTGATCAATTTACTGCCCACCGACCCCCGTCGTCGCTGCGTATGACCGACAATCGCCAGTCGACAAACTCGATTCGATATACTATAGAATGTTCCTTTATGTAAGCAACATGCTGTTGTTGTTGTTTACTGGTACTCTGTTGTTGCTGTAGTTGTTGATGTATTTAGAATTTAATTAATTTGCATTCGTATAATCTGAAAATTCGCGCAATTGTTATATTTCTACACCCTGTTGCGGGTTTATGTGTTGGAAGCGTACGTGATCGTGATCTCGTGACGCAATTTTAGAATAATTTATTGCTTCTATTATATCGTCTGGTATCATTTCCAAATAATTATAATCAAAATTATTTATAAACAGATTAATTGTGGTGTGATAAATTTCTCAGAGTTAAAGTTAAATGAGCATTATTGATTGATTTCGATCATTGGAATCTGCAACTCTATATCATTTTCTTAAAGAACGTAAATTATTTTGATTTATTAGAACTGATTCCGGATATCTTTTATATATTTTATTATATTTTGAAAAACACAAGTTCCTCATTAATTTTATGATTTTATCTTCATATTCACAGGAACAATGAGAAGCGCAAGGAAAAGTCCCGTGATGCCGCCAGATGTCGACGTTCACGAGAGACAGAAATCTTTACCCAACTGGCTCAAGTTTTGCCGCTGAAGGAAGAGGACGTCAATCAACTGGACAAGGCCTCGGTAATGCGCATTGCGATTGCCTATTTGAAAGTTCGCGAAATGTTACAGTTGTGTAAGTACAAAAATAATACTGTTTTACTGTAACAACACTAACATGCTTTCTATATTATCTGTTTTAGTCCCGAAAATTCAAGAACTCACCGGTGAATTTAAAATCGATACAGATGAGGATGATGATGTATCGAGTAAATCTTCAAAGATCGATGTAGATAATTTTGATTTGTTGAATTGCGCTGAAGCCAGTCATCTGATGAAGCAAACTCTGGATGGATTCTTGATCATACTTTCCAATGACGGCGATATCACATATGTTTCCGATAACATCACGGATTATTTGGGAATAGCAAAGGTTTTTATTGGATTTGATTAGTCTTAGTGGATCAATTTTCTGATAATGTTTTTTGTTTTTTTTTTAGATTGATATTTTGGGTCAACAGATCTGGGAATACAGTCATCAGTGTGATCATGCTGAACTTAAAGAAGCACTCAATATCAAACGCAATGGTCTCGCAGATAAAGTTAAGGATGAACATTTGCTTGAAGAGGGCCTCTCGACAGATCGTCGAGATTTATTTGTCCGACTAAAGTGCACGCTCACTAGTCGTGGGCGTAGCATAAACATCAAGAGTGCTTCTTACAAGGTAATGGAAATTATAATTAGAGTTAATTTTGCCGTACTTTTGAGTCTGTCTATTGAATTATTAATTATAAACTAATAATTGTAGGTAATTCACGTAACTGGACACTTGGTGGTCAATACAAAAGGCGACCGAGTGCTCGTGGCCATAGGTCGACCCATACCACATCCATCAAATATTGAAATACCGCTGGGAACAACAACTTTTCTGACAAAACATTCATTGGATATGAAATTCACATACGTCGATGACAAGTAAGATGATTATTATGAAGATGGCTAGAAATTACGATAATGTTTCTATTTTCGTTTCCAGAATGTCCTCTCTTTTCGGCTACAAACCTGAAGATTTACTCGAAAAATCTCTTTTTGATTGTCATCACGGAGCAGATTCCGACAGTCTGATGGCAACATACAAAACAGGTAAGTTTCCAGACACCTCTAATTAAAATAGATCAATTGCTATAGTATAGAATATATATTTTTCGAATTTGCTCTTGCTCAATCCCTACAATCCTCGACAAGTTTCATAACCTTGTCAGCTGCAATTTTTTCATTAGACTAACAGCGAACTAATGTTAATATAATTACCTTAATGTTCGAATTAAAACGAAGCGTAGCGAAACCTTCTTCCAGCAAAGACATCCTGTCCTTGTGGAGAAGCAAAAAATTATGTGCTTAACGTCTGAACATCAAAACAAACTTGACACTTTTCCGTTCCTCCCTTATTGCATTTAATTAGTTCTATCACACGACTTGTCTCGCCTCCGCTGTCTACGACGTGGAGGACGTCGGAGGTTGTTGTGGAGAGACAAAAATAGCTAAAATAAAAGATAGAAAATCCTCAGTTCTTCACTGCTGCTGCTGTCTCTCTTTTCTCACTCCTGTTTGTTATAGTTTGTAATTAGCTTTTTAACTAAACGAATTGGTCAGCGCGGCAGACATGTCTCCACTGGACGACAGACGGTGTTTAGTTCTTTTTTTTTTGTTGTAGTGCATCGTCTAATGGTACCTGTCTTGCACATTCCATGGTTTTCCTCACCTCACACGAAGGACTAGAAATTTCTCCCTCTAGACCAGAGAATGTAAACTACTTCATAATGCTTTCCATGTGGACGACTATTTTGCTTTGAGGTGGTCGTTTGCTTATTTTTCATTTATCTGCTCGCGACCAGCCGCATGCCAAGGTGTAGTTTTCTGTCTGGTCGCTTGTCTATCTTATTTACTGGCTTACTAATAGTGCAAAGAGTGTGTTGTCGTTTTAAAATGGTGTGTCATTCGACTTGGCAGACAGTTTTATTAGGGGGAAATAATGCACATTTTCCTGCTTGGGACATGCAAAACGTGCAAACCACGTTCAAAAAATTCGAATGTTTTATTTTCATTCCATGATAGGTATGGTCGATAATTTCGTTGGTTCGTTTATAGACCGACCGGTGGTTATTATGAGATTAAGCATTGTGATATTCGATTCAACATTTAAAACTGTTTGGAGATTTAAAATGGTCTTATCTTCGATTTCCTCAGTTATATATGTACTATTTTTATGTGTGTTTGAATCTATTTTTAAATGTCGGAGATATGATTTTGGTTTACTTGAGATATAGGAACGTATTGTTCTATGTGCGAATTTGTAGATAAGATTATCTTCCAGACAGGTCTGAAACATATCCAACTAATTATTTTGCTTTGGTATCATCACTACGTGCTCCTACCAATGTTCTACTCGAAGGATTATATTTAGAAGATTGATGATAATTATTGGAAAGTCCAGAACCCCTCGAGTTCACTAGAGTTCACTTGTCGATTATCGCCGAATTCAGGGAACACCAAGTAGACATTTGCATGATGTATCATTAAAAGAGAATTGTCCTGGTAGATAACACCACAGTTTCGATCCTCAATTGATTATTTCTAAATAGTATTATTATTTTATCTCGAGATTAAAGACATATAAAATTTCGAATGCTTCCTGTGAATTGGATTTCATTGCTTCCTTCCAGTGGCCATGTTTTAATGGCCACGCCATGTCGTCTATATTGGCCGCGTAATGTTGCGCCAAAAGACAATAATAAAGTTGTCCAGAAACAACACCCAGTTTGGCGATGCCACGCTACGCGTACTGCAACAATTGCCAGCGTTATAAAAATGCAACTCAAGCAAAGGGAATTAAATTCGTCGTTATTACAGCTGTTGTTGCTGTCCACTTGCAGTTTGCCCACATATATTCACATACATTCGTGTGTATGAATGTATGTATATTACTATATAAAGACGACAGCGTCCAGCCAGAACGTCCAGTTAGAAAGCTTAGGATCGTAAAAAATCCTCCCACGTTCCTTGGGAAGCCCCAATGTCTGCCCCGGCGTCCAAGAAATAGTCTTCTTCGGACTAAGTTAGAAGATAGATAAATAAATAAAAGAAGTGCAGCAGCGGAAAAGAACAATTGCAATTATTATTGGCTAGCTGACTGCAGCGAGAGGCGAGAGATGCCAATTGGTATGGAGACGTAGTCGGAGTCGGTGTCGGAGTCCGAGTCTGCTGCTGCTCCATCTCTCTGGTCTGGACAAAATGACTTTTGGTTTTATGACCGTCCCCATGTAATGGTCGGTCGCCTTTTGTATATACACAAACTATTTCTGCTCTTTCGTTCGCTGGTGGTAGTGGGTTGTTGCAACAATTGCTGGGGATATAATACGAACATGTGATAAAAATGTCTTCACAATCGTAAAAATATATTTCTTATGAACTTGTCAAAGCTTTTCTTTTTCAGTTTAAATACGTGGAATGTGGGTTTGTCAGAATTTTTGAATTATTTTCAAAAATCTTATTGGAATTAAATCCATAAGACTTAAAACTATATCCGTCCACAATTCGGTTGCATACCTTTAGGCTTAAACTTAGTTGAACTTCGCAAGGAATTCAATTTCGGATGCCGGTTGGTAATGCCTTTAAATAAAATGTAAATGAAACTCCTTCCTCTCTACAAGTGTCTTCCTATTCGAATCGAAACGTGACGTGCTTCCCGCACTTTGCGTCACGCCGTCCTCTTCTCTTCTTCTTGCTCTGGCTTGCGAAAGTTGCTCAACTTTTAAATCATTACAAAATTTCCCACGCACTGACACAACCCACAGTCCACCCGACACGTATCGAGCGGTCCTTCCCACTCGCGTCCCATCCCATGTAAAACTGACGCTCGTTCCCAACTCCCACTTCCTACGGAGCGGGGCGACGCGTAGGACGAAGGACGAGGGAAGACTGGGGACCGTAGAACAATAAAGGGAAAACAAGTACAAAGAAAAACAATAAGAACAATAAATTGCGGCAACGCAAGCGAGGAGAACGCAGCCATTTCCTTCTCAACTCAACTCGGTGCGATTCGACTTGAGCTTGAGTTTTGTTGCGAGAGTGAAAAAGTTGAAAGTTGAACGCCTTCGAATGGCTGCGCAATGCCCCCGAAAATATGCAACAAATATGCTGGCGAATGCAATTTCCTTCCCCGCTCCTGCATCCACTTCCGTCTCCTCGTCCAACTGCATCGAGCATTCGCGCGCGCTCGTTCCCTGCGTCCGTGCCGAGCTGAGTGCCATAAACTTTTCCTGCTTCCTCCTTCTCCTCCACCTCTTCTCGAACTGTGTGCCGTCAGTTTTTCGTTTCTATTTCTGTCTCTTTATTTTCCCCATTTCTTCACTTGGCGCTCTTTTACTTCTTTTGAATTTATTGTTTCGCAAGCTTTGCTGTTGAGCTTTGATTTGTATTTTGTCGTTGTTTTTGGTTTGCCTTTGCATTGTCCTGACTGGGGATCAGGGACAGGAGCATGAGCGGGTGCGGGATCGGGACGTGGCTCAGGATGCGAACGCAGGACTCTGGATAGGACTTTGAGCAGGACTCGCACCGGATGTGTCACAATGCAAATAAACGAAGGAAACTTTCACGCTTCGTTTTACGATTCTCCAGGAAACGACTAGGATGCAATGACTGAGCAGGAGAGAGGGCGAGGAGTAGCGGGAGTTGATGGCAGAAATACATTCCACTCTTTCCAAATTCATTTGTCCTTGATATCGGCGGAACAGCGACCAATTCTCTACTGGAGTTTATCCCAAAAAATTAATTTGTTTCTTATTTTTTTTTTTTGTTTAATATCATTCAAAAAGTAGATTCACATGGTGTGCAAAATTAATGGATCAAAAATTTGTTCAGTTTTCAAGAAGTTTCCCGTCGTGTTCTTCTCTCTCAGTGTATTTTCCCACAGGACGAAGTGCATTCCTCTGTCTTTATCTTCATTTAACTTCCAACTCCATAAGCGAAGACAAAGAATGTTATCTGCAGAGCGGAAAAGAAAATAAAGGAAACGAAAGGAAAGGAATGGTTTGACAACAACTGAACGAAAATCATTTTTCTTCCATATAATTTTCGCCTCCAGTCAATTGTGCGGCGCAACTACTTTTGATACCCCTGACACGCCCCTCGCCCTCGCCCTCCCTCGATCCGCAGAGCTCGTGTTTAGTGTCAGTCAGTTGGTTTCTCCTTTTCCGCTGCCCCTCTCGTTCCAGAACTCGCATGTTCTTTGGAAATTTCGCCCTCCTGCATTACCATTCCCCCTCCTTCTCCTCCTCCTCCTCCTCCTCATCCTCCGCATTTACATTTCCATTTCATTAACCAACTTCAAATGAATTTTTCACGTTTCGCTTGCAGTTGCGATTTTCCGCTCCTTTGTATTTTATCGAACTATTTGAATATCGCATATGAAATGTGCGATATATTCGCTCACATGCTCGCACATTTCGGTCTCGGTCCCGGCCTCACCCATGCACCACCACAACCACCCTCTCCCACGCGAAAGAGACACCGCCAAGTCTGGAAACGTCGAATCTCGACTCGCGACCGCACCGATCCTCGTTCCGTAATCGAGAGTTGAATGCAACGGGCTCCTAATGCCAGACGGCGACGTAAACGCAACGCTTCGCATTTGTTCCTACGTCGTCGCCATCGTCGTCGTCGCATAATTTAAATGCTTGCCTCGGTGTCAAAAATAATAATCGACGACAATATGCGATCAGGTCCTAATAAATTTATGGAGAAAATCGAATCGAGTTGTCGCAATCGGAAAGGCGTCGAAAATCTCGCAATGGTCTCATAAATCATCACTTGAGGATTTTCATTCCTACGCGATGGGAGATCATATCATATTTTTCCACTTTAGATGTATTGACATTACAGACAGAGAGAGTGGGAGATATATCGCTTTATGTTTTCCACGACTAATTACCTTGGGCTCGATTTATGGTTCTCATTTTCGGGGCCGAAGGCGGAGTTCTTGACTCCACTCCAAAGTCGGGGAACGCCAAATGTTGCAGAAAGGACAAAGTTAAGTTAATGCGTTTTCGGCAACCAAATGCATTTAAGTTTCCGCCTCTCGATGCACGCCGGGCGAAGCTGGCAAAATTTACTGGAAGACGAAGACTTTACAACCGAGGACGGAGTGACGAAACGAAGCCGGACGGTTTTGGCTCGGCAGGGGAAACTTTCAGCAAGGATTAAGGAGACGCTCGAATTGGACCATTAGGCGCCGGCGACGATGGCGATGGGAACCACGGCGACGGCATGCCACAGACACCAGACAGACAGACGGACGGACGGAGAAACGGGGAAATGGACAGACGCGTAGACTGGAGACAGACAGACCCACAGACAATGCGAGGGAAGGAGAGCGAGGGAGACAACTAAATGAATAGTTATCAGGGGCAGTGAGAGTGTGAGCGCTGGCGGCGACCGCGGACCGCGGACCACGGATCGGGCAACCGAAAATAAACTGATACCGAGACACCCCGAAGCGCATCCGCACCCTCGGCCCCAGTCCCAGTCCCAGCCTGAGACGGGGCGGGGCGGGGCGGGTGCAGGCGCGGAGCTCGCTGGCAAATTATGCATGTAATAAAAACGGCGAAGCGCCACGCCGCACCACGTCGGGCACCGCACGTCCCACCAACACCTTCAACCCCCTCCCCTCGACACCGCCGCTGCAGCGCGCGCGCCACCCTCGCCCAACTCGAAGTGCATTAACATAAAACGGCAATAGTTTTCGCGGCCCCGATCGCCCCACCCCACGCGCGCAAATAAATATTCGCGGCAATGGCGGGACGGCGGCGGAGGCGTCGGCGGCGGCGGCAACGGCGTCGTGATGAGTGCAACGACATCGACACATCAGCAACAACAGCGCGCTACAGGGGTGGGGTGGGCGAAGACGTCGACAGCCGCAGCAACAGCAGATACAGGATGGCGGGCGGAGAAAATGTTACGGTTATGCCGGATGAAAAGGGGGCGGGGCTGGGTCGTGGGGCTGATTACGGTTTTTTCCCATGCACCTCTACCTCCCCTTTCTCTGGCTCTGTTTGCTACTCCACCCTTGCCCCGTCATCCTTTTCTATTTTTCTGCTGAAATGCGCGCATTGATGACGTGCATCAGCGGGTCGGGGGCGAGGGCGGACGGTGACCAGAGTTGGGGATGGATCCGAGGATGACTCCAGAAAATTCACGTGACTGTGCGGCACCCTCCAGACGACAGGCGAGGTGGGGAGTCTCGAGCGAGCGCTCGGGAAACCGACGACGAGCACGAAGGGTTGTGTTAATATGTTGAAAATTATTTAGAACCGAAATTGTTTCCGCGACGCGGAGCGGGGGTGGCGTGGGGCGGTGTGAAAGAGGGCTGGGGTCGGTGAGGCGTGGCGAGGTGCGGGCGAGCTGGAGGGATTTGGCTCGTCGGGTTTTCGCCGCTGACTTCCTGCAACGACGGCGACGACAAATTTCCCATGTGCATTTCCCCGCCAGACAGCGGCGGCCCTCCTGCATTTGGCTTTCTCGCTCTCTCAGTCGTGCTCCATCTCTGTATTTGCCGGTAACTTATTCATGGCACGAGACCAGCCGGAACCGAAGGCGACTTTATGTGTTTTCCTGGCTGCGGACTAATGCGACAACTGGCAATATTTTACCTTCTTCCGCGTCCGGTGGCGATGGAGTCTCGTCCCCTGCCTCGAGAGGTTCTTATGTTAATTTATGAAAGCTTTCAGTGCCTTCTCTGCCTTCTCTTCCCTGCAACCTGCTCGTCACTCATTGCATTGCCGTTGTTCGTTTATTCGTTTGTTCGGTCGGTCCTTCGATGCCCTACGAGAGAAGTTCTTTTAATTGAAATTTAAATGAATATAAATGGAAATCACTCTCTCTCTCTCTCTCTCTCTCTCTCTCTCTCTCTCTCTCTCTCTCTCTCTCAATCATTCGGTCTTCTATTCCCGGCGCTTTTTCCCGTTTTCAGTTTCTGTTTCTTCTGTTCCGATTCCCTGAGGTCTGGCGTGTTCCTTACGAGATTTTAATTATCTCGGCGAGGAACTGCGTTATTTGCATAGAACTGCGATTCTCCAACTTTTCAACTCGCCACCGACGACGGTGTCGACCCTGACTCCGACTCCGACGCCACACAACCCCCTCATCCGCAGGTTCCTCGGACCTGGAGGTGCGGACGGAAGTGGAGTCGGTCGTCGTTGGTGGACTCGGACTCGGACCGCCGTAAATGGAATCCGTGTAGACGAGCGACGCTCGCAAAGTTTATAATCTGTGGGAATTAGTGTACAAATTAATGAGATTAATTCCGTCGGCAATGGAAGGGGGAGCCAGAAACGGAGCGAAACCAAGATCAGAAGAGGGAGCGACGCGGAGAGGGAGAGGGAAGAGTGGGCGGCGAGTTCATTAACACTTCTCACCGAGCTGATTGAGTTGTAGCTGGAGCTTGGTTGGAGCTGCCTTAAAGCGACCGACAGCAGACGATCCGTCCATAAATTCCTCATGATCCTCCGCCGTTTACGTATGGAGACGTCGTCCGTGCCCTCGGTGACTGTTGTCTGTGGAATATGTTGCCCCAGTAACCTAACCCTGACATCAATTGCAGCAGCATCGTGTTATTATTGCTGCTGCTCCTCCTCCTCCTCCTCCTCCTGTTGTTGTTGTTGTTGTTGTGATTCCCCATTCAACTGCTGCTGCCAGTTCGGAGGGTTCCACTGGTGGGAACTACTATAATAATGTCTGGGACGACCTTTCCTCACTGTCTGTCACCTCCCGCCGTCGCTCGAACTCCAACCCTCCTTCCATCCCTGGCCCTCGACCGCGACCCGTCTCGACCGGCAGCGCCTCCCTCCGTCCCGCTTGCATCACTTACTAGTGCTGGTTTCCCTCCGCAGGGTGACGAGTTCAAGGGTAGCCCTTATAAGAGATTAATACGGGACTCATTCCGAAGATGACACCATTTCGCACTCAATCGTTAATCGCGTAAAACTGTCGTCTGCGATTGGAACCCTCGGCACCCCTGAACAGGACACCAACAATAACATCGTCATCATCGTCGTCAACAACTCCAATCCGTTGCTTCCGACGCAGAGATTAATGGGAACGAATCTCTCCCGTCCACTCCCATGGCTCGCCGCGCCCGTGGTCTTGGGCGTGGGAAATTGGATTGGGAATTCAACCCGCGGGCTGGGGCTGGGGCAGGGACTGCGGAGCAGGTGGGAAGCAGGAGCATCCGGTAAACAGAGACAAATGTCGTAGGAAGCTCAAGGTATAGGGATGCATTTGTTTTGGTGAATGTACAAAGGACTTCCGCGGTTCACAGGACGATCCTTTCCACCAATTTCCATTTATGCTTTATTAGTTTTGTACTCTGTGTTCGCCATTATTAGCTAAGTGCATTCTTATAATGAGTTCCTACCGTCTGGCTTCATCCCCAGGCACCTCCTCTGAGGATCCTTTGAGACTTACTCTTGGGGAGCGGGGGAGAGCGCGGGTCACGTGGAATTTGTAGATAAATTCGCTCCTCATAATTCCTCCATTCCCGAGCAGAATTCTATAAATTAAAACCTCCTCCATCTTCATAAAGCAGACTGCGGATGTCTGTCTGGATTCTGTCTGTCGGTCTCTGCTTTGGAACATGCCCTGTCTACGTGGGGTTCAACGTCGACTACAATAAGGTGGCGTCGACAGAACTGCAGCTTGTTGCATAAAGATAGAACGAGGTGGAGCCTCCTGGAGACCCGTCCGTCCGTCCGTCCGTGGTCGTTTGTAATCTGCTATGGCGAAATCCTTGGAAGTCTGGGCCGGCGATTCCCGAGAAGGAAATAATTTAATATTTATAATGTTTTCCATGCGGCAGTCGGCGACAGCGCACCAACTAGGAGAGAGAAAGAGAGAGTGCAGGGGATCCAAGGAGCGATAGCAAGCAGGCAACATACCGACACTTGCACTTAATTCCCTCTTCTTGCTTTTATTAAAAATATTTTAAACTTACGTGCATGCATTTGCTAATTTCTCTAAGTCTTTTCTTCTGTCCTCACCTTCGCCCCTCGCCAGCGTCACTAGCTTTCTCTAGTTGAACCGACTCCGTACGTCTTTGTTTCATTAATTCAATAAAAGCAAATGTATTTCCTCTCTGCCTCTCTCTCTATTTCCTCTCTCACGCTCCCTGTCTAACCTTTGCCTGCGACTCCTCAGAGCTGCTGCGAAGAGCTTCCTCGCATTACAACTTTATTTTCTCGGGAGGGGATGGCGATGGGGATGGCTCAAGAGACGGATCGTCCATTGGTAGCTTGGGTTTCCTTCTTCCGTCCTTCCCTCCACGAAGTTCTCCTTAATAGTTGCTTGTTAATCCTTGTCGTTTACTTCGCTGCTACATTTTTCTCGTGCTTCCTTCCGGGCACTCATCCTTTCGACGACCTCTTCCTTCCAGCACAAACTTCCTTCCTCTCCAATCACTCCTTCCGTCCTTCCTTCCTTCCATTCTGCCATCCTGCCTTGCGTCCACCTTCCCGGCCATTCCTTCCTACCTACCTTCCAGCGCCAACCCAAGTTGTTCTCCGTCTTCCGCCGCCCGGGAGGGCTGCTGGAGTCATCTTGCGAGATATTTCATTTCTAGACATGCTCTGACTTATGATGATGAATGAATTCTGCGTGATATGTTAAAACAGCAACAGCAGCAACAGCACGACGGCAGAACCTCGAGAGAGATCAGGGTGGGGGGTCGGTTCGTGCAACAAACTGCGGAGGTGGCGGGCGGTTGAGGGCGTTGGATCCAAGTCTAGCGGAAGATTGGGCGTGAAATAGTGGCTGGTGTCGACGAGGTCAAAAGGCGGAGGTCGAGTGGTCGACTCGAAGGCAAACATTAAATGGCAAGACCGGAGTTCCGCGGTGGCCAAAGAGATCCAGAGGAGGAGGAGCCGATCGCGCAACCCTCGGGACAGAAGGAATTTGAAGATTCCGGAGAGTCGGCCCCGGCAATTTAAAGTTTCCTCCGCACGCATCTTCACGAATGGAAGTGGGAAAACACATGTTTTCTCCCACAACTCCTGTTCCTGCTGCTCCCGATTCTCCCTGCCTCCGCACGCCCTGCACTTCGCAGTTCTCGAAACGTGCCTCGGCCACTTGTCACGTGACTCCAAATGGCTTCGCAATTGCATTTGTTCTCTGTCATCTCCTTGCCGTCGAGGACCGGCTCCTCCTTCTTATGTCACCCAACCTCGTCCTCGTCCTCGTCCCACTCCTCCATTCGCAATGAGCACATAACTGCATTAGTTGGGAGCCAATTGCTGGAAGGTGCGAAAGAGATGGCGACAGTTTTTCGGACCTCTAGAATCTCTATCGCCTCGTCGCTGCTGCAGAACTGCAATTCAATCATAAAATTAAATAACATTTCCATTGAACTTTTATTGCTGTCAGCGGCGATCGTTCAGGACGAGAATCGTCGAGACGCTCGAGTCCTTCGTAGCCGGGGGAGGTCGTCGCTGGTCGCCTTTCGCTTGGAGGAAGTGACCGAGGAGAACATAAAAATTAACGAGTCCAAATGCAAGCAAAAGTTATCTAGTCAAAGCGACAATAAACCCGATTTTTTGTGCTCCTAAGTGTCGTCGCTCGAAGGACCCGAAGTGCGATGCGAGGCCCTTCGATCCCATCCTCGTCCTCGTCCTCGTCTTCGTTTTCCTCAAGATTTTTCCAATCCTTGCAATTTCGATTTCTCTCCATTTCATCCATTTTTACTTTGTGCTGTCTGTCTGTTTGTCTCATGCTGCTTTAATAAAATTTTATTGCCTTCTTTCTTTCCTCGACATTGCTACTTTTTTAGCTGTTGTTATTTTTGTTGCTGTTGCTGTTGCTGCTGCGCTCATCGAACGCCACATTCCGAGAGCTCGTTGAACATTTTAATTTAAAAGTTAATCGTTGTCGTAAAGCGAACCTCGCGAGGCTTCGATTGCCTTCCATGGTACGAGAGTTGTTGAATTAGAAAAGCTTGGCGGAGGGAACGAATTTTTCTCCTCTGTTTTTCCTTTAATATGTTTTTTAATTTTCCGACTATATTATCGAAATATAGCAATATCCAACATAATTAAATGGCAGTATGATTTTATCCAAAAATAGCTCTCTTTCAATTTTATTCCTGCGCGAACAATAATATTCTGTTGTGAAGTCAAGGTGTCAATTGCTTTGAAAAGTGTATTATATTATTTTTCTATGACTCGCTTTCTTCCCTCCACCTCGCCATCTCTCCACCGTTTGCCATAGAAACAAGTATTGTCACAGTCTCAGTCCTCACCAATACATCAACCCATAAAGATCTGCAGGCAGTTGAGTTCGTTGAGTTCCGCTGGAAGAGAAGAGAAGAGAAGAGAGGAGGAGCCAAAAGCGAGGAGGGAGAAGCCTCAGGAAAATAAATCTCAAAAGTGGAGGCCTTTCCCTCCACCTCCCCCTCCCTCCAGGTGGTATTTGACGTAGAGAGAAATTGATATTGATTGAGCTGGCGATGACTTACGACGGAGGAGGCGATGAATAGAGCTCGATAAAAATGAAACAGTGCAGAATTCCTAAAGAACCATCGGCAGCAATAACATCAATAACAACAATAATGACAACAATAACAATAACAACAATGATAACAACAAATTCAAAAAAGAGCGAGAACAGCACGGGACAACAAAAAGTACAACAAAGTCTATTAACACAGCAATGGTTTTGCCGGCGACAAAAAATGGGCTGAGCTTCTACTCTATATCTATCTCTTTCACCGTCTTTGGGCTGCGGGCTGTCTTGGCCTATTTGGCTCTTCATTTTGAAAATTAAACTTTTATTAGCTTCACAACTGAGGGGGTACAAAGAGGGCGAAGCAGGAAGGCAAGGGTCGAAAGTTACAAACACTGTCGTCATTTCGCCCATTGTTCGGCTCTCAAGTTGATTGATTGAATAACAGTTTAATAGGTTTTGTGCTCCAAATTATCCCGTTGCCCTCGCGGTCCTCCCTCCTTCTCGGGTCCAACCGGCGTATTTGCATGGTTGGCAAAATCTTCTCGCCATGCATATATTTTTCCCTCTTCATTGTTGCCTGCTCGTCTTTCTTTCCGTTCGTCGTCGGGCAGGGATGGCGGGGGTTTCATTGACTATTGTGATTTGCCTGGGGTTGAAAATCTGCAAAAAATTTCAAATCCGATTCGGAATAAATTTGTGGCTTGCTCGCTTTTGTGCTATCGAAAAGACTTTTTCTTTATACCACGTCCTTAGCTTATTTTTCTGTTCCGACACGAAATCTCGGGAAAAGCACTGTGAGATTTTCGGAACCTTATAATCGTATAACAATTGTCAGAATAGGATTTCAAAATGGTTTCATTATTTGGATAATTCTAAGGAAATTTTTCCTCTATTCATGTCTGAATCTTATTCCTATGCATGGGATTCTGATGGGAATTTTTCAGCATCCCACCATTGGATTGCGTGGAATTCTTTGCTTCCACTTTATGCTTCGCTCATTCGCATCGTAGTTTAAAGTTTTCCCCTCCCACTGTGCGGTTGATATTCTTGAAAAAATTCTACGCACAAAATCATTTTATTATCGTTCGTGTTTTTTTTTGTTTTTCTAGTCCTGCTTCCTTTCTTTTCCCCCGTCGCGTTCGTTTTTTCCCGCAAAATATAATAAAAATCCTGACTGCGCATCGTCGTTTTAAAACTTTTCTCATTCATTTTCATGTGCTGCTGTGCTGCATGCGATGATTTTATCCTTTTATGCATTCGTTCGTTCGTTCCTTCGTTTGTTCCTTCGTGGCCGTGGCTGCTGCTTCCATTGTTGTTGTTGTTGTTGTTGTTGTCGCAGCATTGTCATCCTTTTGGCAATTTTCCTCCGCTCTGCCCTGGCTCCGTTCCCCGTTCCCTCTTTCCCTGTTCCTCCTCGTTCTCCTTTCATTTGGATATTTTCTTCTGTGTTGTTGGTGTTTTCATAGTTGGAGTTGAGTTTGTGTTGTTGTGGTTGTTGTTGTTCGTGTTCGTGTTCCTGTTCTTTTCGTTGCATTTTGTTTAATTTAATGAAAATTTTCCACTCCGCCGGTTGACATGTCGATATCCTTCCACGTAGCATTGTGTTTGGCGGTAATGCAGAAACTTTTCCTACCCACTGCGTTCTCGCTCCTAAATGCCTTTTTGACTCCGCTGACGCGTCCGTCCGTCGTTCCCACGTTCCCTGGCATGGTGCCTGTATGGGTGTGTGTGTCGGTGATTTTGAATTTAAACCGGTTCGTGTGTGGCTGTGTGGCGAAAAAGTGCAAATTTGTGTAACGTTTCAGCGGAGCAAATGAACGAGTGAGAAGGAAATAACTCGGAATAAACTGCACCAAATGTGCGGCGGCGGCGGCGACGGAGGCGGCGTCCCTAATGGGAGTGGAAGAGGAGCAGTTGGGTAATTGGGAGCGCATTTATGAAGCTTTAAACTGCTCGAATGCGAGCTTGTGGCTGGAAACACACGACAAATGAATAAAATAATGATCAGAATTTAATCGAAAACTGGAGTGGCAAAAAATTGTATTGAGATTACCTAAATCTCGGCCGCTGTTGAAAGCGAGCATAAAGCATCGTGCAGGACGAGAAAATATCTTCCTTGCAGGAATCCATTTACATGTCTCCGAAATCCGGAGATTTCCTGGGATCCTCGAAGCTTCTCCACAGCACTGCACAGCAGAGCACATCACATGACGTGGACTTAGGAAGAGCTTCCGAGAGAGATTCAGGGAAGAATCGATGCAAATCGAAGCCAGGCGAGGCGAGGCGACCAGGTCCGATCCGATCTGAGCGGCCGTCGATACCCGCAAATTGTGTCTGCGACCAGACCAAACCAGACGACGAAGACTCAGCGACAGAGACCGGGTCTGTGTCTGTGTCGGTGTCTCGTCCTGCTGTCTGTGGGTCGGTCGGTCTGTCCTCCGTCACGCTCGATTGTTTTGGCGCTTCCAGTTTCGCGCCACCCCACAGTTTGATTGCCACTTGCTGAAATTGGCGGTTAAAATTTTCACCATAACAAAGGCGAACGGCGAACGATGAGTGGGAGGAGACCGTGGAAAATCGAGAAAATATAAATAAAGAAAATGCCACGCGAGGAGGAGAAAAGTTACTTTCCCCAGAAGAGAGCAGCAGAGAATAGAACAGAGAATAGAATGGATAGAATGGGATTCCGTACGGATGCCGTCTTTGAGATTTCACTCATCAATGGGTGCATTCACCCAGGACATGCAGGGCGCGAAGCTGCCCTCGACGAGTCGGGTCGGCAACGGCAACGTGAGCGTGTGTGTGTGTGACGCCGGCGTTCTGTCTGTCGGACGGTCGTCTGTCAGTTGACTGGAGAGTGTTACCAAGATTACACATTCTCTAGTCTCTGGTTAAGCCCTGTGCTTACTTCCCAGGCGAGACGTCGTCCCAGTCGTTTCTCTCGATCTCCCTCCCTCCCTCCGCTGTGCTCGTGCTTCCTGCTGTCTCGCTCCCGCTGCGGTTCCTCCTGCTAAATCAGTTTATTCGTCAGTTTGACATTTTCCCGCTCTCCTCTCCCTCCGTCCGTCCCCAACTTTCCATGCCATGCTGAGATATTAAATGACAGAATGATATCTGCAAATGAAATGTGTTTAGTTTCGCCAAGCGCTGTTCGTTCGCCGGCAGTGTTGCCAGATCCATTCATTCGCCGCTCGCCGCCCGTCGCCCGCCACCCGCCGTTCTCGCTGCAATTCCGGCTCGAATTGACAGCAGACGTTTTTAAGACATCGTCCTCGTCGTCGCCGCCGCCGCCGCCGCCACTCGTTGTTCGCTGCATGAACACTCCTCAAAAGCATCCACATTTTAGCCGCATCATCAGCTCCAGGACATGTGCTCGGAGCGTCTGCGAGACGTCTCCACCCGCCGCGCCTGGCTCGCCGGGTGTCGCGTCCTCGTCGTCGTCCTCCGACTCGCCCCGACTCCGCCATCATCATCATCATCATCATCCTAATCATCGAGCCATCAGCTGCGTTCGTTTCGCCGTCGTTTATGGTTTTGCGGCGAATTGCATTCCGACTCAATGACGACTGCGGACACACCGACAGGCAGACAGACAGGCAGAAGGTCGGTTGGACGACTGGTCCTTTATTTCTCGCCGTCGCTTTCTCACCGCTGTCTGCTGTGTCACCGCCGTGCCAATAAATTGATAAGGCAAAGGACCCTCGGGGCCCGTTTCCTTCTCTACTTCTACTTCCCTACTCCTTCATTTACTTGATCGTTTTATTTCCTGGCTCCTCGTTGAACCTCCCCTAGGATCCTTTGTATGGCGTATCCCTTTTAATTACTACTCGAACTGAGCACTCTATCAACATATCTGTTGCAATAGCAATACAAGTATTTTCCCTTTCTCGCTCTCTCTGGTTGTCCCACTTCAGCCTTGACCCACTCGTCGCTCTCTCGTGGTCGGTTGGTGGTCGGTCGGTCAACAATTCCTGCCCTCTGCTCACCAACCCCTGTGTCGCTTTCTTTAACATTATAATTAATATTGGGTCTTCGTCTCTCTTTCTCCCCCCTGTGCTTCACGATGTCCAACCTTCCCAGCAGGTATCCAATAATGTTGCCTGTCATGTCGACACGCACTCCAGTGTGTTGGATGGAGATTTAGCGTCGAGTTTTATTGATCCGTCCCAGGTCAGGGTGCCTGCGGTGGAAAAGTCGGACAAAGTTAATCGCCGAAGTTAAACAAAGACATTCGAATCGTTTTCGTTTCGAAGAGGGCGAACTCTTCACAGACAAACTTTTAAACAGCCAACTCGACAAAGATGGCCTACGATGATGACAAGAACAGAGCGAACGAAGTTATTTGAACGAATGCTATTTATCAGATGCAATCGAGGTACGAAGTTCGAACTCGAAATAAAAATGAACTCCGGTTGAATCGATTTATGGCGTGTCTGGCTGTGTTATTAATTCAAATTCCTTCGAGTGATAAATGTCTTAAATGTCGACGATGGTCTCTCCTCTGACCACCGACATTTTCGGGAGCTCGTAAAACTGTCCGTGCCTCGGAGAAGCCTTCCTGGTGTCGGAGCTATCAACACTTCGGGCATGGCTCTAACTAGACTTCGCCACTCACACTCACTCGAGTCGACGTCCTGTTCATCAAGCGGAGTAGTTTTTTACGGCGTTTCGTCTGCGAAGTGAAAGGAAATGCAAACGAATAAACGACATGCTGCAATAACAGCAACAGCAACAGCAAAAGCAAAAGCAACAACATCGGAAGGAGTTCTGCAAAATAATACAGACTTTTACGACTTCTTCAATAAACATAAAAATACTCCTACTAGAGGACCTGTAAAATTTAGGTTTTCCCACCATTCCGGGTCCACGTCCCACTGTCATAATATTTATCTCTGCTTCCTTGAGAAAAATGACTACCATTTCTTTCACTAAGCTATGGAAAACCTTTTTGTGTGGTGTTCGGCACTTTGTGCGGATTTTTTCGTCTCATTGTTGGCGCTTAAAGCGAGCTGCGAAAATCGTAAACTCCGGCAATTATTTCGTTGCATCTGCAATTGTTGTTGCTGCCACTGCCACTGCCTCACGCTGCAAAGAAAAGTTTGTTTTCTTCCCAACCATGCTTCGTCTCTCTCTCTCTCTCTCTCTCTCTCTCTCTCTCTCTCTCTCTCTCTCTCTCTCCGTCTCCCACGCTCCACACGTCTCTCCCGCCACACACGATGTTGACTTTTTCATCCTCCTGCTGCCGTTTTTGTTGTGGCTGTGTTGGTGTGAAAACAATTAAGTGTTGATGGCTTGCAATTTTTCGCTGCTGTTGCTGGTTCCGTTCTCGTTGTTGTGCAGTGTTGTTGTTGGTGTGGTTGTTGTAGCTGCCGCTGTTGTTCTCGTTGGTGTTGCTACGTTGTAAAAATTCGCCAGATGCAACGTTATTAAGTAAAGTTTGATAGTTTCATGTTGTTGGTGTGTTGTTTTTGTTGCTCCCTCTCTCGTCGTCGTCGTCGTAGTTGTTGCTGCTGTTTTTTGCAGCGTGGCCAAGTAATCTCTGCCAGCTGATTTGCCAACAATTGTTGCCCAGCGCAAATAAAGCAAAGTTTATATTTTTCCCATCTTTCTCTCCTCTCTCTCTCTACACTTGCTGTAGTTCTTTCTCACCCTCTTTCTCTCTGGTTCTTCTTGTTCCCATGTTCCGCAATTAGTTTCTCGTGAATTTCCCGAGGAATTAATTGGACTTCTTTTAGATTTCTCGCGAGGATAACGTTGTAAATCTGCGAAATCTGCTTCGAGCAAGTTTGGCTTTGCTTGCGGATTTATCGGTGGAATTTTGAAAACACTTGAGTATTTCCCGGAGCGAGGGAATAGAGAGAGAAAGAGAGGGATTTACCTTTGCGGTTGCAGGAATCTGCGATTATTTTTGTACCAGCTTGCAATGTTCGTTGGAACATCATTGATTTCGATGCCTTCATCATGAAGTCTACAGAATTCTATACCTGACTGCTGTTTTATTTCTACTTATTTACCTTATTACCTAACATTACTGCTAGTTTTAACCCCACCTTCGCGCTTAGACTTAATTGGACTTGAGCCAGCGAATCCACATCGAAAGACTTCGCAGTATTCTCCGCTTTCTCCCTTGCAATACACCTTTATTATACACAGTAATGCTTTACTGTGAATGCAATGGAAATGCGCGATCGTGCTCTAATAGATTCATTCACTTGCTCTCCGCCCTGAACCCTTCGGCGGCGTCATGGCGTTGTTATGGAAATAGTTGGGAAATATTTATCACTTTGTTCATCAAACGCTCGTCGCTCGGTGCAGCAGGATTCACTCGATCCGCGACTGCATCCTGCAGAGCATTATCATTACCGTTTCTTTGGAACGTTAATTGAGTTGGCTAGAAGTGTCATTAAGCGTAATTAAATTTGAAAAAGACCTTCTTCCACCTTCCTTCCTTCCTTCGTTTCTTCCTCACCGTCGTGCAGCGCATTCCTTTGGTGCTCGCCGGATGCAGCGGGTGGCGGCAGGGCGAGTGGGGCCCAGGGCCACGGAGTGATGCCGCCATTTACTCTTTGTGTAGTTCGGTGTTTAATTCTCGCAATTAGTTATTACTTCGCCCCGCTCCCCCAGAGTCCCAGCCTTGTCCGTTGACTGCCTCAACCACCCCCGGCTTCCTCCACCATCGCTCATTGGATTCCTTTGGGGGAGGGTTCGGGACCATTCCATTCCGGTGGATCAGTTGTCGGAAGGTGTTTCCGCTCAAATTGAGTTAATTAAAGTTTGCATTGTGCAGGTGCTGCCGAGCGGGAGTCGAAAGCACGCAAGTAAATGAACGAAAACGAAGCGAAATAAATGAAATTTGAATAATTTCGCCAAGGACCGGGGGTTGGCATCACTCGCGCGCATTTAAAGAATTTCTAATGACTGCCAGGAGGGTGGCGGTCTTGTTGTGGTGGGGGCAGGGGATGCGCTCCAAGACGATGCTGATGATAATGGTCGATCCTGGTAACAAGTGAATGTCGAAGTACTCGATGAAACTCCCGCGGTTGGTTCCGAAATTGCATCCAGAGGTATTTAGTTTAATTTTAATGACTTGGTTTTCAATTGCAAAGGGGTTCCCACTTCCATCGTAGGGCAGGAAAATTTCATTTTAGTTAATTCGTCGCCTTTGGAGGAGTCGTGATGGGTGGATCGTGTCCCATAATTATCCCTTTGTGACTTAGGAAAGCCATTAGCCTCGTCCTACTTAGTTGTCGTTTGTGGATCCTCGTCACGGCCGAGGCTCGTGGTGGTCAGGGCTGAGGTTCCGGTGGTCACGAGCGAGGTTGCTACACTCGGCTCGATTCTCGGTCGGTTCCCGAAACGCGGCCACGCCCTCGTCCTTTGTGCTACCATCTCGCCGTCCGCCCTCCGCTGGGGCCGCTCCGTTTAATGGCTTTCGACGAACGAAGTTAATGTTTCGACCGCATAAATACATCGAGGCATATCTTTCCGCCCGCGGCCCACGTCTGTCTGCTCCCCTGTCTCTTTCTCCTCTTATCTCCTCTTTCCTCTCTATCTTTCTCTGCCCTCTGTGGGTGGGTTTTGATCCTTGGGCCTTGCGTGAAAACCACAAGAGGTTACAAAAACAACGCTCCCTCCTATCCTTCCCTCCCATCAACTAAGGAGTCACCTCCTCGTGTACTCTCCCTCTCGCTTCCCCACAGTGGGCATCGCCCCAGCTAGTTAGTCATTCTGTGGTTTGTTTTTGTGTGTGCGTGTGTGTGTCATGTGGGCTTTTCGAGCGTCGCGACAGGAGGTCGAGGGTGGGGGGCGTGGCTGCCTAATGTTCGACACACGCTGGGCTTTGTTTTTCCTTCCTTCGCATAGTTTCCATCTTCGTTTTCGGCCGTTTTCGTTCCCTCGTTCCCTCGCCTGTGGCTCCCGTTTTATTAGCTTTTGACACTGCATTGGGTGCAAAATGGAAAATCATGCCGGCATTTATGATTCGTTAATATTTCATATGGCGTATTACGAGTGTATGTAGGTAGGTATTTATGTGTATCTCGTGACTTATGGGCCAAGCATGCTCGCATTATGGGCATAATTTGTTATTATTTGCAGTCGTCCTCGTGTTCATTGCTTCCTCTTCAATTTGAACTTTGACTCCGAGGCGCGCGATTAACACGTTTGGGGCTAATAAGGTGAAGGACTCGACGAAGAGGATAAAGGTGCTCTTCTTGGGACAGGTGGCTCCGCTCAATTGACTCAGCATCACCGTCTTGGTCATCACAATAGAGTGTTGTAGGTGTATCAAACTTTATACTGATCGTCCATTACCATAATTTGCCCAATGCCCTCTCGCGAAGAACTCGATGCCACTCCGATTTCATTCCTTCTGCGACGGTTTTTCCCATTTCCACTCTCTCTCACTGCTACTTCACCTTTATCTCTTTTCAATCAATCTAATAAAATCATCCTTGGAGCTTATCCGATTGAGCATAACGCAGGACGTTTCGAAAATAGAAGAAACTTTCTCTCTCTCGAATCTAAGTAACGACATCTGTGTGTATGTGTGAGGAATCTCAGAAAGATGCCAATTTTGATATTCGGCATTGCGTTTCCGCTGCAAGCTTGTCCTCCCACCTCGTATCAACCCTTTCCAGTCCCATCCCCAGTTAATCCACCCTCTCGATCCGACAAAAGCATACAATCTCCATCTCTTTCCCTCTCCACAGCAACCTCTCGTTCTGCTCTTCTCCCTCCGCGTTCGTTACACACGTCGCCATGCATTTTACAAAGGTAAAACTGCAGGCTCCCCAAGGATGCGGAGACCCGGATGACGCTGACGTCGTCGCCGTCGTCGTCTTCGTCGACTACTAGCACGATGATGGCGATGGCTCCTTTGTCTCGTCGAAGGGTCCCGGCTCCGGTAATGCATGGCAGCAGCAGCAGCAGCAGGAGCAGGAGCAACATACGGTCGAGTGTTGCGAGATTTCCATCATAAAATTAAATTGTTGCGAAATTGTTTATATCACGTGGAAAATCGTGTGGAATTGCTTGTGAAACTGACAGCATGAGATGTTATGCATGACGAGCACGTGACTCGGGGTTGTTGAACACCAACGCAGCAGGGGCCGAGCGGAGGGAGAAACCTAGCAGTGGATTAAACTTACCTTTGGCCTGGTTGGGGTTCGTAGCATATCCGCTTACAGCACATAGTTTAATTAGTCGGAGCATAATTGAGTTTAGTGTAGTGCCATGTTTCACTTGGTTCGAGGGACTGCTGAATTGTTTGTGTAACCTCTCATGAATTGGACGTCATTACAACAACCACAATTCAATGTCTTTTTGTGTGCTTCGTGTCATTGCGAAACCACCTGCGGATTGTCGTCAGCCGATAGGAGTAATTTTGGTCATACCTCAAGTGGAGTTCGAAATACGACTATGTTGTATAAGTACAAGCTCTATGTAATCTTCCTACGAATACAAAGCAAAACATTCTTCATAGGAATCTCCATTACACCTCATCTAAGCCTCGTGTATACACCATAATAAAGAAATAATAAATTCATGGGCTGTGGGAATCTGTACGGGATTTTCGTCGGATCATCATTTTCAGCATACAGAAAGTATGGCGAGCATTTCGTCGATGGCATTGCTATAAATGCACTTTCTCATTTTCGCACTCTCCCTCTCTCTCTCTCTCTCTCTCTCTCTCGATATCACATGAATATCGCATCACACGTAATAGTTTGATTCCCTCATCGAGGAGAACTTAAAGGTCAATGCTACGACTCCTTCACGATACTCCTGCCTCGTTTCCGTTTCCCATCCCTATCCCTATCTCTGTCTCTCACTCTCATACTGTCCTCTTGCTCGTTTGTTCCCGCTCGCCGTCCTGTGGTCGCTTCGTCGATTGGGCTTGGGCTTGGTCTTGGACTTGGTTTTCCGCTTGATCTGCAAATATTATTATAAAACCCAAAGAGAGCCGGACGGAACGGACAAAGGAGCTGGTGCTCCTTGAGAGGAACAGACTGAGACCGAGCCTGCGACTGAGGGAGCGAGGTGACTGCATCGAATGCAACGAAACAAATCCTTGATTTATGCCCTCTACATCCCTTCGCCGAGCATTGGTTTCCTTATCCACTCGTGCCAATGGGATTGGATTCTTCACTCGTCCACCTTCGTGTCAATAGAGCGAGCCAGCTCTACGATCGCCGCAGACGGTCGACGGACGGACGGCGGACCTTCGGACGGCTTCATGCTTACGTGGAGACAGATAAATAGCTGCTCATAAGTGCATCCGTTGGTACGGAGAACCACCACGGCCACAACAACAAGAACAAACAATCAAATGAAAACAAACTGCCCGCCGTCCAGCTCCTTGGCACGAAAGCCATCTTCATCTTCATTCTGCGTGCTGCCGCTGACCATTGGCCGGTCCCACATCGTCCTGCCTGGTTCACTTCATGGCTTCCACTCTCTTTTCCCTTCACTGTCTTCGTCCAGCTCCCTCCGGTCGTTTGGAAATAAAATGATGACGATGATTTACTATTATGTGTTTTCGTTCGAGGATTTTCTCCTGAAATCAAATGCTTCCATGCATCGACTCCTGGTCTCCCCCCCCTCTCTCTCTCTCTCTCTGTCTGTCTGGTTATCCTTCTACTCGGCTATCTCCCGTTCCCATTGACTGTCGGCCAAGGATTCAGGGATTAGGAGTGTTTGTCTGTGTCGTAGTCGTGTTTGTGGTCGTGCTCGTGATCGTGGTCTGTCGGTCTGTGATGCATAACCTTGAATGCGGTTTCCTATTGCATTGCCATCACGTATCGGAGCACAACAACGACTGCAATAACAATGACAATGACAAGAACCAAACAAAATATTGCAATGCAACTTATCCGCTGCAATTTGTATAAATTTCGGAAATGTCTGCGGGGAGAGTGGGATTTGTGGGAGTTTTAATACCTTCGCTCAGTCGTGTTCATAAATTCCGGCAGCTTTGGCTGCTGTCACAACGAGAAACCGGCTGTCGGTGGTCGTCCGTTGTAGACGCCGGTTGTTGCCGATGGTCCGCCGCTCTCGCTCTCGCTCCCTCGTTATCTCTCTCTCTCTTTCTCTGTCTCTGTCTTTACCAAAAGGAGTCATCTACCGTGGTTCGAATTCACCTCCACATCCATTCAGTTTCTGGGAAATTCGCGCATTCGTGACCACTGTGCGCACCCGGAAAAGTCCTTGAACAAAGGACAAATCAAGTTCACGGCAGCAGCCAAGCAGCGGAAGCGCGCATCGCTGCTTCCTCTTCTTCTTCCGCTTCCTCTTCCTCATCGCAGCGCGTCATTTCCTCGACCTCGTCCAAGTCCACCGAACTTCGTCCTTCGTCCTCCCCTCTGTGCGCTCTGCTCTTGCTGCCAGAAAACGCGAATCGTCTGATGTGCTCTCAACCAACATCCCCCCCCCCCCCCCATCATCATATCTCTGTCTCTTTCCCTCCCCAGCTGTGTCTCTCTCTCACGCGTCGTCGTCGCCGTCGCTTCGCCTTCGTCTACTGCATCGCTGCTGTTGCATGCTTTTGTGCATTGACCTCCAAATACTCGTGGGAACAATACACGGATTCACAAACAAACACACCTAGACGTGTCTCTCACACACACACCCGCGCACCCTGACTCAATCGCACACACTCGCACCCGTCGTAGTTGGAAACTTTTCCCGTTTAAATCGTTTCGTTCGCCGCGATCCCAACTTGAAGCTGAGAACTCTTCATGGAAATACAACATGTTGACGTGATGGCTGGGGAGGGTGGGAGGATGGTCGAGGATCTTTGAGGGGTTAATGAAAAAGTCAACGATTGCCCTGGGTGTCCAGGACCAAAATCTACGGAGCCCGTGAATAACCTGCAAACTCTGAAATTTCTTTTATTTCTCCTCTTGATTCTCAATCCACAGTCCTCGGAGCCATTAACGTCTACCTTTGATGAGCCGATGTTGCCCTCAACACATGTTGTTGTTGCTGTTGCTGTTGTTGCAGTTGCTACCTATCCCCGTAGATAAACGCCGATCATTTGTTGCCTACTACAAACGAATGTTCTATTGACTTTTTCATTACGGAACATCAATATAAATATGTACGATATACTTTTGCTCTCGCATTCCTTCCACCCATCCATTCGGCATGCGCTTCTTCTTTTCGCCGGGGATTTTTCTCCATTTTCCCTCTGGATACAGATTCTTTCTCTCTTTTCTCGATTTCTTTTTCGCTCTCCTGCTCACGGGTCTCGGTCTCGGTCTCGAGTCTGAGCCAAATTTATTCGTGAATGAAGGCGAAACTAATTTTCTGCCATGATTTCAAATTAAATGAATGAAAATGCGCCTCGCTTTATCTTCTTCGGTGCGATGTTTGCGACGTTCGCTTCTTCTTCCACTTTTCCTCCATCGCCCCCTCTCGCCGGCTCCTCTCGCCATGGCTTCGTCTGCCTCTTCGCGCCTTCGCCTGCCCGGTCGAGGCTTCTCCTTCCCCCTGTTCGATTCGTGAAGTTTTCCTTCCGCCGTCGCTCTGTCTGTCGACGTGGCTCTCTCTGTAGCTCTGTCTCTCTCTCTTTCTCTCTCTGTCTGCCTGCCTGTCCGTCCTTCTATTGGCCGCGAACGCTGTGTCTTGTGATCTCATGGAATTAGGACGATTTCGGCCACGCGCTGTTTATGACCAAATCCACGCGCTCCGCCCACTCCACGCTAATTAGTCTTTTCCTCTATTTTTGTTTTTCTTTTTCTTTTTGCCTTTCCTCTCTCTTTATTTTTCTTTCGGCTTTTCCATCTCGGCGCATCAAGTTGAAAATATTTTATTGGGAGAGAACTTGAGGAATTATTTCTTTTGCTTCTTCGATCAGCGGATTTGTTTAATTATTGTGTTTGAACAAAAGCATTTCGGTTTTCCGAGGAATCGACGCCAGTCGTCGACCAATTTCTCCAGCTTTGTTTCCGAATAATCCTGCAGTGTCCCGATTTCCGTCGTCCACCCGTTTCCACTCTGCCTTTGGGCCCTGTGATGGACGGCCACGTGTTGTGGCTCTGGCTCCCAGCGTCAAGTTTTATACAGTGATTTCTTCGCCCCCCTTCCTGCATTTCCCGATTAATGTCCTCGAAGATGACTCCCATTTACATAACTCCATGCAGAATTTTTTCCGAATTATGATTTCTCACTGTCCGGTGTTGCGTTTCCCTTAATTAAATGCGGTTGTGAGCTAGATTTTTGTCCTCTTCTCTCTTCGTTTCCATTAATTATAGTTCTCGAATTCCTTCCGGTGTCCATGGGAAATGAGAAGACACGCCGGAGCATAATTGGGAGCAGGTATCGATGCACGGCGCCCCTCCAACCGCCCTTCGGTGGTAATTGACCCTAGTTCTGAGCTCGTTGTCCATATCGCCTGGCATAGAAGTGTCTCAATTATCGGGTAACCACGACAGCACTGCATGAATTCTGCAGAAAATTGATTGATTTTCTTCAATTAACGATTGTTCTCAATTTTCCTACCAGCTCCCTACGTAATCGCAGCCTGGGCTCCCTCTCTCTCTGCTTCTCCGTCTCCTCACATGCAAATGCGAGTGCGCAAATTTACGACACAATCTCGCTCGGGTTTTCAATAAATGTCCTTTATCGCAGCTTCACCTGTGGCCGCCAGCACTGCTTGTCGTAAAATGGAAACCCACAAATTACCCCTGGCTCTGGATCGGCAGTAGGGACGTAATTACGCCCTAAATTTCCGTAATTAGTTCTGGAAAATCACTTGCCGAGGGCTATGGTTGGGGAAGGAGATGGGAATGGCTGCAGGGTCCGGGCCATTTCCTTTATCTCGAGGATTATGAATTTCCATTAGGTTTTGCCTTTTCCCGATGTCTTCGTTTTCGTCTTTGTCGTCGCCTGCGTCCCCCGTCCTCGGTTGTAAATGTTAATTGATTTGATTTATTCTTATTCCGACTATTATTTTTGTTCCCGCAAGAGCGTGAAATTCATTTTAATTTCCACTTCCATCGCCATGGACGGCATGTGCTGCCAGGGTAGGGTCGAGTTGAGCCCTGGATGTGGAGCAACCACTCGACCGTGGCTCTGTTGTCGTTGCTGCTGCTGCTTAGGTGGGAATGTTGCAATTGTATTAGATTTCAGCGCTTTGACGTCTGGCGCCACGGCTGAAACACAACGCGAGAACCGCAACAGCGAACCGCACCGCGAACCGAGAACCGAATAAAAAATTGCAAAACAACAGTGTGGAAAAAATCCCACACATGCTGCCGTTTCCCCTTCAGTAATTTCAGAGATTTTTATTTATTTTTTTTTTTTCAATATTTTTTTTGCACATTATTTATTAGTGCACCATATAAGGCTATTGTTTACGGGGCATGGAATTCTAATTGAATTTATTTCTCTCGATTGCAGTGATGAGCAAGGGCCAGGGCGAGACCTGCCGCTACCGGTTCCTGGGCAAGTGCGGCGGCTACTGCTGGATCGTCACCCAGGCCACGATTCTCTACGACAAAATGAAGCCGCAGAGCGTCGTCTGCGTCAACTACGTCATTAGGTGAGTGCTTTTATTCCGTTCTATTCCAATCTATTCTCACAATATGACACTGGTTTATCGTCGCGTATACAGTTGTTAATGAGTTGAATCCACGCGCGGGCCGTACTTAGGATTGGGCCCTAGAATAAACTGACCTGAAATTTATTCGTTCGCTTTGGATTGCCTGCCGTACTGGGACCCAGTGGGGGGGGGTTCTGGGGCCAAGGATCACAGGGTCACCTTCAATTTGTCTCCTCATTCCACAGTCGATTCAAATCTCGACACTCAAAACTGTCCTGTTCCCAGTCTTCGATTTCAGTGGCTTGAACATTGCCTTGACTGTTCTCAAACTCAGTCATTTTCAGGCAGTTTCTTTTATTCCTCCGCTTGGAATTCATTCAAATCCGGCTTTCATTGATCCGAGAAATGTAGAACGAATGACTTTCCCATGCTTTTTTCATCTGCTGCTTCGTACCCAATCTAATTAAATCAAATGGAATTACAAAACGACAATTATTGCGGAAATGAGTTCCACTTCCACGCCATCAGCCCGCAGTGGAAATTAATTTCCCCAAAACACAGCTCCCTCCTCCCTCTGCGCAACGTCGCCCCCCCACACACGTGCCTCGCTCACCCGCTCTCTCGCTTTCCTCTCCGCCTGTCTCTCTGTCTTTCTGTCAACCGCAAGAGGCGCGCATTTCACGCAAAGATTGCGTTTTCGAAGACGAATGACGAATGAAAGCAATGAATGGTGGAATCGGATGGGGGGAGTGAACAGAGTGAAGGATGTGAGTTGGGGATGGGGAAAGGTGGGGGTTGGGTTGGGCGGCCGGTATGCGCTTCATTGAATTGCAATCGCGCTCGCTCAAATTGCGAGTTTTATTAGCGACTCGGTCTCTCCCTCTCTCCCTTCGTGCCCCATTATGTCGGAAGCCACCTCCCTAGTCGACGAACCCCCAAGGATTTCCCTCCTGTAAAATGACGACCTCCTTCCACCCAAGCTCTGTCGAAATCCGCCGACTGATTCGCTTTGTTGATCTGTCATTTATTATTATGCGGCAGTCGGTCGACGAAGGAGGCGTGGGAAGAGCGATAGGTCGAGCCTCCCGAGGCCCCACGAGCCTCCGGCGTGAGCGATGGGGGCGCGAGTTGGAGGAATTCGCGCCTCCGGAGAGGCGGAATCTCATTTTTCGTGGCTCCGGCGCCGCACCTGAGCAACATTTTTTGTAATTGAGTTCGATCGCAAAAAGGAAGCATATTTTTCGGCTCATGCAAATGATTTTGCCTTCCTCTCGGTCGCCTCACTTCCCTTTGGCTTCTCACCATCCACTCCTTCCTATTTCTCGAAGCCTCCTCGCGTCTTGTGCTTGTGGCTTCCGCTTCCTTCAGCTGGTTTTAATTAATTTTCACGACTCTCACGACTCCCATCCCCTCCTCTCTCTCTCTCTCGGCCATCGGTCTTTTAATGTTGTCAATAAAACGGGGACTCGATTCCTAATTGCCTTCACGTAAGCCTTTAATTTACCCTTTTCCCTCCCGCTTTCCTCGGCCCTCCTTTGGGCTCCCTCGGCGACACCAGCGACTGACCTTTGCTGGTCCTTTGACTGTCGTATGGCGTTTCCCAATTCGACGGCGTCATTTCGTGCTTTTGTTGTTGCTCTTCTGGTGTTTGTTGGTGCTTCTGTTGCCATCGCCGCTGTTGTGTTTACGCAATTGCGGCAAGAAATATAGACGGCGATAAAATATTTATATCCGCACGTGTACAACTGAATCTATCTGCTGCCCACAACAATCAGCAGGGCCACAGCAACAGCCACAGCAACAGCAACCACTGCAACAACAGCAACAATGTCAAAGCCGATCCGGTAAGCCTTAAGGACGCGCGCGCGTGCGTGCGTGTGTGTGTGTGGGTGGGTGGGTGTCGAGGGACTTTTCCTCATTAAGAGCTAATGTAGTTTTCCATTTTTATTTTCCACGCCGCGTTGCTTCATGTTCTTTTTATAAATTTTCATAATTTGTCACCGAAATACCCGACGACCGACGGCCTCCGCTCGCGGAGATCACAAGGTGAGCCCTCGCCGTCTCGTCGAGACTTCGGGCTTATCTCCCTTGTTAATTTCACTTCCCCACCCCTCCCCCTGCTTCCCGTTTAATTCCCCATTTCCGCAACCGGCCTGTGGCCTTTGGCTTTGACGGTAATGTGTTTTTTGTGTCCCGACAGCTGGCGGGACGAGATGACTCGGAGTCCCAAGATTGATGCGAGTTTCATTGACTCCATGTCGAGCATCCGTCGCGACCCAACTTGCGAGCTGATTTGCATTTTTGCTCCTTTTTGGGGTGCACCGGGTCCTGGCTCTTCCTCCTCCTCCTCCTCCTGAGATTGGGTCCACTGTTCTTTCCCCTTCTCGCTCCCTCTCTCTTGTCCTTTCCCTTTTCAGTTCAGGTAAGTACCACGCTTCTACACAATATTTCATATCTCTCTCTGTGGTCCAAAGCAGAACGAATAAATTTCAATTAGAACTGCTTATAAATTCTTCCCTTTTCGAGCGGGTTTTGGTACACTCTTTAAGTGCTTGAATTTGCTTGATAACTTGACAGGAATTGCAGTTTAATTTGCAATTGTCGAATGGTGTGTGAACACAGAAACGTGTGGAAATCCTTTCTTAGGTGCAAATATTCCAAATAGGGATCAAACTGGAGCCAAATCTGTGAGTCAGTCAGATTTCAATCACCTCTAAAGGTCGTCTGAATCCCTCTACTTTGAGGGACTTGGGATTCGGATACCGAAAGAACTTCCCTTGGGATCCTCCCCAGGACGGAAGTCTTCAATAAATAATCTGGCTAATCTTTCGGATCAGTTTTTCTCATTTCCTCGTCCTCGGGCCTTTGTGCTCTGCGGACCATTTAATGAGATTCGCAGCCGAATCACAAAACCACAACACAACAGCGTCCTCCCCTCGCCCAGCCCGTGCCAAGCGTTTGCCAAATAATTAAAAATTCAAATTTCAATTGCGATTCCTCGTATTCGCTCCCTGCCGCTCCCTCCGCCCGCTCCTCGACGATGGCGCGAATTTTCTCGGCGGAATTTCA
This sequence comes from Coelopa pilipes, assembly GCA_947389925.1. Taxonomy (NCBI): domain Eukaryota; kingdom Metazoa; phylum Arthropoda; class Insecta; order Diptera; family Coelopidae; genus Coelopa; species Coelopa pilipes. Next base: position 39,902,688 of record OX376697.1, on the reverse strand, counting down.
AGCGAATCTCGCGGTACTTCGCCGCAACTGGGCACACATTGCCATGGGTCATGGTTGGCTCTTGCTCATTCACTCAGCCGGTCGGTGGTCAGCCGGCCAGATGTCTGTCCGTCCGTCTGTCAGTCTGTGTGTGAGACCAACCGACTCCGGTGTACGTGGGTTGCGCAACGAGTGCCTGCGGCCAGTTCGTGGGCAGCTGCGGCGCGAATTTGCATCCAATCAGGGGACTCGATTTAGTATTATTTTCTACTACTATTCTCGTGTTTCTTCCCCTTAAGACTGCGCAATTTCTCATCATTTGATCGCCATAATACGCGGCTACGTTGTCAGACTTTTCAGACATAATTTTCTAAGTTTTCTTCGATTCCCCTCCATTACAGGCGATTTATTTTTAGATCGTTTAGTGCTCTCTTCGTTCACCTTCCTGCTAATTGTTCTTGAAGAAATCAGTCGTTCGTTCAATTGGTTTGCGCTGCTGCCAGACTTTGGTTGTTTTGGTTGATTTTATTGTTGTTCTTGTTATTTTTGCTGTTTGCTGAGCCAAGACGAAAATGCATAATTACGTAAACAAAGTTTCTAAATTCATTTCGAAATGAATTTTGGGGAAATGTCCATGCATTGTTGTCGTTGTAATTGTCGTCGTCATTGTCGTCGTCGTCGTTGTTGTTGTGGTTGTTTTGTTATTGTTGTTGTTGTGCAAATGAATTCAATAGAAATTCACGCTAATGACAGCTTGCAAATTGCGGGATTCTAACAATTGGGAGTTTCCCTTTTTTCTCATTAACGAAAAAATACACAATTAGTCATTTATAAATTAAACAAAAAACAAAAAATCTCCCCGTCCCCTTTGGGAGCGAATTTGCAACACGTGTCACTCTTTCATCTCTTTCACCGGCCCGTCCCTCCGCCGTCTTCTCGGAGCTCCCCAAATGCCTTTGTCGGGGTGTCGGAGCGGGCGCTGGAGGGCGGGGCGACCGGCGACAATCATTAGCGTCGATCGCTGCTGCTGCTCCACTCCCTCGTCATTCTCTCCCTCTCTCTCTCTCTCTCTCGGTGACTTTCGTTTTCGTTCCGTCTTCGCTGTTCCCCCTGGCTGGGAATTTGAATTCTTTGTTGTCCCTTGTTGTTGCCCCTGCTGAAGTTGTTGTTGTTGGCGTTGTTGTGATTGCTTAATTTATGTCGCAGCTTCAATTAACACAGGGTCGTCACTGTGCTGTGTTGTTGTTGTTGTTGTCTTTGTTATTGCTGTTGATTCTGTAGTCGCTGTCGTTGTCTTATAAAAGGTTCCCCTCCCCTCGCATCCCCCTTCTCTTGCCATTCACTGCATTGTCTTCTCTTTCGCTCCCTTCCCTCGCCTTCGATTTTTATCTCCATCCCTACTCCATTCATTCATTCCATCCACCCACCTCTTCCACACCCCTGCAGTCGGTCGCTCCTTCTTCCTCCACCCACACGCACACGCACACGCACACAATTAAACGGAACTTCAAACACATTTAATTTCCACTCGCTTCCCGTGGGACTCGTACGTGTACCAACGCATGCACCCACACACACACACCCGCACATTCCCCCATCGTCGGCAGCCACGCACACGCTGGCGTAAATCAACATGTGAAGCTCCACACACACACACACACACATACACATCGACAGCGTCCTTGCGTTCAGGACTCGAGATTCAATTGACTCGTTCCCTGCGTACGTAATCGGTATTGAATTAGCGTCACCCACACACACACGCACACGCGCTTACATGCACTTCAATTGCTTGCAAAAGCGAAAGCGAACAACAACAACAACAAATGCCCAACAGCGACATCGGCAACGACAACGACAGCGACAGCGATTTGAAAATAAATTTTACAGAATCGATTGTGTAATCGTTGCTTCGACAGTTTGTCTCCTTCTCTCGCTTGTCTGCCCTTCTCTCTCCCTCCCTCTCTCTCTCTCTCTCTCTCTCTCACTCTCTGTCGTCGGCTGCCCGCTCGCATCTCGAGTAAAATTTAGTTACATACAGATGTAGAGATAAAAGAAATGCTGGACGGACGGATGGATGCAAAACAAAGACGAATCAACCACTATTTGCCTTGAATTCTTAATTGAAAAATGAAATTAAACATTCGCTCGGCATTTTATCGTTGGAGAAATTGTTTCTCTCGATTTCTTGTATTTTGTTGCAGATCGTCTTGATTGGATCTCAATTAATTCGTTCCATCGTCAGCAGCAACGACGGCAAAGGCCTCGGAATTTTGGAGATGTGGAAAAGGTTGAAAGTGTTTTCCAGCTCTCTTTGATTTCGTCTCTCTTCCGTCTCTTCCGCATCCGTCGGTCTCACCGCAATTTGGGTGGACTTCGCAACTACGCCGCATGTTGGGCGGCGCCCTCGACACCTGGCCTTGACTCGGCAACCGCATTAAGTTTTGTCTTCAGTGTTTGGTTTAGTTTTTGGCTTTCGTGGCTGGTCCTCAGTGCTGATCGAATGCTCTTCTCTTATCGCAGTCCTCTCTGCTCCTAAATGTGCACTGGTCGATCTCTTTGTTGTGCTTCTAAATTTAGCATTAGCTCGTTAGAAGTCTGCGATCATTTCAGCCGGCGGTCGCACCCACGAATGCAGCAATCGCCGATTTTTCGCCGCCGCTTAAAATAGTTGCAATGCCCTTGAACTGGGAAAGCGATGAAGGCGTTTCAAGGAAAATTTTCATTCGAAGAAAATTTTCTCTGAACCAATTAGTCGTTCTACGCAATGTTTGCCGCACACCTGGCCCGGAAATTGATTCCCCCTGTTGGCGAACTCCGTGCCTGTGCTACGTGTCGTATGAGCAACGTCAGGTTTTTGCGATTAGTTTTCGTCGTCCGCATAAGTCCGGAAACTCCTCTGTCGCCTTGGAAATTGTTTACAGCAATATTTAGTTTCCTTTATCTGTGCTTTGCCCATCTTTCGATTGCTTCCTCTCTCTCTCTTCTCATTCGGGAAACACATCCATCGTTGGCGAATAATTGAATCGAGCGAGAAAATCGGCTTTAATTTTAATTGACTTTGCCCCACTCTCGTCTCTTTCTCTCCCACCGGTCTTCTCTCATTCTCCCTCCCCTTCACCTACCCCTGCTGGCCCTTTGAAGCGCCGACAACGGCCGCTGAGTTTAAGCCTTCAAGAAGTTTCCCCGAAAGTGAGAGGTCCGCGTTTCTTCTTCTGCTTCTTTTCTCTTTCCCCCCTTTAATTATCATTTATTTGGTTTTTGTTGTTGTTGTTGTTGTTGGTGCTACTGATGTTCATTGCTTTTGTTGCTGCTGCTGCTGTTGTTGTTGTTGTTTTATTTGGTGCCGCCTCCGCTGCTGAGTTGACTTTTAGGCTTACAACAGCGATAACATTATTTCGTTGCATACTTTTCGGCTCCGATAGAATTACGCAGCACGTGGCATTTACCGCCTACTTCCCTCTCGCTCGCTCCCTCGCACCCTTGTACTTCCTCTCTCTCTCTCGCTCTTCTGCGCCCCACCTTGTGTGGCTCGTTATATTTCTTTACGCTTGTCGTGCCTGTCGCTCCCACTTCTGCGTTGTTGCTGATGGTCTTGTTGTTGTTGGTAGTCTTGTTCTTGTTGCTGTTGTTCTTGTTGCCGTTCTCGTTGTTGTTGTTGTTGTTCTTGCTGCCGCCGCTAATGTCGTTGTAGCTGATTTATTTCTCATTTCTCTCCCCCTCCCTCTGCCTCCCACTCCCACTCGTCTCCACCCGGAGCGAACTTTTACACGCGCGTCCAACACTTTCGGAAAACGTCTCGCAGCGGGGGCGGCACCCGGGGGCGGCCTCGTTATCGGGAAATACTCGATGTTGCTGTTGCTGCTTCCACCGTAGTTGCAGCAAATGAAATTAAACAAAGTCGCGCGGATCCTGTGGGAGGACTCGAATCGTTCTTCCCACGTCCGGCCGCCCCAGGACGGGACCCCGACTGCGTGGGAATCGACTACGTCGACGTCTTTGTCGACGACTGGGGTCGACGTTTGAAGAGTTCGTTGTTTTTTAATTTAGCCTTTCGAGGCTCTTTGTGTGCCGGGTCCTTTGAATGCCGGGCTCGTCTCTGCGGCTCTCGTGGCAGCCACGATGATGAGAAAGTCATCCAAACATCGGCTCCCGTCCCTCGTTGGAGTTCTTATTAAACAATGTTCTTGTGTTTTGTTTGTTTCTGAGCCTCAATTAATTATTGAAATTCATCCCAAGAAGAATTCTTTTCTTCGTTCCTCTTCATTTGTTCGTGGGAAGAAAATCCCTCGCTTGGCCCCTCGTCTAAATTCACAAATTTCCTTTCCCTTCTCACTTCTCTAGGTTGAGCTGTATGGTTTTTTTTCTCCTATTCCTTTTCGTGGTCATCCACTCTCTCTTTCTCTCTCTTCCTGAGGATTTTTGTGGCGATGTCCTTTTTTTCTTGGGACATTTGGTGTCTTCCGATCGTTTTTCCAGATAAATATTTCATGTTCGGTTTTCGTTTCCTTCCTCTTGTTGTTTATCTACAACGAGAATTCCTTGATGTTCGTGCTATGGCCCTTTTGTTGTTGGGTTGTTGGTGTTCAAAATGGTTGAAAAAATGGCTCCATTGATATTCAGTGAATTCCTTGCCTCTCCTTCTTTTGTTCTCTTCCTTCAATGGCATTTTTCCTCCTAGTTTTTCACTTTTGTTTACCGTGTTTTCTGTGCTTTCCCTTCGACTCCTCCCTCTTCAGCTGGGTGCAAAATCGCATTAACGTAATTGCGGTGGATTTGGTGGTCACCAGCTGAGGACTGTTGTTGTTGTTTTTGTTTTTACTTTTTCTGTCCTTTCTGTACCGTTTGCGTTTGCGGTGAAAATTTCAAAACTCAACCTTTGGTTCCATTGCCCGAATGTTGCTCATACGTCGTGGTGTTCGTCGTGTTCGTCCTCTCTTTTTGTTCCTCGTCCCCTTTTTTTGTTCTTCGGCCTCCTCTTTGTTCTCGAAATTATCTGCTGACTTCCCGTGCCGCCCGAAACCCCCACCCAACCTCTCGCCTGCCTTCCTCCGCTCCTTGGCTTCCGCCAGAATTATCTCGTAATCCGATATCTCCATCGCATATGCCTCGAGCCGCCGGGCTTCGCAGTTCGATTTGTCCTCCTTTCTCCTCCTCCTTCTTCGGCCCTTCCCCTCCGCGCCTCAAGTTCGATTCATCGTCGCACGAGTGGAAAATCGCTCGCTTGTGCCAGACATCAGGGGATTTGCGTTCTCGGCACAACTAAAACTTCTCCCACGCTCCCCTCTACCCATCCATCGCTGCCTCCCCCTGCCTTTAACCATGTCCATCTCTGCTCCCTCTGCCACTCTCGCCATCGGAGGAGTTCACCCCGGGTCAAAGGGTGGGGATCAGAAAGAGAGGACCGAAGAGAAAGGCACGAGGAGTGGGCGCGACAGGCGGAAGACGGACGAAGACCGGGACGAGGTCTGGGAGACGCCTTGAATACGAATCCCTGTTGCCATAGAACCACACACATCATGCCTGGCTGGGGTCCAGAGCTCGCCGGTTGTCGGCAATTTATTTGCTCGATTTGAATTTTTATCGCTTGTGAAAAGTTGCCTCGCCTCGCCTCGCTCGCCCTGCCTTGGGAGCCTCGAGATTTCGGCTGCTGGCTCTTCCGGCAGCTGACATAATTTCATTGACAATCGGCGCCCGACCCACTCGGAGTTCATTCGTCCCACACCCCCTGCTCCCGGAGGCCGGATTAGTTTCCTATTTCGTGTTCGTTTTATTACTTTGTAACAAGATGTGCGCGAGGCGGAGAAAAGGGTTGCCATCGACATTGGATAATTGAAAAACTTGAGCTTTCGCCCGAGTGCACGCGGGACCCCCCAGGACTAACCCTAGGTCTCCCCACCTTCGCACCTCCGCACCTCCTCGCCCTCCACCTTCGGCCTCGTCATTTCTTCCGAACGAGATCCCGCAATTAACTTGAGCCTACTATCGATTGTCGGCATCGGGCGGCCGAGCGGGGACCGCCCCGGACTCCATCGAGACCTGACTCTTGAAAGGATGACTTTTGAGCAGGTCCGCGGGGAGAAGGCGGCCGGGGGGTGGGCGGCCCGGGGGCGTGGCTCGTGGCTAATGATGGCCGGCTTACGGGGCGTAAATTTTCGTATGGCGGCGCGTGCGGAAAGATTTTTTCGAGGGCCGTTGGACGGAGTGGACGGGGAAAACTTGCCGCTGGGGTGATACAACAACAACAACAACAACAACAACAACAACAACAACAACAGCGAGGCCAAAAGCACAATCGAGCTGTGGACGCGAGGGGAAGGAAGTGCGAAGAAGGACATGTAGAAACTTGTACACAAGTCACGTGCCTTGCGAGATTCTCCTCGCCCACATTCTCCACACTTGGCTTAGCACGGTCCACGACTGACCCAGCAGGACCTCGAGGGCCGTCCACGCCCCCGAGAGGGCTCCCCCGAGAGGAAGGGTGGAGGAGAAGCCAAATTTTTGGTACCGTTACCAGGTACTTTCTTCGGCAATTAACTGCCAGTAGCTACTGGCCCGATTATTACAATGTTATTTTTGGTAGTCTCCAAGTTTAATTAGGTTTGCAAGAGTTCGCTCGCACTTCTGGGAACTTTCATTCCCTTAGGCCTTGTAGGCGAAAAACGATTTTCTTTTCAATTAAGCACACGGCCGACCCCGCCTGCCGCCTGCCGCCTGACGCCTGCCGCCTGCTGGCCAAGTCAAGTGAACCAATCAATCATCGACTTCTCTCCGCACGCCCAATCGCCCAACCTGAGCCAGCAGCGTGTGCAAAATTCCTTCTCCTTCTTCGCCCGCACCTCCTCTCCCTCTCCTCTGGCGGGCTTCTCCGGGAAGCATCACTCATGGATTGGATTTGAAAAGAACGCGCCAATAAATGCAAATCCCGCCCCTAATTAATACATAAATACGCCATTAGGAGCTCAAATGGAGGCCTCCGCCCTCCCCGAGTCTCCCACGGCCGAGACACGCCTCCTTTTCACGCCCCCTGGAGGTGCGAGGGCGAGGGCGAGAGCTAATTATGGATGCAAATATTGCGTAAATAAAAAGGAATCTGGGGAAGGGGAGCAGAACATTGGTTAAGGAACCAGAGTTTGTGAGGGCAAGGGAGACGGAGATTGTGGGAGAGAACCCGAACCTCTACGTGTGTGTGTGTGTTGCCTGCTCCATCGAGTCGGAAGTGCCGTCGTCTGCCCGTTGTTTGTGCAGGATTTCGCCAGCCACCGGGGCGTTTTAACCGAGTCATTGAGGCGCCCATAAAAGCCAACAGACGGCCACGAACCGTTCGCTGGTGTTGCTGCGGTCGCCGTTTCCGCTTCCGCTGCCGCAGTTGTTTCCGCTTTTCAACGCAAACACTCGCAATTAGCATAAAAGTGCGTGCGAAGCGACAGCAAATAAAAACAACGGCGTCCACTTCGACAACGGCTCCGCCAACGGCATCGAAATCGTCGTCGTCGTCGACGTCGTGTGGGTGCAGAAGAAGAAAAATTATTTACGTTCATGGATTTCTCTCTCCCTCTCTCTCTTGCGCGCTCTCTCGTTCTCATTTGCAGTCGTCCCATGTTGGTCGTGCCACCGCCGACTTCTCCGGGCTCTGGACGCCTTCCAACCTCCCTCGACCTGGCGCCCACCGTAGGCTTTTCAATTAAATTCCACGTTCAGCTGGCCATGAATCATGGCCGACTGGAGGGCAGGCTCGACTGAGGGGAGGTGCGGAGCGAGTGAGAGTGAAAGAGATGGAGGTTGGGGTGCAAATAAACGTGAATTCCAAACCACCGATTGCCTATCGCAATATGCGACGTTGTGCCCTTGTCAGCGATACCGAGGCCAGGCGCCCCCTCTCTCGCTCCTCTCTTCCCTCTCTCGCTGTTGCCTCGTTCTCCGCCCCCTCCTGCCCGTCACGTTTACGCAACCTTCGTCTGCGCCTCGAGTCGCCCGTCTTCGCCCTGGCCCGAGCCCCAGGCACGCACATTCCGGCAGCCCGACATTATTTTACACACGTGTAATCCTGATTATGCCGAGGGCGAGCCTTCGTCCTTGGTCCCTCTCTCTCACTCCTTCTCTCTCTCTCTCTGTTGCCTCTCTTTGCCGGGCCTCCTTCGTCGACGGCTGGCCCTTGTGCGACTGCGTGAGGCCGTGCGAGGCCTGTGTGCGAGGGTTTGCCAGTGTATTAGTGTATGCAGACGCACATTTATTTGAAAAACGCGCCGCACATGTTCGCCCCCTCCCTCTCCCACTCCCTCGTCCTTCGCAGCCTCGTCCTGGGCTGCCTCGGAATTCCAGCGTTGTTGTATTTGGTGCTTTTATTGTTGGCCTACCTTTTGTTGTTGCCGCTTCTGGTGTTGCCTTTTCTGGTGTTGCGGCTCTTCTTCTTCTTGTTGTTGTTGTTGCTGCTGCCGCCGCCTCCGCTGTTGTTTAATTTTATTATGCAGTCGCTTATCAGCTCGACAGCTGATTTTGTTTTCATTCACTCGGCGCCCGGCGTGTTGCCGTCGATGTGTGTGTGCGCCATTTGGTATTGAGATATCCATGTGTGTGTGTGTGTGTGTGCGCGTGTTCATTGGACGTGCGATGGTCCTGGCATCACCCGCGCCAAGGAGTCTGGCGACGACGATGGAGGCCGTCGAGTGAACGGGTCCACGAGGCGCAAAAAGCGAGATGTCAGTACCTTGGGACGTCGACCGAGCTGAGCCCGTGGCTCCCGGCTTCCACTGAGAGAAAATCCTCGTCCAATGGGTTTCCTTGAATTCGATCGGATTCTTCCTGGGGAAATTCCATCGAAGGAAATTCTTCTCCGAGGTTTCTGCGAGGAAAATTCGCTCAGTGCCCTGCGGAAACGGCCCGACGACCGAATCTCGATAAACATCTCGGACTCATCGGCAGGGCGGCTGGGCCGGGGTCGGGGTCCGAACGAAGTGGCGCGTGTGGCGCATCATCATCTATTTTAAGTGGAGCCCCTCTGCCCCTTCTCCCCGCAAGCGATGGACGAGCGTCGGTCGGTCGGTCGGACGCGCTCCATCTTCACCTTTCCGGCGGTGTGAAAGTTCGAGTTTTCGCAGCTCGTGCGGCTCGTCGGGAACTTTAATTAAATATTCAAAGGTCAGGGAGGAAGTGAAACGGCAATGGGGATAGAGAGGGAATCGGGGAGGCGACGAGAAGACCCTCCAGGCGCTGGTCGAGGCCGCCGTCTAATTAGAAATCAATAGAAAGTTTACGTGGGTCCGTCACGAGTGCCGACCCCCCGAGCCAGGCAACGCAGCACGACCTTGTTAAACACATAAAAGGACTCAATTTTCGCTCGTCCCCTAAATCGACTCACATTTTCGGGGTCATCAATTTTTGAATGAAATCAACAGGCCGCGACTCTCATCGGCATTTCGGCTTCGCGGCACGACGTCCTTCGTTATCACCGGCCGTAATCCTTTCTCCATTCGCCACACGTTCTGCCGGCGGCCCCTCGTTCGCCTCGGTCGCCTCCAGATATTGCTTTGCAGTCAAATTGCAATTTCGAAATAATATTTTTATGTTCGTCAAATCTGCCGCCCGCGTCCCTTGTCGAACCCTCGTCGCTGTCGGTTCGCTTTTATTACGCGGACACACACGCAGGCAGGCAGGCAGGCGCCCGTCGTGGGCGTGGCTCCCGCCCGCTCTCCCACATGACATAAACTGACATAGAATGCGCGACAGGTTTCTATCGCCCTCTCCCTCCCTCCCGCGCTGCCGCTCGTATCATTGTTTCTCCGTTCCATCTGTCTCTTGCCGCGCCATTAAATGTCCTTTCGCTCCATCTGCTGCCGCATCCCTCGCCGCTCCCTCACTTCCGTTGTTCCTCGATTGCTCTCCCCACGTCGTTCGTCGCTCGTCGTCGCCGCACTTGCTCGAAGCCCGTCTTGAAATCTCGTTATTCGCGGAATAAAAACCATCACCGTCCAAAGCAACGACACCCGGCACACTTGTGCAGCACGTGTTGGTCGTGGTGCTGGCGCGGGCGCGGATCCGGGGTTGCGAATAATTCCCAGAAGATCATAAATTTGTTATTTCCCCGAGACGAGATTGCTGATGTTATCCCTGTGTTCTTTTAATCCTTCCATTCCGTCATCTCTTCATCGACCCCGACGTCGACGTCGACGACATCGCGCCGTTTCGTCTCTGTTGGTTTAGGATTTCGACACGTGGCCTAGGGTTGGTTGGAGCCCCCAGCCCGAGGGCGTATGAGTTACATTTATTTCGACTCCTTGGGAATCGCCTCGCGTACTTCGAGTGGAGGAGGCTGACGCGTATCAGTTGCATTTCAGGGCTCTGCCACCCGACCTGGGACCGCAGTCCGCAGTCCCTGGGGTTCCGGAATTCCCTCATCCTCTGGCCCGGCCCGATTGTTGTTGTTCCTGCGTCGCTCCCGCTCCCGCTCCCGCCTCTCGCCGCGGCTCCACTGCGAGGCCCTGCCACCGGCCCACAAACACCCCGACACAAGGTGCGTCCTCGAGGTTTGCTCATTGGCGTCGTTCGTCCTTTGGCGTTTCTTATTTTGGTTTGTTTTGGGCAAATGTTTAAAAATTCATTCAATTACCGGCGAATTCAATCAACTTCGATGGCGAGTCGACGTCGACGTCGACGAGGCCGGCTGGCCGGGTTACCGACGGCTGTTTGATGTTCGGGAGGAACGTATAAAGGACCAAATCAGAGACGGACGGAAGTTCAATAATTTAAACTCGGTTCCTGGTCGGTTTCCCGGCAGCCCACGGCGTCAGAAATCAATGTCGTCGGTTTCGATCTCATCGGCCGAAGCAATGGAGGCCTCGGCTGTCTGTCGTTCTCCAGCTGCCCGTCCTTCCATCCGTCTGCCCATCATTTCCACAGTCGTGAAGGGCAAACGACAGTCGGTCTGTCGACGCGCGGAGCTCCAGCGAGGCCTGAAAGCACGAAGAGACGGAAAGGCAGAGAGAGAGAAAGGCAGAGCGAGGAAGGTGGAGAGAGAGAGAGAGAGAGCGCGCGATAAGTTGCGAGGGCTCCCTGGGCAAACATTTCAGCGTGCGCCTGAAACCGTGCCACGATTTTATCGCAGGTGCCGGCGTCGGGCCCACAGAAAAGGAAGAACAAAATCCGGCGAAATCGAGATCCGAACGAAATCCCCGGCCCACCTCGTCTCCGGCGCCCCCTCTCGCTCGTCTCCCGGCTTCCCGCTTCTCCTTCCGTCCCTCCCGCCGCCGCCGCCGTCGCCTCCCATCGACCGTCGTCCCGACCTTCGGCAACCTGCCTTCGCCCGCCTCTCCCTCCCCTGCCGCTGTGTGCGTGTGTCACTGTGCGTCGGCGCGTGTTTCCTGTTACGAGTCCCACTCCCTCGTTCTGGGTCTCCCCGCCCCTCTCTCCCTGCCTCTTCTGCTCGATCGTGTTCCTTCCCCTCGATTCCATCCGTCCGTCCGGCCGGCCGCTCGTCGCTGGGGCTGTCGTCATTTTCACGTTTTTCATTTTAAACGCTGCGTGTTTTTTTGACGCCTCTTCAGCTGGCGACTCCCTCGGCGACTTCTGAAGCTCAGACTCGCGACCCCCTGGCCTGGTCCTGGTCCGTCCGCCTCTGCCCCTTGCCTGACTTCGCAACTCTCGGCGACGTTTTCGACGGGTGCCATCCGTCCATCCGCAGACTGCTTGTCTCCCCCTCTCTCCCGGCCGTCCCCTCCCTCTCCCTCCCTCCCCATTATCGTTCCCTCGCCCTCTCCCTCGTCCTCGGCCACTCCTCTCCAGGATATTAGTTCTCTAGGTTTTCCTTGGCACTGCTTTATTTTTGACCAACTTCTCCATTTGTTGTCCTCTTCTGCTTATTGTCCTTCTTATTGTACTATCTGTTGTTTTTGTTGTACAGAATCGAGCCAGTTAGCTTTGTTGTTATTGTCGATGTTGTCGTCGTTGTTGTTGTCGTTGTCGTTGTTGTTGTCGTTGTTGTTGTCGATGTTGTCCCCTTCTCCGCTTCCGGAAAACGTAAACATTTGGCGCGCGTGTATATTTTTAGATTCGTAATGTTGTTGTGCTCTCGACCCAGCCTCACCTCTCCCTGTTGTTGCTACTACTCACATCACACCGTTGTTGTTGGCAGTGTCGTCGTCGTTGTTGTTGTTGTTGTTGTTGTTGTTGCCATGATGTGCTATAAATACACACGCGCCGCAATTTGGCCGCCAATTTAAGGACCCATTGGGCGCGGGGTGCGGCGGCCGAGCGCCGGAGTGAAGTGGCGGCCATCGCGGGGTGCGCCGGGCGACGAAGGGCGGAGAGAAGAGAACGAAGAGAGAGGGGGGGTGGGGGGTTGAGGCCGAATATTTTACAACCGACTTCCGCGTGCGAGAGGCGAGAGATAAAAGCTCTGCGTAGTATTTTTCGGTAGGCAGCCGAGCGGCGGAGAGCGACGGAGGCGCGTTGAGGCTGGCGTGGATGGCGTAACGAGAGAGAGAGAGAGAGAGAGAGAGAGAGCCTGGAGAACGAGAAGCCCGAACGAGGGGGCTGGTGTGGCGAAAACACGATGGGTTCCTCGGAAGAAAGGGCAGCACGTGGCAGCCACATCCGGGCCGGTCGTCGCAGGGGCGCGGAGAAAGCTCTGGAAGCCGCCCGCCCGGGGTCCGCGCCAGTGGCGAAATATTTTGCGCTCCTCCCGACGGGTCGTCGACGAGGTTTGGGGGCCGGGAGCGACCTTCCTCAAGGAAATGGGTTGGGGAGCCCTTTAGAGAAGAGTGAAGGCAAAATGTTTAGGAAGACTTTTTGGTCACTACGAGGACATCTTTTGGTCCTAGTTCGGGCTTTTGTTTCGAAAACATTTCGAGAAGAATTGATGCGAAAATCGCTTTCGGCGGACTCGGTGCGTTGGCAACCCTGGCACGGCGGCAACGACGACAAACGCAGTCACATGTTCCGATGTCGTGAAATACACACAAAGGCAGCTCACGCGAGGGCTCCGCAGGCCCCCCCGGTAGAAAGTGAAAGTTCAGCCGCTCTCTGTCACTCTATGTCTTCCTCTTGCTGGCTCTCTCGCGTAGCAGGCCTAACGCGGGTGCGAACGGTGATTATGTAAGCGAGCGAGCGGAAAAAATTTCGAGTTCAAGGTCCGGACCAGGCCGCATGCTCACAGAGAGGGACGAGAATGAAAGTAAAACCGATGGCACCGTCGTCGGCGCCGTCTCCAGGAATAGCAACAACAACTGGACAACAGAGCAATAATGAAAAAAAGAACAAGAACAGCCATGAAAACAACGAAAACGACATGAGAGCTATAAGAACAACAACAAGAACAACAACAACAAGAACGACAACAACAACAAGAACAACAACAAGTACAACAACAACAACTATCGCTAGGCATCGTAAAAATCAAAACAAAGTCGAAGGCAACAAAAATCAGCGGCCTGTGGGCGAGAGCGAGGGGGCGGCGACGGCGGACGGAGACGAGGGAGAGTGAGGGAGAAGGCGCTACTAAATGCGCATTTGCCGCACACAGGGAGGGCGAGAGAGAGAGAGAGAGAGGGAGAGAGGGGGAAGAAGCTCTCTGTTGTGGAACGCCTGAAAGTAGGCAATGCCGCTGCGCCTACAGGCCGTTTTCTCTTCGGCTCCTCTCTTGCTGGCCTCGCGCCACTCGCCCCGCGCTCTCCTGGGCCGCTTGGATCGCTCGCTCTTGGTTTCTCCGCTCTTCTTTGTCGCCTCTTGTCTCTGCTCTCTCTCGCTCTCTGTGGGCGGCTGCAACGCGTTTTCCCACGCTCCCTCCTCGCCTCCGGCCTCGTGGTATACTTTCAGGCCTGGGAACTTGTGGAATACCCTGCGCTCGTCTTCCGGGTCGCGTCGCTCGTGGGAGTGGGCGTGGGCGTGGGGGACGGTGGCAATTACTCTCGGTTACTCGAGCCACTCTCGCCGGGTTAAGGAAACTTTTGCCGAGCCCAAGATTTCCCTCGGCCCCCGGCCAACGTGTTCTGTTGTTGCCTACTCTCGTGCCTCGGGCAAATCAGCTGGGGTTCTGTGGCCGGTGGTTCGGGGTTCTTCGGGTCTTTGTTTTGCTTCTCGCTCGTGCCTTTCACTTTCTCCGGCTTTCGATCGACGAGCGGAAGACCCGACTTTCGCTCTCTGAATTGCGGGGTCGACGAGGCGACGGCGTGGGTCGGGGCTTCGAAATGGAAATTTTGGTTCGCACGTGGACACATTAACATTATTTAAACGTCTTGGGGGCGGTGGGCGGCGGGTGGCAGGGAGGACGAAGGCGACGGCGACGGCGGTGACAGGGTTGCCGGGGGCGTCGGGTCGCTGGCTGAGAGTGCGTTATTAGCACTGGCCTTTTCATTATTTTTATTCCTTCCTCCTTTCAACGTCCCCATTTGTCGCTCCAGCCCCCCCCCCCCCCTTTCTTCGTCTCTTTGTCCATTGCTGATCCCTCGGTCCTCGTTGTGTTAATTTTCGGAAGGGACAAATTTTGTTCTTTGTTTTTATTTGATTTCGAAAACTTTTCGTTTCCCTTGAACATAATTTTTCACTGCCCTTCCTTCGTGCTTCTTCCTCATCGCTGCGCCCACCTTTGATCCCTCCAAATGGCCCGAACGCATGTGACAAACCTTTCTCTCTCTTGTTTTGGTTGCCGCCGGGTTCTCTCGATTGTTTTCCACTGTGGGCCGTGGCCCCAATTGAATTCCTCGGGCTGTGCCGTCCGTTCCTCGACCCACTCCTCGGCGGTGGCGGGTTCTTCTATTCATTCTTTTTAAATTGAATAAAAATGGGATTTGTCTCGTCCACCTGCCTCCTCCGTCAACTCGTGGCCTTTTGGCGGTTCGGCAACTACGGCGAAAGACCTTCAAATGGTGTCTTGATTTGTTTTTTTCCCTCTTTTAATTGCACAAACAACTCGTCGGCAGCCCGGTCTCGGCGGTTCATTCATCCCGTGGTCCGAATTTAATGGCATATTTCCGGAACTCGTTCTGCACATGATTTTGGTGGTGATGGTGATGGTGGTGGTGATGATGATGATCATATGATGTTTTCCCAGCTCTGTCACTTGGCTAATGGGCAGGGTCCACACCTGCCCCTCCCTCTGCTCCCGACCCCAGCCACCTCCTCGGGCTTCGCAAATTTATTGCCTCGGAGGTTTCTGAGAGCACGCAATCGCACCCGGCCCGCGATGCCTCTGCCTCTGCCTCTGCCTCCCCCCTTTCAGCCCCCTTCCGTTTTTAATATTTTATTATTGCTATTTTCTTCTTAATATTTTATTTTGCTGTTTCGTTTGTTTGTTTGTTGATTGGTTCATTTTTTATTACGATGTCCACGTATTTGATATCAAGATTTGTCAATCTCTGTTTCTTTCACTGCCATCTCGATCTCGATCTCGGGGCTCGGCGTCTGGCAGGGGTCCAGCTCACGTACGCCGCCCACTTTGCAGGGCCGAATCCGAATCCGTTCCGGCCCGGAGTCGTTCGACCAGACGGCAATGGAACATTTCTAGCTCGCTAATTCTGCATGGAATAATGGGGCGTAGATGCATAACGAAGTCGGGAGATTTTTCTCTCCCCCCCTTTTTCCGCTCCCTGGTGTACGTCGGGAGGCAGACGATTTTCAGCTGACTTCGCCACAGCCACAGCCATCGCCTTCGTCTTCGTCGCGGCTTCTGCTGACTCATTCATTTTGCCAAACGAATTCCGCCCCAGCCCCTCCGCCCCTCGTTGCACCGTGGCCGAGACCGAGGCCGAGGCTTCCTGCCCAACTCCCTGGAGCTTCGCCCTCTTGTGTTCCTTTATTTGCTTAATTTTCGTTTTATAATTGTCGCCGTGGTTTTTTGTTTCTCTTTGTCTTTGTTTTTGTTTTGTTGACGTTGTGGTTTTGTTGCTATTTGGTTGAGGGATTGGCGGTGTTGTCGTTGTTGTTTATGTTGTTGTTTTTGCCATTGTTGTCGTTTCTGTTTCTGCTTCTATTGCGATAAATATTTTCTATTTATACTTTTATTGTTATTATTTTTGTCTGGCGAATGCGGGCGTCCCCGCGGCTCCCGCCCATCGTCGCACAGTGGCTCGGAGTCGCATCGTAATTTTGAAAATAAATGGAATTTTTGGTGTTTTTTTTTTAATTTTCTCTGTTTCTGTTCTTGTTTTCACCTGATTTTGAAGGGAATTGAGTGAAAAGTTGTCATTATTCAAAAACGAATGGCGAAAGAAAAATGAAAATTTCATTTTCTAATGTATAAAAAATCAAATTTTTTCGTTTTTTATGGAGCTCATAAATTGCGTGTACAAAATGAAAGAAAGGATTTTTTATTTTTTTTTTTTCTTATTTGATGATATCAAAACATTTCGAAAGTATGTAAAAAAAGGTAATAAACATTTTGATACCGAAAAACTCATTAATTCTACACTCGCTTAAGGTCTTCCGCCGCCACTATTTTTCCTCCTGCCAATCGTACTCTTCTCCCACCCTTGCGGTCTTCGGCGCTTCGACACCCCGACATCCACTCCAGCTCTTCCCCTCTCCCTCTCGCCCCCTCTGCTCTTCTTATCACCGCCCCTGTGGGTTTGTTTCAGGGCCCGACGACTTGACGACTCCCGGGTCCGTCCGTCCGCCGCTCTGTCTGCCCGTGGTTGTGTTTTTCGCCCCGCACCTCCGCCCTCCGGAGCGCTTCCCACGCATTTCCATGCAAACGGCTTCAAACTGTGCTGCGTTCGCCGCCGCCTCCATTTGAAATCGTCCAAATTGCGATTTGGTTCCCCCCTCCGCCCACATGCACTGGGCCGGCACGAAGAAATGTCGAAGCGAGAATTATGTTGCTCTCGGCTGTTGGCGCGCGCAGATAAGACGGAGACGGAGACGGACGGAGAGAGACAGACACATGCCGCCGTCGCACGTGAACTCGGAAGCCAGTAGTTTTTGATCTCGCCTCCACTTGCTCCGGCTCGTCTGCGATTGAAAGTTTTTATCGCATTCCGAGTGGAAGGAGAGCGCTGCATACTTTTCGGCTGAGTGCATGGGATTTTAATTGTCTCGTCGTGTCGTGTCGTGGCGCGGCTCGGTTTGGCTCGGGGAGGGGAGGGTTTTACGAGTTCCAAGTTTAATGCGAATCGTCTTCAGAGGTTGTTGCCGGCGAGTTTTCCCCAGGCAACAATGTTCAGAATTTGCGGAGTCCTCAGAGGGCACTTCGATAATTATCTAGGCGATGAAGTCATTGCCGAGAGTGAGTTAAAGGTGTTTTCATGACCTCTTAAGGGTCTGCAAGAGAATGTAAGAGAATCCAAAATCTCCGATATTTCTTCCCATGGAGTCAATCGTTCGGGGGACATCGTTTCGTTGGCCAATTTTCTTTTCTTTCCTGAAAGTCTCAGCTCGTCTGTAACGAGTTTTCGAATTCCACAAATCGACACATCCACGTTTTGTTCCCTTCCTCTTCCTTCTTCTCCTCCTCTTCCTCCTCCTCCTCCTCTTCCTCTTCCTCCCCTTCATCATCCGCGCCTCCTCTTCGCACTCAATGACTCAATGTCAGCAGGTCGACACATGCGTTTGACGTTTCCTCGGGCCTCGTCGATGCCGCCTCAATAGCGCTTCCTCTGCTTCCCTTCTTCTCTGTTGTCCCTTTCTTTGTATCTCTCTCTCCTTCTCCCTCTCTCTCTCTCTCTCTCTCTCTGTCGCCTCTTCCTTGCCCTCTGCCGCCTCAATTCGTGCGTGTTATTTAATTTTCACTCGGCTCGAATCACGACATCCTGCCAAGTCTTCTGACGTGAGGATCAACTGAGTAGTAGCCGCAAAAACAACAACAACAACAACAACACGAAAGCAGCTACAACAATAGTAACAACAAGAACAACATGAACAACACCAACATGAAGAACTAGGAAAAGAAAACGAACCGACGAACGACGCCATCATGAGTAAAACTGAAAAACGTGCTCGACTCGAACTCAACTAATGCTCTTGTTGTTGTGGTTGTTGTCGAATTTTGTCTCCAATGTGTTGTTGTTGTCGTTGTTGCTGCTGTTGCTGTTAATAAAACTGTGTATCTGTCGCTGATATCGTTATGTGGGTCATCAGTTCAATTGCTTCAAAAAGCTCTCATGTCCTTTTTGTTAATATTTCTCGTTCTCCCCTCTCGCTCTCTCTCTCCCTCACCCCCCGTCTCTGTCCCTCGCGCGCATTGAAGGCGCGTGTGCTGCGGGTGCGTGTGTGTGTGTGTGTGTGTGTGTGTGTGTGTGTGTTTATCAGTCCAGTCTCGTGCGTGTGGGCGAGCGATGCCTTCTGGTATTGACTTCTGCCGCGTGGACTCGACTCGACTCGCCGCGCAGCAGCCCCCATTTGTCTTTCCTGCCCTGACATGATACTCGACGAAAATTGAGAGAGGGAGAGCGAAATAGACACGTCTCCCGCTCTGACAGCGAGATTCGGTTGCAGGGCCTTTATTAATTTTTTCGGCCACATTTTCCACAACAACTCCGACTGGGCTCTGGCTGTCTGTCGCTGTCGGCGGATCCGCTCGCTCAGGGGAGGCTGAGGTCGGTGGCGGAGGTGGAGGCGGAGGCCGTGGAAGAAGGGGGAGGTGCGTCTGGAGGAGGCGGCCCCGGGCATAGCGCGATGATAAATCAAAACGTTGCCTGAATGTGTAATTTTGACGTTCCCTCTCGCTCGCCTCGCTGGTCCTCGGCGAACTGGTGATTGAATTAATTTCCGAACTGTCGGCCGAGTCGATTCGGGTTTCGGCCTCGCGGAAAATTCCCGGAAGCCAGCCCAGAGTCCTGTCCTCCGTCTCTCGATCACTCGTCACTGTCTGTCGCTACCTCGATGTCTGCCCGGCCGACACTTGGCCATCGTTTGATCGATGGTCGAGGGCGACGCGGTTCAATTAAAAATTTACTGCTTCATTTTGCCTGGGGTGTTCGCTCTAATTACAACAACAACAACGCTAATGAACACACCTGCAATTCCATCTTTCCCCAATCAATATTTACCATCGCCCCGTCTCCCTCGTGGATTCGTTTTGTGGTCATTTTTGAAAACGCATTAAATTTTTGCTCCTCCTCATTTTGTCTTTTACGACTCCGAGCCCGGACTCGGCCCGGACACGCGGCTCGTGCGTCGCCTCCCCGCACCCCCACCCCCCATTGCGTGACGGCCGCGCGCTCGGCGCCCCAAGGTAGGCCACGCTCTCCGCGACCCCGCCCCCGCCCAGCCACCGGCGAGCGGCGACTGCGACGCCAACAGCGGACAATTAGAGCGTGTTTTCCGTCGCTCCCTCGTCCGTCCGGTCGTCTGTCTGTCGCTTTGTCTGTGTCGATGTGTGTGTGTGTGTGTCAGCCGGTGGAAGCGTTTAATCGACTCCGCCGAGCGTTGCCACTGGCCGGAAGCTTCGAGCGGACTCCGCTCGACTCGGCTCGGCTCGAATACGTTTTTCGCATGTCGCGGGCCGATTGTCGCGAGGTGCTGCACTCGCGATGGGTTCGCGGGTTATAGACAACAGCAACAACAGCAACAACAACAACAACAGCAACAACAGCAACAACAGCAAACGCAGAACACACTGTAATGTACAAAAACAACAAAGGGTCGGTGGACAATGAGACTAAGAAGAAGTGGAAACAGTGAAAACACCACGGCAAACGAGAAGAGCCGGCTTCATAAACGAATAAATATTTGAGCAGTTAATTTGGAAAAATTAATGAAACGCAATCGCCGGCGTCTGCTGAGGGGGGGCGGACGGACGGACGGATGGACGGACGACAGATGGGCGGAAGGCGGCGGGAGTGGGTGGCGCCGGGCGGGCCAGTTGCGGGTCGGTAATGAAGGCCATTTGCGAGAATCGCCATTGTCTCCCATTCCCATTGTCGAACCGCCGCCCTCCCGTCCTGCCTCTCGTCCGGCGTCGTCCCTCCGTCGCCGTCGTCGTCGTCGTCTGTCACTCGTCCCATGGACATGCAATCAATCAGTCAGCATTAAACTGATGTTTCAGAGCCGGAGTTTCGTCAATGGCCGATGATTATTTCATTATTCCGAAACAGAAACGGGCGAGAGGAACCCAACGGTGGGGGCGAGTGGGAAAAGGCTGGTTTCATGCCTCGCCTCGCCTAGTAAAATGGGGCGAGGGAGGAGGTGGAGCCCGGCCCAGCTCGGTGGTCTTTGGTCGGCTGTCTGAAGGAAATCCGCGGATTCAACTAGTTGTCGATGTCGCCGGTGATTTCGCTGTCAATTTGGGTTCGATTCAATTGGACATCATCTTGGCCCTCATCATTCTTCCATCCGTGACGGCTTCTGGTCGAAATTTGTCACTTTTCGTTCCTCGCTTTCACGCTGTCGTCAGTTCGTTAAGATTTCTGAAGTGATTCCAAGGCCATTGCCAGCCATGGCCATTGCAACACCTTCGTCCCTCCCCGCCACGCCTCCTTCGCCCCCTCGTCCATCCCGCTTCGAGCATTGTTTTCAAAACCTTTCCCTTGGCTTCGACCTTCTTAAACCGCTCATGTTTCATTTGTTTGCCATGAGCGTCAACAGCAGCAACAACAACGACATCTTAATCATCTTCATGGAGCGACATTCGCGTTAGTGTTGTTGTGTTCCAAACAACAACAACAACAACAAGAACAAGAACCCGACAAATCACTACGAAAAATACATCAAATTGTTTTGATCCCAATAACGAAAGAACTTCTGCTGCTGTCTGCCGCCCCTTCCTCTGGAAAATCTTTGTTGACAATGTGTAAACATTATAAACACACAACAACAACAGCAACAACAACAGCAGCAACAACAGGAGCAACAACATTAACTACAGGGCATCGGGGGAGAAGAGCAACAACAAGGCAAGTCAGAACATGGCAAGAACATCATTAAATCATGCCACAGGCTGAGCCGCCCTCTGTCGCTCTATCTCTTTCGCTCCTCCGCTCCTTCGCTACAGCCGTCTCACCCGCTGTCCGTCCGTCCGTCTGTCGGTCTCCCGATCCGTCGCCGAAAGTGACTCAGCTTTCGTTTCCTCCTCCTCCTCCCCAACTCCTCCTTTCGCCGCTTTCCAATCGCTCTTCCATTGTTGGCTAGAATAAGCTCCTTCTTCTTCTTCTTCTTCGTCGTCGCCTCCTATGAATCGCTTCGTCTTTGACTTTCTTCTTGTGCTTTCGGTCGCTGCTTCTTCGGCTTCTCCGTCTTCTTGGCCTCCTTCATCTTCTCCATCTCCTTTGAATCGAATACAAAGACAACATCTTTGGGTTTGTCTAAAATTTGTTTGCCGATGCTGGCATTGTTGGTGTCGCTGTTGTTGTTGTTGTTGCTACTGATGGCATTATTGCTGTTTATGATATTTAAACACTTTATTAACAAGTTGTCAGAGGAACTACCAAGAAAAGCCACCACCGTAACACACAATCATCGTCGTCTGGTGATGATGATGATGATGATGACGATGATGATGACATTTGGCAGCAACGTAACTTAAGTAAGAGGTCTTCTTGGCGATGATCGTCAACAATTCGCGTCCAGCCGTCAGCCGACGAACCGGGTCAGAACCGCCACCTGTTGGCACCGCTAATTAGCGAATTTCCAGCGGAATCCTCGAGCTGTGATGCTGGTGAGTTGCGAGTTGAGTCTTCTGGGCGTCGAGCTCGAGTGGACCGGGTTGAATCGAGCTTCTGCATGAGGCGTCTTTCGTGCTTCGGAGCCCAAAAGTTTGCCATCCTTTGCCAAAAACTTTGCCATCAAGTCCAAAACCTTGCCATGTTTTTCTTTAGTTCAAACGTGCCAATGGCGAGGGTTTCCAAATATTTTCTTCAGCTCCTTGCTCTTGCTTGAGCTTCAACTTCCTGGTGGCCAATTTGCCGAATTTGCCGAAAAAGTTGGCATCTTTTAGGCGCGTCGGAATTCGCACACCTCGGCTCCCGTGCTCCTTGCTGATTGGTCACTGCCTTGTTGTCTCGGCTTCCCCGCTCTCCAGAAGATTCACCTCATCCACCTCCCCCCTCTCTCTCTTTCTTTCTCTATCTCTCTTTCTTGCTTCACCCCCAGGCCTTCAACTGAATCTTCCTGGAAATCTCTTCCTGTCGCTCGGGCTCAGCAGAGGCCGCAGTGCTTAGGAGGGTTTGCGACGCACACACGAACGGACGGATCGCACGTGCGGACGGACGCTCGCAGCAGACAATCGAACGATCTGAGAGACGGACGGTCGGACAGACGGACGGACGGACACCGAGACCGAGACCGACAGCAACTCGTTTCTCCCTGTTGCGGCTGCGATTTGCGATGCCATTGTCTTCGGTCTCTTTGTTTTCCCTCTCGCCCCTCGCCCTCTCGCTGCGCCAGCCCTGGCGTTGGCTCCTCATCGTCATCTCACTCTCTCCCTTTCTCTCTCTCTCTGCTCCGCGCTTCCTCCTCCTTCGTCCACTCCACGCAGCCGTCGTCGAAAACCAGTTTTTCAACTGCCGGCCGGCCGGCCTTTTTCGCCGGCTTTCTGTGCCGGCTCAGCATATGTTGCTGTGTCTCTGATTTGCGTTGTTGCTCCCGCGGCCGCCGCTGCTGCTGCTTGAACCACTCATTCAAGTCATTAAATGCAGGAACAAAAACAACAACTGTATCGATGACGATGACGAACAACGCAGACGATGACGAAGGCAAAACGACGACGACGGCCGCGGCGGCGACTCGACGATCGGCCGCACGCTTTCGAAGCTCGACTTGACGGCGTGTGCGACCCGACGAGGCCTCTGAGAGGCTCCGACGGTGCGACAGACGGACGGACGGACGGACGGACGGGGCGAGAGCAATCGAGACGAGCCCAGTCGAGTCGCGTCGCGTCGAGACGTTGCGCTCTTGAGAGCCCTCGTGAGCCCCTCGTGCTCGCTCGCCGCTCTTGAGAGACCCGGCGAGTCACGGCGCGACCGATTGAAGAGAGCGGCGGCGACCGTCGATGGGCTCGAGAGAAAGCCGGGGGATCCTCCTCGTCCCCTCCTTGCTTTCCCCACGCCGATCGCAGGAATTCCCTTCTCGACTGCGTCTCAGTCGCGCCTTCTTCCATGCTCCTGTTCTTTCTAACGGCGGCCCCGGCCGTCCAGCGACGACGACGACGTCGATGACGTGCCGGCGACTGGTCTCCGATCACGTAGACCCCTCATCCATCGACCGTTGTTTACACAACGCAACGCCTCCACCTGACTGCCGGACGGACAGACGGGCGGGTTGCCCGGGTCTTTTCCAACGATCGCCGGTCCCTCGTGCGGCCGTGGACTCGTCATGCGGCGGCGATGGGTTTTCGCCAAAAATTTCCGCAATCCACCTGAAGCATAACAAGAGAAATTTGCAGCACGCGCGCGATCGCCGTCCGTCCGTCCGTGCATCTGTCCTTGGCGAGCTGTCAGTCTCACAGTCAGTCCATCTGGCGTCCGTTGTCGGCTTTTCGCAGTCATGTGCTTGAGATTTTCCAACGGAAACTCAATCGGTCAGCAGAACTTTCGACTGCTGCGTTCTCGGTCGCTCTTTCGCCATCCCATCGTAATCGACCCAGTGCGATCTGCCCGATCCGAGCCGATGCGATGCCATGCGACCCAGCGATTGCTCCATTAGAGCCCCACGAAACCCACAACTGCGCAGAAACCCCCACGCTCGACTCCGCCGGTTGTCGCCGGCCGCGCCATTCATGGCTGCAATTACTGCGAAACAAGTCACTGTCGTCCGTCCGTCCGTCCCTCGTCCGCACCTCGTCCACCCCTCGCCGTCGCCGCGCCTGGTGCTCGTCGGTCGCTCCTGTGATGTGGTCGCCGGTCCGCGTCGTATTGTGTAACGAACTCGGCCGCTTCCCCTCGAGTCGGTCTCGCCGTTCCCTCCAACTCTCTCTCTCTGTCTCTCGTTCTGTCTATTGCTGTCTCCCCACCTGCCCGTCCGTCTGGGGGCTCGTCGTCGGCCGGGTCCCCGTCTTGGGGCGCTGGCTGGCCGGCCGCATGACTCAGCCGGCCGACGAGAGGCGCTCGAATAGTTGAGAACATTTCTGGGAACGTGATGAAATAATGACGAAACCATTATCGAACCTGGGCTCCCGCTGCCGTTGCCCCTCCTCACCTCTCTCTCTCTCAGTTCTTCTGGCCCTGTCGTGCCCCCAATTTGTGGGTCATTTTCGGAATCTGTCAACGGCGAAAATTGTCCAGTTTTGCGTCGTTACTTCGTTCCACTGAAATTACGGAGAAATTTCTGTCAGCCCGTCAGTGTCATTGCAGCCATCCGTCCATCCATCCATCCATACGTCCATCCGTCCATCCAGCCGTCCATCCATGCGTCAAGCGGTCGATCGATCCATCGGACAATCCGTGCATGCCGCGCGACCGACTGCGAACCGCTTGCCGGCGGGTCGGCATCGGCAATTTTCTCAGCCGATTAATATGCAGGCCGGCCCACCGACCCGCCGAGCTCTCCACCCGTCCCTCAAGCCGCTCCTCCACCTTCAGGCCGTCCGCCCCTCCCTCGTCTCTCGTGCTCCACCGTCTCCCTTGCTCAGTCCCTCGTCCGTCCGTTCATTCCCGTCGTTCTCGCGCATAATTTGCAATTTACGGCGCAAGAAGGCACGTTCTTCAAGTGCCCACAGTGCCCCCTGCGTCCTCCGCCCTGCCCTCGCTCGTCATTCGGCGGATCCAGCACAGAACAAGCTTTTGTTGATTCCAGAAGCCGGTTCCGTCAAAGTCTCCCTTGTCAAAGTGGTCGCTTCTGCTCTGCGGTGGCTTCGCCGTGGCTCCTCGGGCCCCTCTCTCGCTCTCCCTTCCTTCTCTCTCTCTCTCCGACCCTCCTCCCTCTCTTTCTCTCTTTCTGTCTCCACACGCGTCCTACATTCGTTGGTTCGATCGCCGTTCGGGTCGGCGGGCCCCGCTTTTTATTGGACTCATTGGAGACTATAATTGTTCGGTTCCTCCGCTTGTTGTTGCAGGCCTCGATCTTCGTCTCGTCATTGTTGTCGTTGTTGTTGTTTTTCTCTCGTCAATGTTGCTGCTGCTGTTGTTGTTGTGTTCGTTCTCTTCCCCATCGCCGTGGTCGCTCTTCTGCTGTTGTCAACTGTCATAACGTTTTATTTATAAATTCCATAATGCGTTTTGGTTCGTCGTCGACTTCCCATGCACTTTTACAAACCGTGATTATTTCTGACATTTTATGCCTCTCTCTCTCTCTCCCTCTCCCTCTCCCTCTCTCTTGGTCTATCTCCCTCGCAAGCTCCTCGACGCCTTGTGATTCGTGTCTTTTCCTACGAACCGTCGGCGTATTTCATAATTTTCGGAAACCCAAAGAGAGCAAAAAAGAACGGCTAAACAAACAGCGAAATTGAAAGGGGAAAAACAAAAAGCACAATACAGAAATAAAAAGTAAATACGAATAAAGAAAAAATAAATCAAAATAAAACAAACAAAAAATGAAGAGTAAATAAAAATAAAAATGTTGCTGCCTTCTCGGAATGCGAAATGCTGCCAAATGCAATTTCGGCTCCGGTTGCCGATGTACGCTGGTGCTGCTGTTGTTGCTGCTGCTGCTGCTGCTGCGCCTACAACTTCGGCCCCTCCTCCGTCCCTCGCCGAAAGTCGCGGCCCTTTGAAGCCCGGTCTGGCGATCGGAAGACGTTTTTACGAATTTTTCCCCATTTTTTCGGGGTTTCGCCTTTTGTTTCGCTCTCTCCCTCTCTTTTGTTTGTCGTCCAGTTCAACGACTTCTGCAGCCGCCGATGCGTTGGCAACTAAAATTACAACAACAACAACAACGACGACGACCACATCAATAATGCGAACCAACACCAGCGTCCAATATCGGCGAAAAAAGCGAACAACAACAAAAACAACAAATATAAACAACCTGCCACAGAGCGAAGCCGAGAATGTTTTCCGAGTCTCTTGAAATTGTTGTTGTTGTTGTTGCTGCCACCGCTTTTGGTGTGTTGCTCCTGCTATTATTGTTGTTTTTTCTGGCCTTTTCTGGCTTTTTTTTTTAACTTTTCTGACTTATTTCTGACTTTTTCTGACTTTTTTCTGTCTTTTTTGACTTTTCTGACTTTTTTCTGACTTTTTTCTGGCTTTTTCTGACTATTTCATCTTGTTTTTGTTTCATCTGCTCCTGGTGTTTTGGCTGATTTAATTGCTGTTGTTTTCGTTGTTGTTGCCGCTGCTCCAGCCGGCGAAAATGTCGATTCTAAAAATATTGGCTCACATTTTTCCCATCGCTTTCCGATTGCACTGCATTTTGAAGACACACGAGCGAAAGTTCCCAAATAATGGAATGAAAAAAAAAATGGAAAATTCAATAAATATACTTTGAAAAAAATCGCCATTTTTCAACGGCTGCGCTGCTGGACGCGGTTCGCCGTCGCCTTCCTTTCGCTTCCGCTCCATCCGTCCACAGATGGCGGACGGTGTGCGATGTCGAGATTTTTTTCCCATTGGCCTGAATTGAGCCGTCACTGGACAACGGACAACGGAGAAGGGAGAACGGAGCGTGGACGGATTTATTTTCGCGCATTTCGCGAGTTTTCCCAGTTGCCTGTCGGGTTCGTCAGCGCCGGACCCCCAGATCTGGGCCAAGGCACTTTGGCCTGGAGCCCGTGGCTCGCGGATCCCTTCGGCGGCCGGAACCAGTCGAGAAAGTTCGCGCGGGTCGGGCGATCGCGTTGTCGCCTCCCGTGGCCCGCTTTAGTGCCGAGTGCTCGGCTCGCCTTGAAATTCCGCCCGAGTTCGCGAAAACAACTCGGCGTGGAGGAGAAAAACATTCAAAAAAACATCGCCCAAATCGCCCAAATGGCAAGAACAAAAAAGCAGTAAATTCAAATGAAAGCGGAGAAGAAGAAGAAGAGGCAGCAGCAGCAGCGAAGCCGTCTTCGCAATAAATCTAAACTAAATGCATTTAAATGTGCGCCTGTGTTGGTGGGTGGGGCCTTTGCGCGCGTGTGCCCGTGTGTGTGTGTGTGTGTGTGTGTGTGTTGGTTGTTTGTTGCCATCGCTGAAAATAAACGGCGGACTTTTGGAAATCTATTGTACTGTGTATCAATCCGTCAGATACGAAATTCTCCCCACTTCTTCCTCCTCCTCCACCTCGCCATCTCCCCGATTTATTGGCTGCATTCATATTCTGGCTTTTCTCCTCTAATTCGATGAAAAACAAGCACTCGTCGTCTCTTTGCTCTGCTCGTGATATTAGTTTCATTGTTGTTGCTGTTGGGTGGCATTTTTTTGGTCTAAAAATAACGTATCATTTTCATAATTCATTGGCTCATTGCGAAAGCATCGTCCCAGCCGGCTGACGTCTATAATTAAGACGCCCGATCAGTTGGCTTCTGCAGCGGCGAGGATCAGCTGATTCCGAGGCAGAGCCGCCCGAGCCCGACATCCAGCCAGAGACAGAAACAGAGGGCCGAGCGGCCGGAACCCCGTCGCGATCCCCGGAACTGCCTGCATCCTGGCAGGGGTCCAGCGGCGAGCTGTCGTGTCCGTGAATTCACAAGAATCCTTCGTCCCATGGGCAAAGGCAGGACGGCCGAAATCGGGGTTTGGAACGCGGGCGCGTTGGACGGAGGCGGCGACCAGGTCGATGACGAAATATCGGAGGGCTGGAGATCGCTGGAGCTGCCCCGGTGGGCGTGGCGCCTGCACCCGGCCGGTCGAGTCCTGTGGAAACTGCAGCGAAACGAACTCGAAGCGATTTCGCCATCGCCGCCCGACTTGCGCCAGCTCCGGAACTATTCGTGGGCCGGTTGACTCAGCCTCGCCCCCTCTCTCTCGCTCTCGCCCTACCTCTGCCTCTCCCTCTCTCGTTCTCCCTTCGCCTCGTCCCCTCTGCCTCCAGGAGGCCGCGGCTTTATGCGCATCACGCAAGAGCCTCGGTTTTATGGCGAAATTAACGGCGGCGTTCGGCGTTCGTCGTTCGCTTTTCGCTGGAATGGCGACGTCGGCGTCGACGGTGGTCTGCGAAGAGGGCGACGCGGAGAGGGGAGGAGGAGAGGAAGAGGGCGGTGAGGGGAGAGGTTGAGGGGAGGTGGCGGAAGCGGAATCGGGATCGGGCGTTGGGCGAAGACACGCGCCTGCGACGTCGTCCTTGAGATTCGGAAAACACATTCCGCCGGCACAGACACACACACATGACTCTCCCTCTCTCCCTCTCCCTCTCTCTCTCTCCCTCTCCCTCTCTCTCTCTCCCTCTCCCTCTCTCTGTCTCCCTCTCTCTGGCTCCGCGAACATTTCACTTTTATGGGGTTTTAAAAAGCAACTTTTGACGGAACTTCGGCTGCCGCAATAAAAATGTTGCTGATGAAATTGAAACGGAGTCGGTCGGTCGGTCGATCGATCGGGAATCGGTCCGCGAGGCCTCCTCCCGATCCCCGCCAGGGACTCGCGCTCGTCCCAGCTCCCGGGTCCGACTCCGGCTCCTGGCGCGATCCCGTGACGCCTCCGTGTTTAATTCCTGCGTACTGAATTTCCCACCTTGGGGAAATTCTCCACCTGTCTGTCTGTCTGTCTGTCGTTTGTCCATGTGTTTGTCTGTCTGTCTGTCTCTTTGTCTGCCTCTCCGTCTGTCTGTCTGTCTGTCTGTCTGTCTGTCTGTCCGTCTCTCCGCTGGTGCGTTTGCCGTGTAATTTGCGAGAGCGGTGGGCGGCCGGCCTTTACAGGCTTCAGTAATGTGTTCAGTGACTCGTCCCTTGCTCTCCCCACTTCCCCCTGGCTCTCCCCGCGGCTCCCCCACTCCCTCCTCCTCCTCGCTCTCTCGCTCGTCCCTTCCGTGGCGATGCCTCCTCCTCCTCCTCCTTCGACTCGAGTCGTTTCAACGCCCGTCCCTCGCCGCTCGTCGCTCCGCCCAGTGGTCGAAGTCGTTGCATGGTTTCGGGAGCATCGGCCTGTTTTGTCGTTTTGTTGTTTGTTCGAATGTGGAGGGGGCGGACAGGGGGCTTCCGGAAGTGACGGGATCCAACTCCGGGACCCCCGAACTTTCGGGGGCGGTCTGGGGGTTCGGGCAGGAGTCGGCCCGAGTGTGGCCTATTTTTAGGCGCAAATATTTCTGGCTCGTGGTCAGCGGCCGTCTGTGGGCATGGGGGCAGGGGGTGTGTGTGCGTGTGTGTGTGCGTGTGCAGGGAATACAGAAATTTCCCTCCCGACGGCGTTCGTTTTTCGGCCTCTCTCTCTCTCTCTCTCCCTCTCTCTCCCTGGCTCACACGCATTCATATGTAAATTTATCGCAGTGTCCTTTTGTTGTTGCTGTTGTTGTTGTTGCTCCTTCGTGGCTTGTTTTGGTCTCGCCTCGGTTGTTGTTTTCCCTATGCCTATGGCAGGCAGAGGTCGGCCGTTGGACAGATGGAGTTGGATAAAGAGCCAGACGAGTAGACAGAAAGACAGATAGACAGACAGAAGCAAAGACGAACAGACAGACGGTCGTAGGCAGATAGGCGGATTAGGGGATCAGGCGGGGCCGGAACCGGAAGCAGGAAACGACAATTGGTTTCGAGGAGTCGGCTCCGGTCAAAAGCAGTGGCACAACAACAACCACGAATCTCGACCCACTTAATGAGGGGATATTTTTGTTTCTCCCCCTCCGCCCCCTCCGCCCCTCGTCGGCCATTTCGAGTCCTTGCGCCGCGGCCTCGGGGACGGATCATTAATTTTGATGGGGCTGAGGATGCGGTTTTGGGTTTCATCGCGACGGCGGCGACGACGGCGACGACGTCAACTCGTTATCGGGCGGCCGGCGTTGGAGGCAGGTCATCAGATTCCAGCAACCAACGGCTGATGGCGTCGCAACAACAATAAACATAATCGGCGGTGACGATGGCGATGACGACGACGACGTCTTGAACGAATTCATCACCATGCAAAAGTGAGACGTGCGGAAGCCGTCGAATCATTTCGATATTTCGTCCGATATCGGTTCCTGGTAGTTGCGGTAATCGTTGTTCTTGTTGTTGTCAGCCAATAGTTAAACTGTTGACGACCCATTGTCGTTGCTTTCGTTCTTGTTCTCATTTGTTTTTTTGTTCTCATTTTGTTTTTTGGGAAAAAATCGAGTCTGTTCGAATCGAGTATGAGTGAAATTCCCTCCCTCTCTCTCCCACTCAGTCTCTCGGCGGTTCCACCTCGCGAGAGCATGAGGTATTGAAGTTTTATTTTTGTTTACATTTTTCGCCCAAACATTATCGTTTTTGCATTTGTTGTCTGTTCTCCTTATGTTGCTGCTGGTTCTCCGCGTTCTTGTTCTATTTGTTTTTGTTCACTGCTTTGCTTTGCTTTGCTTTTGCAAAATAATTTTTTTCGCCTCTCGGCTCTCGTCGTGTTCCGCTCGAGATGATAACAAAACGCAATCGATTGAGCGGCCGGTGGAGCGGGAGTGGGGCTGGGCTCTCTCTCACTCTCGCACTCACTCACTCACACACTCGTGGGGTCGCTCCTGTTGTCGCTCGCTCTGCGCAGCTGTTCGCGCTCGCTCTCGCGTTCTCTTTGAGAACCTTCCATGTCTGTAAGTCTAGAACTTGCTGCGAAAGCTGTTCGTTCGCTCGCTCGCTCTCTCGCCTGAGTCATTTCGACGGCATGACGACGTCGGTCCACTGCAATCATCGCCGTCCACTCGCTCTCCCCCCGACTCGCTGGCGTCCACGCTCTTCGCTCGTTGGAAATGCACTCGTTCTCTTCGGCGGCGCGCTCGCTCTTCGTGACGGGCAGGCTCCTCGTTGGTGTGGTGTGGTGCCTGCTCCCTGCGACGGCGAGCGAGTGAGCGCCGGCGGCCGCAGCTCTAAGCTCGGTCGGCTGCTCGTCGTCCGTGCCGAGCGCCTCCGTGCACTGTTCGTAGAAACGTCGACGACGTCGCTTGTGTTTTCGACTTTCTTCCTGCGCGCTCGTTCGCCTGCTCTGAAATATTTTATTATTTATTCTTCGATCCGTGGGACGACAAGTCGCGCGAGAATCGTTTGCGAACGCAGTTTTCACTTAATTCTTTCTTCAACAACAACTCTTCGTTCATTTCGCGCAACACACAAGAACACAAAGCAAATAAAGGAAAGAAAAATAAATTAAAGATATACGAGAAACGTCAGTAAAATTGCAGTCAAAAGAATTGTAAAGAGAAATTCATGAAACCAAGAATCAAACAAACGCAAGCTTTAAAATTGTTCCTATTGCAAGAAATCTTCTAAAGTAAATTCGCAAAATCGCAGAATCGAAAAAAGTGCAAAACTCCCAATTAGCAAAACAAAATTTATTGTTTTTATAAATAACAAAAAAAATTGAAAAATTGCAATTTTGAGTTCCTACGCCAAATTCAGTTCTCCAGTCGCATGTGCAACGTGTAAAATGATCGCAAAGGTATTGAATCGACCAAAAAATAATAAAAAATACTTGAAAAAATCGCTCTTCTTTGGTGAATGAAAATGTCGAAAAATTCTGAGGATCGAATTCTTTCGCTCCCTGCTGCAGTTACATAAAGCGAGCTCCAAACCTGACTCGATCTCGATGCCGCGATGCGAAATTATGCAAATAACGAGTGAAGTCAATAAATATTAAAAGCAAAAAAAATGTTTCAAGAATAATACAAATTCCGATAGTTCGAAAATTTAAAGAATTCGAAAAGTCTCTGCTCGTCGTCGTCGTCGTCGTCATAGAAAGTCGTGGTTCGCTCGCCCGCGGTCGCCGTCTCTTTCCCTCCGCTGCGGCCAGTTGCACCTAACCTAAAAAACAAAAATCGCACCAGCCACAACAACAACAACAACAGTGACAATTGCACTACTACAACGACAACAGCAAAAACAAAAACAATAACCACACCGTTGCCGTCATCGCAGAGTGCATTACATAAATATTAGATTTATTTTATTTACAACGCAGTACCTTTTGTTTTTCATGGTTGTTTTTGTTTGCCTTTTTTCTTTGTCTCTGTTTGTGTTTGCTGAGAAAATGCAATTTTTCGATTTCGAAGGGCTGAGGCGTGAGGATGAAAAACGGAAACCTCGAAGTCCTGCCGGTTCGCGGTCGGGACCGATCCAAATGTGCCAGGCGTGGAATCGTGGAATCGGGAAAGGGACCAACAGGGGAAATTCCCGGTCTCCGCTCCCTCCCCGCCGTGCTGTAATCGCTCGCTGATTATACAATTGTTTACTCGCTCTCGGCCCCGCTCGGGCGCTCGGCGGGAGCGGCCCAGGTTCGCGCGATCGACTCGGCGCGACTCCCTTTCAGCTGCCGCAGTGGCTCTGGCTGTCTCTCCATCCATGTCTGTCCGTCCATCCGTGCTGGGCTGTCTGTGGGTCAGTCCCGCTGTCCGTCCGTCCGTCCGCCTGCATCTGTTACACAATCGACGCCGCTCCCTCTCCCCACGCCTATTGACGATCGTTCGGGTCGCCCTCTCCCGTTCTGTTCGCTCTGATTCCACCTCCCTCTCTCGCTGTCGCTGTCACTGTCGCTGCCCCCGTCTCCGGCTCGTTCCCTCTGACTCTGACTCTGACTCTGCCTGGCTCTCTGGCTTTGCCTTGCGTAGGCCTCATTCGGCGGGGTCGAGAACGAGAGCGCGAACTGCATCGGAGCGATTTTTGCAGTTTTGTCGCTTCTCCCCCGAGTCCCGCCGGCCCCAAATCGGCGCTCTCTCGTTCTCCGTCTCGCCCGTGTCTGTTGCCGTTTCATCAATGAATTGCCGCGATTTGTGCCAGCCCCAGTCGCCCGGCCTCCCGCCCAGTCTGGCCTTCGAAGGCTCAATTGACGGAGTCCTTCGTGGTTTCTTAAACCTTATTTGAGTTTTTTCTGTTCTCTTCCCCTTCCTCCCTCCACCCCGCTCTCTTTGCACTTCCTCGCCGAGATGTCGCTCGCTCTCGCCTTTGCCAGTCGTCATGTGCATTGCAGTGGCGTAGACGGTGTGTGTGTGTGAGTGAGTTTGAGTGTGTGTCTTCTGTCAGTGCAGATCACGCGATTCAACTGTCGCCGTGACGTTGCGCCCCATCTCGCTCGGCCTGTTACTCCGCAGCTCCCCCTCTCTCTCTGTCGCTTGGTTCCTGCTGGGGAATCTTTTAATTTACTTCATTTGCCGCGCGACTCCTGCATTTGCGACGCCCTAATGAGCCCCCTAATCGGCTCCAATTCCCAGGGATCTCGCTCGCCACCTCTCCACCTCCCCCCCTCGACTGCCCCTCGCTCCCGGCTTCGAACCGCTGTCTGGGGTTTTTAATGACGTCTCTTCCTTCTCCTGACAGCCGACCCAACCATTCAAATCCTGAGAAAAGCCCACAACCCGCGATCCGGCCGAGTCCTGGGCTTATCAGTTCCATCGCTTTCCCTGCTCTCGGTCGTCGAGTTCCCGCATTCCGATAGGGCATTAAGTGAAATTCGGTCTGTACTCGGATTCTTGGCCATTGTCGGCAGCTCCTTCGGCCGCCTCCACTTTCTGTATCCGCCTCATTCCAGCTCCTCCAGCTCTCTCTCGAGCCCTCCCACTCCCTCCCCGCTGGCTTGAGTCACCCGCTTCCTGGTCGCCCCCCCCCCTCTCTCCCACTCTCTCCGAGGCTTCTCCGCCGACGACAAAGCCGAAAGTCTCGTGGCCGAGGCCTACCGAACGACCACGAGCCTCGCTCTCCCTCTCGCCTCCCCCTGCTTCCGATGTCTCTGGCGGTCGTGGGTTGGGAGCGCACTCGGAAGTGTTTTGTGGGAGCCGGGTGGGCGGGGCTGGGGCGAGGCGGAGTGGGCGTGGGACTGGGTCGGTTCGTGTCCGCAGACGGCTTCGTAGACGCGCGTGTGTATTGGAATTTCTTCGGCCCTCTCTTTCGCTCTCGCCGCGTCGTGCGTCCTTCGTTTCCTTTATTTTTCCACGCTCTAGGCCGCGTTTCTCCTGCCCTGAGGTTTTTCACCCCTCTCCTCGCCACCCTTCTCCGCGGCTCTCAGTCAGTTTCCGTGGCTTTCGGTTTTCGCTTTCGCTTCCTCGCTTCTCGGCCTCTGTTGTAGAATCCTCGATGTTGTTGACATAACTTTTTCATTCATTTGCATTTCCAGCCTCATTCCCTCCCCTCTCGTGCTCTCTGGAACTCTTTCGCTCTTTCTCTCGTCGCCTCGCTTCGCGAAATCTTTCGGTTAATTCTATGCTCGGGCGGACATTAAAATAACCTGTTTTTGTTTGTCGCTGGTCGTTCGTACTTTTATTTTATTTTTATTCAAATTTTCGTATTTTCATTATTTTAACTTCATTCCGTTTCATCTCCTGCCCCCCGCCCCCGCCCCCCTTTCTTTTCCCCACCTCCACCACTCGTTCGTCGCGTTTCGTTCTCGTTTTTTTCCTTACGAATTTTGATGATTTTTGTCGATTTTCTGTGTGCTTTTTTGTGTTTTCGTTTTGAACATCAATAAAACTGGCGAATTGTTTGTTTGTTGTTCTCAGCGCTGTTACTGTTACTGTTGTTGTTGTTGTTCGAATTCGTTGGCGGTGGTGCCAACGCCGTCGACTTGTTGTTGTCGCCACCAACTCAGCTGTTTCTGTCGGCCCTCGTCGCACGCAGCCGGCTGTTGATCGCTGCGTGCTCTTGGACTGGCCGAAGCGTGGTGGCGGTGCTGCTGTTGTTGTTGTTGTTGTTGTTTATTCCACCAACAATCTTTATGGATTCCATATTTTGTTTGAACAAATAAAATAAAATGAAATAAGCGGTTCTGTTGTCGCCCAGTGTTTTCGTTTCTCCTTCCCTCTCTCCCGTTCTGCCTCTCTCTCCCCGTCGATCCTCCTCTCCTCTCTCAGGCATGTGTATGTGTATTTTTCGGCTATTTTTATCTTATCAGCCAGCCTCACGTTGGAAACAGCGTCGTCGTCGTCGTTGTCGTCGCCGTCGTCGCGAGCGCGCCGAAAACACGGCGTCCGAGCA
Organism: Coelopa pilipes; assembly: GCA_947389925.1. Lineage (NCBI taxonomy): Eukaryota > Metazoa > Arthropoda > Insecta > Diptera > Coelopidae > Coelopa > Coelopa pilipes. The sequence goes on along the minus strand of OX376697.1, from coordinate 39,867,887 downwards.
ACTTTTGCACTTTTGGCACTCGCCGCTGCTGCAGTCGCCATGATTCAGTGGCCACTTTTCCGGTCTTCCGACCGTCGCTCCGGCGATCAATCGATCGGTCGGTCGGTCGATTCCACTCCCTCTGGACTCCTTATCTGGCCGGCCGTCGGACTTGGGGAAAGCGGGGTTCGGAATTCGGAATTCGGAGTCTTGCGGCCTCCGGCCAACCGCCTCCCGCCCCCGCTTCCGCCTTCGATGCCGCCACACCCACCTCTTATCAGCGGGTCGACTCCACGGGCTCGGGATGTGCATCGTGTTCGTGTCGGATCTGTTCCCATGCCAGCGGCTTCTCGGGAAGTCGCTGGAAGCGTGCGACAAAAGTGTGTCATGCGATTTATCGAAATCGCGCGGCCGATCGTCTTCAGGGAAGCCGTTGAATCGTGAGATTGCGAGTGCTTAGTGGAAAAATGTTGACAACAGTATTGGTGACGAATCAAATATTCTCATTTGTTTTTGTTTTTTTTTGTTTTTTGTCTAGAATTTTGGAACATTTCCTGATACTATTTGAGGTGAAAAATTGCTTGATATAGTTTAAGAACTGAAAACTGTTTGGTGAAAAATCAGAATTTCAAGAACTTTTGAAAAATAGTTTTAATGCAATTTGTGGTGAAGAGTAATTGTTTGAGATTGTTGTAGATTGTGGTGGAAAGCAGTTGAGTTTGAGCGATTTATTGGTGGAAACTGTCCGAGCAATTTGTTCAGTTCCATTTGGTTCGATAACGAAGTTATTTCTGTGACGATGTGATTAATTCCTTGTCAGGCGATAAACGCCGCAGGAATTGATTTTTCTATTACCTTTCGCTTCCGTTAATAACTTATTGATTGAGACCTCGGACGGTGATGGTTTCTACTTCTCCCGCTGACATTTTCGACTCGAGAACTGGGTCGACGACGCCAGGAGGCGGAGGCGCGGTCAGTGGGCACGTGGAAACGTGGGATTTTCCCAGTGTTTCCGCCCAGCGTCCCCGGGGCCCGCAATTAAAGCCCCTTCCGCCTAATTGTTAGCTCGGTAATGAATGTAAACAACCGACGTGAACGGCCGACGAACAATGCGTCGACTCGGGGCAGGGGGCGCGATGGGGCGGAAGGGGTAGCGATGTCGCTTCCTCTTCTTCCTCTGTTACTGTTCCTGCTGTTGTCGCTGGCAATTGGGAGCGCTGTCGAACCTCGTTAACGAATCCGCTTCTCAGTGGCTTCGACTCGGATCGTCGGCGCTTTCGTTGCTTTTTCGACACCTTCGGGTGCCTCCGCCTCTCGCGGTCGTCTGTGCCGCCCGACCCCTCCCTGCGTCCCCCATTCAACTCATTAACGACTTCGTGCGCCCGATTGCATCCCGTTCGTTCGGGTGTATGTCGGTGTTTCGCGAACACATTTAAATCAAGAAATAAATTCACTTACAACAATTTGCACTGCCTACCACATACACATATACCTATACATATACATATACATATATTAATGCAATTATATCTGCACCAACAACACAACTCAGCAGAACACTTGAGTTCAATTGGTGTTTTTTGTGTCCTGGGTTTCGACTAAAACAAGAAAAAAAACACACACAAAACAAATTAAAAAATAAATTGCAATTGAATCGAATTGAAGCGCAACAATTTGCCTCGCTGTCTGTGGAGGAGAAGGAGGATGAAGGAGAGATCGTGACGGAGGAAGAGAGCAACAGATAGAGAGAGAGAGAGACGTGGAGAAAAGCTCGTGATTTGCCGGCTCGCCTGCGAAGAGAGAGTGAAAGAGTGACGACTCGCCGCTCTCTCTGGAGAGCCCCACATTGAGTGCATTTCGGACTGCAATTGAGTGCACTTCAGGCTGCAGTTCGAGTGTTTCTCTCGCTGCACCCTGAGCGCACTTAACCTGCACCTCTCTCTCGAACTGTCTTCTCTGCTCGCTCTTGATCGTACTCGCTGCGTTCTCCGGCTCTCGTTCGCCTTCTCCTTCTCTTGGACTGCGCTCTGTCGACGAGTGCGTGAGCGAGTGGAGCAGGAGTAGGCGGGCGAGTGCGTGCGTGTGTGGAACTCGTTGCCACGCTCTCTCCCTCTCACTCACACTCGCGCGACTCGGGCTCGGGCTTCGTGCGTGTTGTTGCAGTTTTATTTGTTGCAACGAAGTCGTTGTCGTTGTCGTTGTCGTTGGCGTTGTCGTTGTCGTCGCCGTCGACGGCTGCGAAAATCACGTGCTTTCTATGATGCAATCGAGTGTTGAGTACAAATCGTTGTCGGAATCGAGATCGAGATCGCGAGAGTGCAGGAGCCGTTGTTTTTGTATTCGGTATTTTTCACTCCAAAGAAGTGCGGTTCTTTGGTTCGAAAAAATCAAAAATAACAAAAAACCAAAACCAAAAAAATCAGTTACCAAAAAAAACAAAAATTGTAACATGAAAAACAACAAAACCAAAATGTGTAAATTTTTGCAGTCAACTTGAGAACGACCATGAAATTTATTCACTTGCTCAATACGAGGCAAGTCAGCAGCAGAAACTCGAAGACAGCAGCAACAACAACACTACTACCACTAATTGCAAGGAGAGCAACACAATTGCCTCCAACAACAACAACAACCATAACAACAACAAAAAGAAGCTGCCGATCAGCCACAGCAACCAGCAGGAGGAGTCGCCGATTGCGCCAGTAGCAACAACGGCAACAACAACAAACGCCAGAAACCATAACAGTAACAACAACAAAGCCAACAAAGTCAATTGCAACAACAACAACAATAAAATCATTAACACCAACAACAGCTGCCACAACAAAACCCCAAATCAAAGGGCGGACAACGGCGAAGGTGCTGCAGTGAACGCGTCGCCAGCAGCAGCAGCAGCAGCAACAACAACAAAACCGCCGCCACCAACAACCACAGCAGCAACGACACAGAAACTCCCACCACCAGTGACCCCAAAAACAACAACAACAACAACAACCGCCGCCGACGACGTCGACATCCTGCATCCCGTCGTCAAGCGCGAGCAGACGTCGCCAGCCGCGTCGCCGCCGCTGAAACCGCTCGGCATCGACGACGTCCGGTCGACGCCGCCGATCGTGAAGCGCGAAGTCGCCGCCGCCGCGCAGCCGCCGCTCTGCCGCAGTCTGCAGAGCAGCTGCTCCCTCGGGCCAGGCTCGAAGCCGCAGTCGAAGCCGCCGGCGCTGCTGCCGGGCAACGAGAAGCGCCCGAAGTCGGTGACGGCCTCGGTCTTCCGCGTGGCCCCGGCCGCCCTCAACCACGGCCACGGTCACGGCCACGGCCACGGCCACGGCATCGCCGACCAGCAGCCGATTCCGCAGCAACAGGCGACAGCAACAACCACGTCCGGCGGGCAGACGATCTTCTTGAACCCCTCGCAGCTGCCCCAGCTGAATGCGGCGCCGCGGGCCCAGTCCGTGACCGCCTCCGTCTTCACGCCCATCTCGCAGCTGCCCAACAAGCAGCAGCAACACATCGCCAAGGCCAGCACCGCGACGGCCGCGATTCTGGGCAACAGCCAGCACCAGCACCAGCAGCACCAGCAGCAGCAGCAGCAGCAACACCAACAACCGCAATCGACATCGCTGGTGGCGCGCGCTGAAGATATGAATAAGGGATTCCTGTCGTTTGCCGAGGATGCCACCGAGTTGAGAAGTAAGTACCGAACTCCCCCTGCTCCCCCTAGAGTCCCTTAAGAGCCCCCGAAGCCCCCGAAGCCCCCTCTGCCAGTCCGCCGCCCTCCCCCGTCAACCCGTTCACCCCGCTCCAGCACAGTCCTCACAGTTTCCTCCACGCTTCGAACCCATTCGCACCCGTCGGCCACCCGGGTCCTGTCCATCGGTTGCTCAGACCCGGGGCCTGCCGCCAATCGCCGTCTCATCGTTTCGCGGCGAAGGTTTCATCCTCTCGAAATGCAGAACTTTCCAATAGATAACTCCCTCCTGTCCCTCCCTCTTCCGCTCCTCCGGACTCCTGGACGCCTCGTTATCGAGACTCCTCCAACCAACCTCCAGCTCCTCCAACCAACTGCCCCTGCCGCCCAGCGTGCGACGCCTCCTATGGAGCGGAATGGAACGTCAAGTACGTCAAGTGCAGCGCGATCACAACAAGCAAACAAACAACAAAAATCTCCGCCGATAACGCGGCGCATCACAGGCGCCTCATAATTAGACTCGAATCGACCGGACTCGACTCGACTCGGACTCGACTCGACTCGGAACGCCTTGCAGTTGCAGTCGTCAACATGTGCAGCTCTGCGGGCAGAGCCAGTGAACGCGCGATCGGCGATTGGCGGTCGGTCAAGCGAGCGAGCATCATAATTGGGAAGGAAAAAAAAAAAAAAAACTCCTATCTCCGGCGACGCAGGGCGACCGGGGCCGATGAGCCGGGCGGTGCCTGAAGTCGATCAAGGTTAGGCAAACATGCAGTGGATCGCGCAGGTCTGTCCGTCTGTCTGTCTGTCTCTGTGTGTGTGTGTCTCCCTACATTCTCATTAGGGACGGACAGCTGGACGGACAGCTGGACGGACGACAGCAAACAGTTTAATTGACGCGCGTTATTTTCGCGTTTTCGCTGTGTTGCATTATTTGTTTGAATATTTTTATTGTTGTTCCTCCTCTTTGTTGGTTTAATTTTTCACATTTTGCATTTGTTTTCGTTTTTCTTGTTGGCTTTTTTTTTTCTTTAATTATTTCATGTTAGTTTTGCATTTCATTTGAGTTTGCATTTCATTTATTCGTTTGTTTTCGCCACCGTGTCGCCGGCCAGCCAACCATTAGTCCATTTAACGTTGCAATCGTACGTCTGTCCGTCCGTCCGTCGGTCCGTCGGTCCGTCTGTCTTTCGTTTGCCTATCTGTTCGCCTCTCCCGCCGTCGGTCGTTCGGCCGTCCATCGCCCGTCGCTCGCTTATCTCGGCTCGCAGGTTTCCATTCGTCAACGAGCTTCATTTGCGCAAATAGACTTGGGTTTTTATTATTTTATTATTGCTTTTACACCGACCTCTTCCAACACAAAGTCTCATCGTCGTCGTCGTCGTCGTCGTCGTCGCTGCTTTCGCCGCTGATGCCGCCGATTCCGGGGCCATCGCCGAATGCATCCGTAAACACGGCGCCGGCTCCACACGACCCCGACCCCCATCCGCTGATCGACTGGCTGGCCGAACTTTCCAGCAAAGCCCGCCATCGACCGATCACGCTCTGGGCACGTGTCGGCCGGCGGACGTCACGCTATCACGTTATATCTTGCGGCGTGCCGACCGCCTGCTAATCGCGAGGCGAGTACAAGAGCAGCAGCGCCTTCGCCCACTTGTTGCCAATGACAGCGATTGGCTCGGGTTCCCCGGGAGGGCCGTGATCGGATCGCTCGTTATCGCGCGGCGAAGTCGCTCCATTCGCCGTTTACATGCCACTTGATCGCGGAGTTGTCGCCCTGTCCCTCGCCCCCCTCCAGTTGGCAGTTGGCTGGCTGCACTGGCCGGTGCAACGGGCCTCCTGTTGGGCCGATCGATTGGCTGATCGATTGGTCGTTCTCGTTTATGGCCCACATAAAGGCGCGGTAATCGCGAGTTTACTGCGAGCAATCGGCTGTTTACCTGTTGTCGAACACGACCAGCCCTAAACGCGGCGGGCACAGTGAAAAGACGCCGAGAAGAGGAAGAGGAAGAGGAAGAGAGGGCAGCTCTGCCGGGCCGCCAACGATAACCCGAAGGGACTGCTCTATCAATAATTTCCACATGGTATTTCTGTTTGTCGTCATGAAAAGAATTTGACTTTCCGTTCTTTATGCGAAACGCAAATAAATAAATTTGCTCTCCTTAATTATGTTTGTTATGTCGCCGTTATCGGTTATCGGTTATCGTTTATCGGTAAACATGTTCATGCACGAGCAACCGCCCAGCGTGTTGTTCGTGTTCTCGTTGTTTGTTTTGTTGTAATGCGAATTTTTCACTTCCACGTTATCTCGCTCCCTCCAAGCCGTCCCTCCGTCCGTCTGTCCATCCGTCCTGATGTTTTCGTACTACTGACCCACGTAAACCGAGCCGCCTGCTATCGATAAATAATCAGTGAGTTTTAAGTGAGTTTCTACTGTTTTCATTTTACTGCCGTGCTGATTAATGGATGGCACTGACCATCGGCTCGATACGACTTGCTTGAGTTTGTGCCAAATGCATTCCGCCGCCGATATCGTCGGCCATATCGATCCCCCCCTCCCCACTCGCCACCGACACTCACAGGTAAACAAACCGAACACAATTGCACTAATCGGGGCATTAAAGGGGCATTAGTAGTAGGAATTGATGGGAATTAATAGGGCGACTTATTGGGGACTATTGAGAACTCAATTATTTCGCTGATTTCGATCGCTCAACTCGACCGAAGATTTTCGGCCCGGCGCCATCGCCATCGCCTCGAATCAGGTTCATTATACAGACTGATAAATTGCTCGTGTCGCTCTCGGGCTTGGCGCCATTTGATTTGCATAAACCGATCGCGCCGTCTGCGCCTGGTCCGCGCTCCGAACTCCCACCGGCTCGGTTCCTGTTGGCCGTGCTCGGGCCAATTAATTGAGTATTCGCCGAGCGAGCGATGGCCGGGCTCGGCTCGACTCGGTTCGGTTCCACTGAGCCCGGCATGCGCTGGTGTTTGTCAGACGCCGACCGGTTTCGCGTCTCCTGCTCAGCTGAGGGGCCGTGGGAGAGGGAGCAAGAGCGATAGCGAGAGAGTCTCGCCCTGCTGACCTGATTCGCAGCGCCTGGCAGGGCGTTGGGCGCCCTTCGACAGGGTTGGCGCCCAACCGGCTCGACTGGAGCCCCTCGACCGGCGTCCTTTCGACTGCTCTGCGAACAGGTGGGCAGAAGAGGGAGCGAGAGTGAGAGAGAGAGAGGGCGAGGGATCGTTGCATAAATATTACGGCGACTGGGTCGTTACGTGCTTCTGAAGCGCAAAATGCTAATTCAAAGCCCATTATCGGGCGATCGTCATCGTGCGATGTCGACAGCCGGACGACGGACGGACGGACGGACCGACTGTCCGAGACAGACAGACAGACAGATGGAGCCAGACCAGACCAGCCAACTGCCAACACGTGCAACTGGCCGACAGATCTGAGCCGGCGATGGTGGCGAAATGTTTATTGCAAAAATGGCAACAACGACCAGAATAGCAAAAAACGGCGAACAGCGACGACAACAACAACAACAACACAGACTTGAGCGACAGAAATATTAGGGAGAGAAAAACAAAAATACATCTAAATACAGTGGCAATATATATTGATAATTATTGTTTTTGTTTCTATTATCAGAAACGAATATTTCATATTTCGGACTAGTGGATGGGTTTGGTTTTGGTTCTTGTGCTTATTTTTGGATCACGGCAGCTCAGTATTAGAATCGCATCGCATGGCAAAATAAACACATGCGAGATTTTTTAGGAACGCCTGTGCACAAGACAAAACAAAACGAAACGAAACAAACAACAACAGCACCAAAACACGGGGCAACAAAAACAACGCACACGCGCCAATTGTCCGGAAATTTTCTCATACAAGACAAAAACGACACGAAATCAGAAAGAAAGCGAACAAAATGAGAGCTTAAATTTTGACAAAAGTTTTAAACAAATTAATTGGCTCGTGTTTTTGCCCCCACGGCCGTCCGTCCGGGCCGCCCGAAAAGTGGAGGCGATCGTGTAAAAACACAATCCGAAATTCACACACACACACACCGGCACCCAGGAGCCGCACGGACGGACGACTGGACGGCTGGACGGACGGCTGGACAGACATTCGGACACCCGACTCCGTGGCTTTCGGTTGTTTACGAACGAACTCTTCACGGCCCATTCACACAATTGAAGCCGCCCGCCCGGGCGCCGCCTGATGCGGCATCTCAAACAATACTTGAGGCCAATTGAATTGAATTGAATGCCGTTTTAATTTGTTTTCGCTGGGAGTCGCGGAAAGTTTTGTTTGTTTGCATCTCTATCGATCCATCATTCCATCATTCGTCAGGTGCTCGAGAAAAAAAATGTGGATTTGCCAAAATCGCGACAAACCTGTTGAAGCCAAGTTGAATTTCCTTTTATCTATTTTAGCGGCGAATCGAACGAATTGTTTGCTGATGAGACATCGCGGTGGTTTTTGCTCGACTGAGATACGATTCGATACGCTTGTTAGTTGACAATATCGCCGTTGTCAAGATTTAATTACTGAAAGCACCTCGGTTCACCTCAAGTTCGCTGAGTTCCCTCAGCTCCCAACCGACCGCCCGCCCTCCCACTGAAGTGCCGCTCATGTCTACTCAGGTCTATCTGAGCCACTTGGGATTTATCGCTCTAGCAGCACCTCCGAGTGTCACCCACACCCGCACGCACACAAGTGCGCAACTCCCTCCCTGTGCCCGAACGTGGCACGAAGTTTACGAACTGCAAGTGCAGCGTTCGCGAGGTTTTCGCCACTTGCGACGACGACGACGACTCGTTTACGTGCAAGTAAACAATGTTCACGCCTGCATTCGTATGTGTGTCAGAGCACAGATGGGCTGATGTGAGTGTGCGTGTGGGCGTGTGCTTGTGTTTTTTCGTGATCGCTTCAAACGAACACAACGACAGCACAGCCCACCTGGAGTGAAACACTCGAGTCGCGTCGTTCGACATCCCATCGGCGGGTTTCATGGGGTTTCGTATCGGAATGCAACAGCTAAGCGAGAAGTTTCCACCGATTGCGACAACAAAGCGAACAACAAGCCCCATAACAATGAGAACAACGAGGCCAATAACAATAACAATAACAATAACACCAACAAGCCCAACCCCGGCCCTGACGAGTGCAACCGCATCACAGGCACGACAAAAGGCTTTAAAGCAGGAGCTTCCGCTAATTACCCAGTCCGGAAAGCGGTCTAGGGAATGCTTGGGCTGGAAGGTTTCCTCGGAGAAATTCAGCCGCTTCCCTGCGCGCAGTCGCTCGTTCTGAGATCGGGCGTCGAGCATCGAGATAGGGCTGGGGGCTAAAAATAGGGCGATCGAACGCACACCCGATCCCGCCGTCGCCACCGTCGCCGTCGTCGTCAGGGAGGCGGCGGCGGCGGCGACTGATGCACCAGTGACATTTTTAATGTTTCTGCTATTTTCGGAGCAACTTCGCGCCCTCCTCCTCCCGCGGCACCCCCTCCAATGCTCCCTGTCCCGCTCTCGCGCGGATGCCACCTCCGAGAGATGCCGGCTAAAAATAACCGAGGTGAAGTTTCTGTTGGTTCTGTGATATTTTCGATTGGAGGCGAACAACTTTCTAACTTCTAGCCTCCGAATCGAATCAAATCGGATCGAAGATTTTCTCGAGTGTGGAAAATTTTTCAAAAATATTCTGAAAATTCCACGTTAACGAAGGTCGCGACCACCCTTTGGAATTCGTATGCGAACGACAGACGGACGGACGGACGGGCAGAGAGACCGACGGACAGACAGACGGGCGGACCGACGGACGGCCATGCAAGGCAGTGATTTTTGACTTCGAAACGCCGTTTCGATTGCACGTCATGCCTCGATGTCACGATCGCGTATTTGCACTTGCATTTCATTGGATTTCATTAATTACGATTTGTTCATTATCTACCTGCTGCTGCTGCTTCTTCTTCCCTCCCCTCCCCTCCCCTCCCCTTCCCTCTCCCTCTCCTGCTGTTGTAAATTATTCTCGCATTCTCTGAATAGTTTTGCAATTTCCCGCTAACATAATCTGACGACGACGACGACGACGACGACCACGACTTGAGTTTCGTACGTCTCGCAGCTCTATATACAGGGTTCAGCCCCAGAACCAACAACAGCAACAACAACAACAACAGGGAGAGTGCAATAAGGAAGCCGAGTAGCGAAAACAGATTAATTAACATCGCGCAAGGCCCTGCACCAAGCAGGCCTCCGAGTATTTGCATAGTTCGCGTTTTCGCCTTGCCACAGTGGAGGCCGGCGCAATTGGGCCGACTCGCAGTTGGCGCAAGGTTCTCCGGTGCAGGTGTTGTTGGCCGATTATCCTTGCGTTCTCCGCGGCCGCCGCTCACCGCTGGTCCGCTGGTCACCTTCGAGCGCTCTCGGGGAACGTTCAATGGCGGTCGATCGCCTGCGGCCACGGGCCACGGGCCACGCAATTGGGTCAGTGTCGAGACGAGATTCCGTGATCGGTTCGGTTCGGAGGGCGTTCACTCTCTCCGTTCACTCTCTCGCTCTGTCCGCTGCAACCCCCGACCCTGGCGCGAGTCGCGTGACTCCGAGCGAGGCCGCGTCGACCGCTCGCTCACTCGCTCGCTCCACTTCTGCGTGCGTCCCCAACTCGTCGCCACGGCCGTCGTTTCTCGAGCTGCGAGTCTGTCTCGAGCTGGTGCTCGATGCTCTCTGGACGACGGCGATTCCTCGCCACCGTCGGCATAATTGATTAAGTTAGTAATGAGGGCTCTGGTGCAGCCCGCCGCCGTCCCGAGTCAAGTGATCACGTCCGGCCCTGGCTGCGACCAATCCCCATTACATCCAGCCCTCGCCTGGTCCAACGCCGTCGTCGTCGCAGCCTCGCTGACAGTTGTTGCATAACCGATATTTCGTTGTTATTGTTTCAGTTTTCCCCAGTTTTCTCATTTTCTCGCTCAATTTCACTCATTCTTCATTCATTTTTCCTCATCTGGCTCATTCAATTTTCATCAAATGTTCATCATTATTATTCTTTTCATTTTCGTGTTTATATTTCCAATGTTTTCCCTTCCTCGGTCTCCTCCCATCGGTTTCTTTGCCTCGGTTGCCTTTCATCATTTGTATATTTCTCTACTTTCTTCTGTTGTCGCTGCCAAGAACTGTCGAGGCGGCCAAGTGGGGGTTTCTTCCACCCCCCTCTCCCCCTTTCCACCCACTAACACATGCAGAGATGTGCGTGCGTGTGTGTGTGTGTATCTGCAGTCGAGTCACAAGTAAATGAACTCGCATTAAAGGCAATCAGAGCCGCCGTCCGCAGCGGGGTCTGCGGCTTCGAAAAGGAAATCAAGACGTTCGTGAGGTTTTTAAAATGCAATAAAATCCACGCTCTCTGCGCTCTGCTCGCTCTCAGTCATCGCAGCCATCCTCTGTCATTCTCGCACTCAGGTAGTTCCATCGGTAGCTCCAGAATGATCCGAGGTCGATCGAATTTCGGCGAATACGGCGGGGGAATCACAAAAGATGACGTGGCTGGGCTGGGTTGGGGGGTGAGTGAGAGGGGCGGGGGGGTCGGCGATCGACACGTGTGGGGATCCCCCAACCCCTGGAGCAATTAATCTCGCCTCGATCGCAGTCACGCCTCGCTGCCTCCTCGCCCCGACCTCCGCCGGTCGCACGGCCCCTCCTCAAATCTGGAGCGTGATGATTGCGGACCACGCCCACCTCCGCCCTCGGACCCGCCCCGTCTCGCCCTCTGCCGTCACGCGATCCCCACTTGGCCCAACCGACGACCGCCTGATGCTCGATCGATCGAGAGAACTTTCTTGATTTTCGTGAATCTCGATCGATGAAGGCAGGATCGATCATCGAAAAGCAATGGCAAAGCAATAGCGATAGCGATAGCTACAACAACAACAACAATTCCAGCCAATGAAACTCGCATAAATCAACTAATTCCGGAGGCCTTCAATTGGCTCCAATTGGCGACTGTCAATTAAATGCGTCGACACATGGCTGCTGGCGCCGCCATCGCAGGCGTCGTCGCCGGAGTCGTCGTCGGAGTCGTCGCCGGAGTCGTCGTCGTCGTCGTCGTCATGGCTCTGTCGGTCCGTCCGTCCGTCCGTCGGTCGAGACGCAGACGCAACGCGAAATTTGTTGAGGCGCGAACAACCGAAATTAATTGGAGAAATATAATCAATTGGGAATTGGGGAGCGACCCGGGAACACGAGCAGGAAGAAGAGAAGAACAGCAGCTGTTGCTTCGACTTACGTGCGCAATTAATTATGATGTCGCCGCCGACGTGGCAGCCCTGGCTGACCTGGCCGACGGCCCACAGGCGGCGAGTTTCGTCGTTGCAATGGGGAAATTATCGCCGTCATAATTGGAGACCGGCAGCCGTTGCAGGCGAAACCAGTCCATTTATCATGGGGGTTCTAAACGCGAGCCACCACCTTTTCATCCTCCTTCGTCCCACCCACTCCCGTCCCCTCCCCACACACGACCTCCCGCCATCTCGTCTGTCCACCACTCGGACTAACACGATTCTCCCTCTCGTCTCTCTCGCAGTGCTTAAGGAGGAACCCGATGACTTGGCACATCTGGCCCCGAACGCCGTCGACGCCTGCATCCCCCTGGACGATGCCACGCCCCTGTTTAGCGAGATGCTCGTGGGCCTGATGCCCTACGGCAGCCTTCTGCCGGACGACATCAACTCGCTGGACTCGGCAACGTCGTCGTCGTCGCCGGCCGCAGCATCAGCGACGGCGGCCACAGTCGCTGGCCATGGCCGCAGCCAAGGCAGCAACCACAACGCCTACAGCAATAGCAATGACAGCCACCCCAGTGGACGCGGCCACAGCCACAGCCACAGCAGCAACAACAACAATAACAGTAACAACAACAGTAACAGCAACAGCAGCAACAACGGGCACCGAACGACGTCGTCGTCGCCGCTGTCGTCGGCCTCGGCCGCGTCGCCGGCCGGGGCGAGCGGCGGGGCCGGCGAGAAGGAGGGCCTGCTGCCCTTCATCAACTATCGCGAGGAGTCGAACGACACCAACTGCTCGCAGCATTTACTCTCGCCCAGCGTGACGTCGAAGGTGGGTACAACAACAACGAGAACGACCAACAACACCCTCACCACACAATGATCCATTGACTAACCTTCTGTTTCGTTTTCGTTTCCGCTTCCGTTTCCTCGCAGAGCCCGGAGGCCAGCAGCCTGCCGTCATTGTGCAGCCCGAACTCGCTCAGCCAGGAGGATGAGTTTGCATTTATGACCATGAACGTCGACGACGACATCGACCTGACCATGCGCGCCCCGTATATTCCGATGAACGAGCAAGACGACCTGCCGCTGCTCACCGACGACCTCATGTGGTGCGGCGCCTCCTCCGCCTTCCCGGCCGAGGAGCTGAACATGCACAAGGACAGCGATGTCCTGCAGTACGACGCGCTCAAGCAGCAGCTCCAGCTGCAGCAGCAACTGCAGCAGCAGCAACAGCAGCAGCAGCAGCAACTGTGCGGTAACCGGACTCTGCTCAGCTACCAGTTGCAGCAGCAGCAGCAGGAGCTGAGCCAGCAGCACTTCAACAACTCGCTCTGCTCGTCGCCGGCCTCGACGGCCTCCTCGCTGTCGCCCTCCCCGGTCAGCCACAGCAACCACAACCACAATCACCATCAGCAGCAGCACCAGCAGCAGCAGCAGCATCAGGGCAGCAGCGTCTTCTCGACGGACTCGAGCGAGTTGGCGGCGCTGCTGTGCGGCAGCGGCAACGGATCGCTGTCGATCCTCAGCAGCCACTGCGGTGGCGGCGGCGGCGGCGGCAGCGGCTGTGCCGAGGACAGCGACAGCGGCATCGGCGGCGTCAACAGCGCGATGTCGCCCGGCAGCCACCACCAGCACCACGCGACGTCGCTCGACGCCGACGACTTCCGGCTGCACAGTTTGCAGCAGCAGCTGCAGGAGCATCACCAGCAGCAGCAACAGCAGCACCAGCAACAGCAGCACCAGCAGCAGCAGCAGCTGCTGGGTCTGGACATCGACTGCAAGAAGGAGAAGTTCGAGAGCGGCTCGGCCGGACTGTGCGAGTCCATCGAGGACGCCTTCGAACACGTCTACAGCAAGGACTGTAAGTAGCGCGAGCTCGAGCCGCGCCGCGCCTCCAGCCGAGCGCGGGCAGGCGGGGCCGGAGGGAAATTCGTCGCGAGTCTCGTCGCCGGTTGTCGGTCGTCGGTTGTCGGTCGTCGGTTGTCGGCGTTGTCTCGACAGTTTTTTTTGCTTTCGTTTGATCGTGGAAGGAGGGTCGTTGGAGCATCGGTGAAAGTCGAAAGAAATGGCCTGGCCTCAATGCAATCGCTCCATCAATCAGCTTCCTAATGACCGATTGCTTCGATTGCGGAAGCAGCAGCAACAGGAGGGCGTTTCGACAACAGAACAGCAGAAGCCGGCCAACGCTTTGGGGCTGGAGAGCGTCGTGTGAACCTCCCAGTGACTCCGCATCTCTCGACACCTCGTTCACTGCTCGTCCACCCCGAGACAAGGCCTCCCTCCACCTTCGCCTCCACCTCCCCCTCCCCTGACACGTGCGCCTCATCTTCCGGTGATTAGCGCTGATCCCTCGTGCGACTGGCCGCACAACAGACCGAGCAGATTTATCGGGTATCGAGAACAAGACAACAACAAGAAAAAGAAACTAAAAAACAAAATAACAACAACTCCCTAAGTGTCTCGAGCACGAGCGTCTGTTGCCGTTTATTGGCTTCATTTAGTCATTTGCGCCACTTTTTCGAAGTGCCGAGCGGGAGGCCGAGGTAGGCGTGTGGACGAGTAGGGGTGAGGACGAGCAATTGACAGACGAGGGTCTCGAGTCGAGTCGAGTCGAGACGTGTCGAGTCGTCTCCCTCGCCTCGTCTGGCCGTCGTTTGCACAACAAACACCTCGCACGACCCTTCACTTCACTCCACTCCGCCGGCGCAGACACGGGTCCATAAATCCGAAAATAATAGAGAATAATTATGTCTAATTTTCCCACACACACTTCGAGGGCGGCTTCGCCAACGCCTTGGCGCATGTCGTCGTCGTCCCCTGTCAGGCGCCCACTGTCGACCTCCACCGAGCCTCCCTTCGAAGCCATGAGACGGCAATTTTGGGTTTTGTCGATGCTTGACATGTGACAGGTTTGTCACGTTCGTCGTCTCGAGAATTCCTCGGGAATATTTTCCCCAAATATTTTTTGGAAAATTTAAAATCCATTTAAGATTGATTTTCTCGCCAAGCTGTCTCGCGGTCCTTCCTTCATATTCCATTGATATCATCGCATTTCAGGCGAAGTGTCATGCAAGAAGGCAATGCGAAATACCTTCGTGAACGAAATAGCGTGCGATAAATTCCGAAGGAAACCGAAAATATACGATAGAATATATCATGCGATTATTTGGAGATGAAAATTTTCCATTCACTTCAGCGTAAACTGGGCCGTTAATTTATTTAGATATTTTCTAAAATTTCGTATTTCATCAAAAACGTGAAGCAGTCGGCACTATAAATAATGTTTCTGTTTCAAGATCGCTTCTCTTTTCGCTCGGTATATTTCCATGCGAGAGAAGTTCCCATAAATAATGTATCGCGTGATAGTGATTTTTTCCACCGAGGGAAATTAAAAAAAAAAAATTATTATTGTATATTCCTAAATATTGATTAAAGATTTTTAGAAATTAATTTTTTCCCGGGAAATTCGAAAATCGAAATTAACGACAAATCTCCGAGCTCGCTAATCGACATAAAACATCGAGTTGACTAAGTGGAGGGGGGAAATTTTGTGGCCCAACTCGAACCCCCTCTCGACGCCCCAACCTGGACCCCTCGGCCGTTACAAGGACCGGGCCGAGGCGGCGGCGACCACGACCACGACCACGACGACAGCGCCGCGGTCTCCAAGCCATATTTCAATGTGGATTTCATGTGGTCTTGTTGGATTTCTTTTAAATTGAACAGAGTCGTTATTTTTAGTCGCTGGGCTTTAAAAATATTCCGCTCGAGTGGGACCGAATCACACGCAGAAATCACGAAATAAAATAAAAGATAAATGAAAATTCCCTGGCCGGTCGTTCGGGCGGGGGATGGAAATAAAAATACGCGATCGTTGCTCGTTTTTTCGCTCTGTTTGTTTCCATTCGAAAAGTGTTTCATACTCGATCGTTGTTTTGCCAAATTCATAAATTATTAGAACGCGTCGTCGCGAATCGTCGTCGCCCGGCCTCTCGACCGCCGGCCAAGCCTCGGCTCTGGCTCCTCAGTGCTTTCGCTCAATGTCACGGACGCCATTAAATTTGTTTGGGTTCGGACGCCGTCGCCGCCAGCGTGATCGACGAATCGACGAATTTCCCCGCGAGGCCCGCCCGCGCCTCCTCCCACCACTCTAATTTTGTCTCCCTCTCTCCCTCCCTCCCCACAGCGAGCAACCTCGACTGCTGGAACGAGCTGCTGCAGATCAACGTCAACGACACCTCGTCGTCCTCGGCCGCGCCCACCCCGCCGCCGGCCTCGCAGGCGCTGTCGCCCGCCTCCCAGCAGCAGCAGCAGCAGGACTGCAAGCAGCACCTTCAGCTGCAGTCGGCGAACCTCGTCCTGAACGCGGCCGCGACGGCAGCCACCCTGCACGTGCCATTGATCACCATCCAGACCGGCAAGAACCTCTTGCTGCAGCAGCAGCAGCAGCCGCAGCAGCAGAAGCTGGTGCTGAACGACGAGATGCTGTCGGGAAGGAGCAACAGCAACGGCAGCGGCAGCGGCAGCAACAACGGCAAGCGGCTGACCACCATCAAGCTGGTGAACGCCTCGTCGGTGGCGACGGCGGCAGCCACGGCGACCATTCGCATCGCTGACCACAGGAGTGGCAGCAACAACAACAACAGCAACGCCTCGAAGCTGCCAACGAGGGCGGCGGCGCAGCAGCAGCAGCAGCAACAACATGGCAATAAGCGCCACCTGTCGGCCGCGGCAGCCGCCGCGCAGCAGGTGGACGCGAAGCGCCTGAAGAATTCCAACTCAGCGACGACCATCGAGCTGCTGGCGACGCCGCACCTGCTGCAGCAGCTGACGTCCTCGACGTCGACGGCGGCCTCGGCGTCGGCGTCGGCATCGTCCTCGGCGTCGACGTCCGTGCAGCAGGCGGCGGCCGCGAACGCGACCGCGCGCCAGGAGCAGAAGCAGCAGCAGCAGCAACGGAAGGTGGCGGCCGTCGGCCAGCGCTGGGCGGGCGGCGCCCAGGGCAGCCAGCAGCAGCAGCAGTCGAACTCGGTACTGAAGAACCTGCTGATCAGCGGCTGCGACGTAAGTGCCGGCTACTGCCTGGTGCCGATGCCGCGCAAGAAGCTGGCCAAGGCCTAAGGCGCGGTCGGAGGAGCGAAGGCGGGTCGCTGGGAAGGAAGGGAGAAAAACCACAGCCAGCGGCCCGCGCTCCGGCCGCCCTGGCCCCCGGACGCCCAAAGTTACTCGGGCACACACACACACTCACACACACACACACACTCACACACACACACACACGCACCCATCCCACCCGCGCCCCACGCCCCACGCCCAGCCTCGGCCGAACCAGCACGCGATTAATTGACGAATTAATTCGTTGTTTCGGCCGAGTGGGAAGTGCAGAGAAAAACTTAAAGAAAATTCAAAAAATCACTTGAAGCGAAGAGTCGAGGACTTTTCACCCTTTGTAAATGGATCGATTTTACGGAGCTCTCTGTCTTCGCCCTGTCCTTGTCGGGTTCGCCCGGGGAACCGCCAAGGCAGCAACGACAGCAACGGCAGGGCGCAGCCAGGAGCGGGCGAGTGAAAGAAACGGAAGAGAGATGAAAAAAGAAGAAAGAAAAGAAACACTATTTAGCTTAACGTAGGACTCTAGAGAAACTAGTTTAAATAGTTTAATTATTGCCTAGTTTTAACGACCACGGCCCTGTTCCCTGACCCTCGACCCCTGTCCCCCGACCCCTGACCCCCGACCCCTGACCCCTGACCCCTGAACCCTGCCCCGTCCAGCCCAGCCCACTCGCGGCCTGGCCGAGGTCCGTCGAGTGGAGAGAAGAAGAGCAGGCGGATAGCACTGTAATATAATAAAATTATACATAGTAGTTACTTTTATGTTTCACCGTAGACCGATAGACCTTGTTAACGAGTACCGTTAATATTATCATTACTCCTATTGTTAATCGTTTATTTTAACTTAACTGATGTAAATACAGCACTAACGCGACAAATCAACAAACACTAAACCAGAATATAAATATTAACAAGCGATAGATATAGTAAGCAGAGAGTGTAAACAATCGACACAAGGTGACGAATGCTTTCGCAGCAGTCGCGGCGAGGCGGCGGAGGAGGCGAAACATGGAGACGTTTGCGCGGTTCCGCCGGCGCCGAGCCGAAACTTCGATGCATCACACGGTTTGTTTATTGCCGCGCCAGCAGCACCGGCCCGACGCCGGCACCGGCACCGGCACCGGCTCCGGCTCCACCGACCGCCCCACCCGAGCCCAACGACGAGACGAGCTTCGAGGAGGGAACAGCGACCGGCAACAGCCAACAGCCAGCGGGCCATCAGAGGCTGCGACGGTTTGCGAGGGGCGATGGACAAACGCGAGCCAGGCCCGCAGAGGGGCGGCGACTTTGATTTTTTACTGTGATAGATTTTCCTTTTTGTGTTAATTTCCTCCTCTACGCGTTTATTTGCGATTGCCGAAGCAGCCCCAACCAGAACAAACCACAACAACAGCAACAACAGCAACAGCAGCAACAACAAGAAGAAGAAGAAGAATAAGAACCAGAGAACGACTGCTAAATCGAAGATGGAAAAATGGTGGAGAAATCACAAGGTCCGAAGCAAGAATTCGAATATCAAAACAAGAGCAAAGCCAATTTACGATGACAGTAACACATTAGAAGTTAGAGAGAGTTAGCTAAGCAGAAAGCAACAATTAAATAAATATGATTTCCTAAACGAATGTCGAATTATTGATTTGAGTTTTGTTCCGTTGAGGATTTTGTGGCAACCCTGTGTAGATAAATTGCTTTTGTTCTATGCGAGAGAAAAACAAAAGAAAACAAAACAAAAGAATACAAAAGAAAACAAAACAGAGAAGAAAGAAATTGTTAATAGATAAGAGAACAAAAATTACAAAATTCGAGCGCTGAAGGTACAAAAATCATTATGGAAAAATAAACAACAAAACAAAAGTTAAATAATTCAAAGGAAAACCAATGAAAAAACAAAAAAAAAAAAACAAAAGTAAAGAAAACAAACACACATCGTAAATAAATAAAATGTTTAGCGACTAGAAGTAATTAATGAAATTTTGACAACATTTTCGAAATCTACCACAAACACAGAGCATGGAATTAGTACATGCATACATACATATTTATATATATATATATATATATATATATATAGATGCCGCATACATGCAAATATTTAGAGACAAGTACATTTGGGTGTTTAGCATAGTGAATTGTAAGGGATTACAAGAACAAGAGCAACAGCAAGAACACAACGCAATATTAACTTTTAGACACTACATACATACATACATACATACATACATACACACATAGATACTTAGATACATAGATACATAGATATTTGTAGAACGTAAATGAACAAATGAAGCTTTAATTAAGAGTGTAACTGTGAAACAACAACAACAGCAACAACAAAAATCAAAAGCACACTACAGCAATAACATAACAATAACCAACAACAACTACCTTCGACCCCACTATACAGTAACAACAACAACAACAACAACAACTACTACTACTACTACTTTGTATGAAATACAAAAGGACATGAGGAGAATCGACTGCCATTGGACGGTTCAGACTAAAATAACAACAACAACAATAATAATAATAATACTAATACTAACTATAGTAATAGCCATGATTAGCCGATATCTAGTTTTCGATTTCCTTAAGTTTTGATTTTTGTTTTTGAACGCTTTCTTCTGTTACTTTTACTTTTACTTTCGTCGAACGCTTTAGTTGTAATTTTACTACTATTTTGTTAATTTAGCCATTAGTCGAACTACACCAGCAACAACAACAAATTATATTCAAACACAAAAAAATTGACAAAATATAATTGAACAAAAAAAAATCTAGTGAGCAACATACAAAACCAACAAAATCACATAAAAAAAAAAAACAATCAAAACAAAACAAAAATAAATGAAAGAAAAAAATGTCATCAAATTTATTTTACTTGCTAAATTTGTTTTATTTTCACACGATCACACAATCACACGAGCCTTTTGCCTTTATTTCCGCCAGCCTGTTTTTTCTCTTATTTCCGCAGGATCCTGAGTCAATCGAGCTTTTATTTTCCTTCTATTCTATGACTATTTTTTGCCTTCTCTCCTTTGGCTTTCACCACGAGTGAAATCATATTGAAATTATGTTTTGCTGCCATTTTTACCGGGGAGTCAGAAATCTACAAAATCTACCAATATGTATTTTTACCAACATACCAACACATTGTACAACTGAACCACAGTGGTTTCCGTGAAGCGTCAGCTCCTCCTAAACCCTCTTGTTTTTAAAAACGGTTTCCTTTGGTTTTTCGTGCGCTTTTCAGTGGCGTTGCTCAGTGGTTTCCTCGCACAAGCCGGGCATTTTTTACGATTCTTTTGTGTTGGCCACCCCCGACCTGGCCCAATCCACTCCATGGTGGACGCCCCTCCCCGAGACCCCTCCCGCGCCCCATACCACCCCACCGGCGACACGTTATGTTTTGACGTTTCCTAATCAATTTCCGCCCTGTCCCCGCGCTGCCGCCCTCGCGGCCGACGGCTTTTTAATCAACCGGCTGCGTGGCGTGCTCGACGGACGTAATTCTCGGCGCGGCTCGAGCTGCACCGCCCCGCACCTCCCGGTCGAGGCCCGCCCGCAGCCCCTCGCGGCCGCCGCGGAAGCCGAACTTTCCACAAATTTCCCGCACGCGCTTCGATTACTGAGACACGAAATGAAATATCGCCGAGAGAACGAAACTTCGGCCGCAGCAATGGCTATAACAGCAACAGCAACAACAATAACAACAAAACCACAACCGAGGCGGCCGCTGTGTGTGGGCGGGAGCGGCGAATCGGGCGAAGGCCGTCCGAGTCGCGTCGGGCCGGTGGGGAGTGGGCGAGGGCGAGGGCGCGGGCGCGGGCCAGAGGTTGGGACACGTGTCTCCAATCGTTGGAAGCTCTAGCCGGATTCCGCCCAACTCAACTCGACTCGACTCGACCAATACTCGACCCCTCCCCCATAATCCTTCATTCTAAAAATTAGTCGCTCTTGAAATTTGGATTCCACTCGTTTCGATTTCTCGATTTACCAAAATTTCCGATCTAAATTCAGCGGAAGTGGAAGCGTTCGTTCGAAACGGGAAAGAATATGTGAATGAATATTTAAAAAATGTCATTGGAGATGATTCTGGGGGAAAATCCTCCGGCGAAGGAATTTCTCATGAACATTTCAGAAGTTCGCATTTGCCGAGGAGCGAGCGATTGACAGAATTTCCCTCTCTCATTTCATTGTTTTTTTTTTTTTCTCTACTCCGGTTTTCCTCTAACTTGCCTCGTGTATTCGACTCGCGCCCAGTCCTGCGATTTTCCGTATTGATTTTGCACCTAATTTTACTCGACTTTCCCCGTCCCGTCCCTTCCCATTCCGTCCTTTTCGGGAGTTTCTTTTCCGAGGCGCGCGTGGCGCGTGTCTGTCCCTCTGTCCGTCCGTCCGTCCGGCCGTCAGCCCTTGTGCGTGGCGGCCGAGATGTCGTCCATGTCAGTCACTCAATCTGGGGTTGTCTGTCGTTCGGTCGTTCAGTCGTTTTGTCTGTCTGTCGGCTGCTCTGCCTGCGTATCACGTTGTTCATTATTTTATTTCTAGTCAGTTTCCGTGTTCGCTGCCGCCGCCGCCGCCATTGTTGTTGGTGTTGTTTTTGCTGCTCGGTACAGTGGGTGTGAGCGAATTTTTTATGGCCACACGTTTTTCTCATTTTTACGATTGCCCTCCCCGAGTCATCCCTTGGCCCATCTTCCATTCACTTTTTCGCAAAGAATTTCCATTGTTTTGCTCGGGGTTTTTCTTAATTTTGGGCAATTTTATGTTTTTTTTTTTTTTTTTATTTTCTGGCTTCGTTGCAAGCAGTTCCCATCGCTCTCACTGCGATGTTTTCAAAGCCGAGTCGAGTCGAGTTGTTTCCAAAATCGACGTCTCACGCTGATGGGGCTCGGCTTCGACGCCTCTTCTTCTTCTCGACAGCACCATGTGCCACGCGAAAGTTTTCCCTCTCCCCAAATTCGTCCAAAATTTTAATATTTCATTCACCCCATTCCCAGCGCCCCGAAAACTTTCGCTCCAGAACAATTCAATTCAACGCCCTCCATGGCTGTTGCCTTTTCTGGGCCAGGTCGATCTTAAGTCGATCCCCCAGTCCTCCACCTGAGGCCCGCCGCTTGCCGCTCGCCGTGGAGATGACGTCGTCCCGCCTCTCGGACGCGTGTCCAAAGGCCGTTTCCATAGCTTCCTTGACGCCTTCGCCCACGAAGCCCTTCGTAATTCTTTCCTTATGCCTCATTGTTATCATTTGAATCGGAAATCGAGAAAGTGGGACGGAGACGGGGACGGCACGGACGAGAACAAGAGGACGATAAAGAAGAAGAAGGCCAGAACTACCTCCGGACAGAACCTGAAACTACCTCTAAAGCCGACTCGGGCCACGGACCGAACGCCAGGGAGCGGGGTTCGAGTGGCGAAGAACCGAACTTACCTCGTGCACAACAACGACCGCAAAGCGAAACATACACATATAGCCAATGCACACCCACACATATTCACAACCAGGTACATATATGCATATGAGAAATAGTGGAATCAATTGTACAAGAGTAATAGCAAAAGTAGTACAAGAGAGCAAATAATAGAGGAAAATAGACAAATTTTACAAGACCGCGCAAAGCTTCATTCGTAGCATAAGCAATTATTGCATACTCTTAGGCGAATTAGAAGAATATACATAAGCTAAGACTTCTATTATACATACATAGTATATATATATATACATATACATATACTTGCGATCCAATCGGTCGCTGTTAGGTTTAGCGAAATTATGGAAAAGCAATCATGATTCAACTTTTGGATTAGAGCCTAAGTCTAGGGTAAAGCTTTCGTAGCAAATCATAATCTGGTGGCAGCAAAAACCACCACTAAATGTTAACTCAAAGTAGGAAGAGTTCTCTAATCAACGATAATCGTTCTCTACAAACATAAAGTCACACCTCGACGGACGGACGGACGGACGGACAGACAGTAGCGAATTAGGTTACGGAAATAGTTCTATTCTAACATAATAATGGAAATAATAAAATAAAAGACTGTGAGCATGAAACTCTAAAAAGATTATGTATTTATAAAAACAAACACCACTCGATAAACTAACTATAGCAAGGCTTAAATTAAGCTTCTAAGTATAACGGAGAGAAGGAGCAGAAGAGCTATGACCTGGAGGAATGATGACCTAGGCTAGAGTAGGAAAATGACAGTAGAAGTACAAGTAGAAGGAGATGGAGATGGAGAAGGAGCAGGAGAAGGAAGGAAAACGTCCGCGTTTATAATAGATACAACTTAAGGTGCATGGAATTAAGAAACTCATTGTCGACTTTTAGGCGTAGGCGTTACACTCTAAACATAATTGATGTGGCTTTAATAAAGTATTTACCTCTAACTAAATGTCAAATTTTTGAAACCTATGAAACCTAGCATAATGTTAAGATTATTATTGTGTCGAGAGTAATGTAAGGCGCAGAAAGGAGTGGAAGAGAAGCGTTGCAAGGAAAAATATCGATCATTTCCCCTCAACCCTTCCACCCTCCCCCTCCCCCACACTCACATGCCTCATTCGATCCCTTCCACCAGACACAAGTCAGTCAGACAGATGTCATAGACAATTATACAACCGATGGCGAGATAGTGTAAAGTAGAGTAAGGTGAAGTAAGGAGAAGGGAAGAGAAGAGAAGAGAAGAGAGAAGTAAATTCATTCGTAGTCGATGTCGTAAGTTTTTCTACCTCTTGATGTTTTCCAGCAACTAAAGAAATGTAAACCAACTAAAACTAATCGAAGAGCATTTTATAAAACCAATAATATATACATACATTTATATACTTGCGTACATATACATATACATACATATATATCTATATATATATACAAAGCGTAACCTCAAAGAACTTGACGTTCAGAGGAACCTCAACAGAAATACAAGAAATACCTCAGAATTGTAAAACGATGTTACAAAATAGTCAAACTAGAAATACTAAACTAGTCTAATCGAAAGTTTTATATACAACAATATAGCGAATAAATAGACCTTTACACACGAATGACTAAATCAATGATCAACTGAATAGCTAATTATAACGATCGAGTTCTACACATATACACACGCACACACACACACACATTTCTACCTTTGCATGAGAACATATCCCAATTATTTTTTCGCCATTACCTCTCGCCCATTTCGCCCTCCTCCCTCAGCCAGTTCAACCTCTCGGGAGATGCAGGAGTTTCCGGCGCCTGAAAGCGTGCCGCGAAGTTCGCCGAAAGTCGCCAGAGCCGACGGCTGCAGATGCCGTGGAGGCGCGCGATTTTTATTATCTCCCCAGACACGAGCGGACGGAGCGATGGACGGACTGATCATAAAGCAAATGAAAATTTCTCCCGCGGCAGCCGAGTGATTAATTATCCTCCCAGGTGGCCGGGAAACGAGACGGCGACTGGGCGGCGAGTGCGGGCGACCCTGAGAGGGAGGGGGAGCAAGGAGAGCCCGGAAGAAAAACCCTGTTCATGCGAGTGTGAGCAACAAGTCGACAAGGACCTCCTCCTCGCTCCCTCTCACCCATCTCACTCTCCCCGCGTCGCTCCCCGGGCACCTCGGAGGACCGCAAAAAACAACGCACTTTTTGTTATTGAGACACACGTCGCTCCCGACTCGACCTCGCACCGCCCCGCCCGCCCCCTCGGGTCCGCCCCCGAGAAGGACGACAAATTAGTCGCCTCCTCCCCGCTTTGTTTCGCTCGCCGCCCGGCCCGGCCCGGCCCTGTCCGGTCCCTGTCAGACGCCCCTGGTGTGTGATTCGGCCGTCGGGTCTGTTCGTCGTTGGCCGCTCGGTCGTAATCTTTAACATTGATTGACTGACGTGAGCCGCAGGACGATTTATCACTTTGTCAACGGCGTGGCGAGGACGAGATGTTTGGCAAGTTTTCAGTTTATTAGTGGCCATTCTCTGTTTTGCTGGCCCTCCCTGTGTCCTCTGCGAACAACCCGAGCCGACCTTTTCTTTCGCGTGGAGACCCCGGCGAGGTGTCGTCTTTGGCCTCGGTCCGGCGGGGGTGAAACGTGAAATTGAGCTCATTATTCTGGGCAAATTTCGGCCGGAATTTCGCGGCGAAACGAGTGAAGCCGCCATTTGTCGCTGCCTCGAGATCTTAACAAGCGCATTTCTCGGAGGTTGAGTTGAAACTCCGGCCCTTCCCGTCGCCTGCCCTCCTCCCGTCTGTTCCCCGTTTTAATTTTGTACCAACCGCCCTCCTTCCCGAGACATTTGCTAGACAAATTGAACATTGAACGAAACTCATGAATGGTACTCTTTAATCACGACGATGGCTGACGCTAGTTTGTACTCCATACGATAATAGCAATTACATACTAATTATATTAATAATGCGCAATACTATTACTGAATACAGTATACATAAATACATAGATACATAAATACATACATGCATGCATGCACATGTGCGTGAATGCAGCATTCACCTATGTCTAGAGGCATCAATGCATCAATGAATCAATAATTTGTAATATTTAATCCGTATTTTAATAAAGAAGATCGACACTTGTACTCAAATGCAAGGGAAATAACAATATTTCATGCCGACATCTCGCAGTTTGTTTCATTTATCATCGTGCCTGGGGTCTGCTGGGTCTGACCTGTCTGTCTGTCCCCTTGTGTGAGGTATATCGCGATGAAGTTGTCGTCCCCGCCCCTCGTTGCCGCACCCTGTTCATTTGTCAGCCCCAGCGCCGCGTGTCCTTGTTTGATCATTTCAAAATTGTATCCTTTCCTGTGAAAGCCTCGGATGCTGTTTGAAGGAGCGAAATTTGCTGGAAAAACACTCGCTAACTCCAGCAATTGTGTGAAGCGCTTGGGGATTTGGTGGATCCTTCTGGAGGGTGTTTAAAAGTCCCGATTTCCCGGAAGGCGAATTCGAATTCGAATTCTCGCTGCATACTTTCAGGAGTCTAACGTTTCGGCAGCATTGATTTACGTCGAAGCGGCCCGGGTCCCCTCGAAGCACTCGAACGAGGGAATCACGGAAGTGCTGCCAGCGGTCGCCCCCCACGTCCCTCTCCCTCTGCCTCTGCCTGGCGCCCTTTGGCGCCCGCTTCCTGCCATTGTTTCACATTTGATTACCGCGTGTTGTGAGTGCGAGCGTGTGTGCGTGCGTGTGAGGCTGGTGGCATGGAAGACAAATTGTCACGGCTTTCAGGCGCGTCGGGCCCGACCCGACCCTCGGCACACGACTGAGTGCCTGGGTGTGTGCGCGGGTTTTTAGGCGCATTTTAAAGTGATTGTCTCCTTGTTGTTGCCGTCTCGTTTCGTTTTATTTAGATTTCCCTCCCTCGAATTTGCCTCGAATGAAGGACTCGGGCCCGATTGAAATTCCAGCGGAAGCAGCGTAACTCAGGGAAGCCCCACACCCCGCGTCCGTCCAATCAATAAATAAGCAAATAATGGCAAATGTTTGCTCGAACCGGATTCGATTGGGCCCTGGTCCTCGCCCCCGGCTCCCACCAGCGGCCGAATTGTGGCCTGAAGCCGGCGGAAGCCCCTCGACTCCATCGCTCTCTGCATCGACCTCCCTCCCTTCGCTGCGAGTGAAATCGAAAACGGCGGCTCGTTAAGAATTTCGCCGAAAAGTTAATGATTTATTAAACGCTTCTTCGCCACAATCTGGCAACATGAGTGAGAGAGAGAGAGAGATGGGGGCGTCAGGAGTGCGTTCGAGCCATCAGGATTTAATCCGCGTTAATTGACAACCCCTCGCCCTCGCCCTCGTCCTCTCTTTTCGGCCTCGCTGCCGATGCTGACGGCGCACAAAATCCGAGACTTCCGCCGCCAGCCCCCCGGCCCTCCCGGGGGACCCCAGCCGCCGTCGGCCACTCATTAGGGACGGCGGCTCGTGTGACGAGGCGTCGAAGTGTAAAATTGCAGTGATTGCGGCCGGCTCTCGGGCCCCCTGGTGCCGACCGACCGACCGAACGACCTCCCCCTGGTCTCCTGGCCGCCACTTCCGAGGGCCCCCCAACGGGAGGCGGGCAGCGGTCTCTGTCTTTCGTCCTTCGCCGCTTGCCGTCGCTCACTCGCTTTCTTTCCTTCCGCTGCCCTTCCGTCACTCGCTCGCGTTCTCCTTGTCCCTCGTTCTCTCGCCTTCTTTCGTCCTTGCGCCGAGCAGCTCGGCTCGGCTCGTCTTTTGTGTTGACAGGCCGCGTTCATGAAGTTCTGCCGCTGCTCCTTTGATATCCTTTTCACGCACATGCACAGGGCTTCGGCGAAAGTTCGCCGAGCACGTACGACCCACGTACCACACACACACACGCTCGCTCACACTCATACCCCAGCTCTGGCTTGGGTATTGAGTCCTCAGTAAGGACGTCGAGGCCGGAGTGCGTGGCGTTCGTTGCAAAAGTTGTCAGCGTCGCCCGCATTTCGCAGGCTCCGGCTCCGGCCCTGGGTGTGTGTGTGTGTGTTTGTGTGTTTGTGTGTGTGAAAGTGTGTCGGATTACGACACGTGTCAAGAAGAACAAGACAAAAGCCTCTCCTTCCCATCGCCTCGTCTGGTCGCAAGCCCGAGTTGGGGTTCCTGCAGTTTCCCACAAGTTCTTCGAAAGTCCATCCAGCGAGAGACCATCCTTTTGCATTTTTAACGAGGACCCGAGCCCCAAAGCCCGATCGCCTCGACTCGTCCTTAAAGGAAACCCCGGAAACCACTTTAAAGCGTCCGCAGCGTCGCCTCCTTGGGCCGGGGCCACGACGGCGTTGATCCTGGCAAATAAAAAAAAAAAACACTGCAGCCGAAAGGAACCGAACCGAAAACGAACCGAAACCGAACCGGATCCGGAACCGAAACCCGAGGCGGCAATTAAATGTCCTGCGTCCACCCTGGGCCTCCGACGATTGTCGGAAGCTCTGGAAAGCTCGCCATTAGGCAGGGGCGTAATTAAAACGTGGGCGGGACCGGGCCCGGGTTGGAAGCCACGTTAGCCCAGTGGAGACGGCGGCCGCTCGATTGCGACTATCGCCAGTAGCAGCGGCAGCCGCAGCGGTAGCGGCAGCGACAACGTCAGTAAGAAGAGGGCTGGAGATGGGGAAACCACGAGAAGGCCGTAATAACCGGCATTCATATTTCAACCCGGCCCGCTGCCGCTCCCGCTCCCGCTCCCATGCCGGCCATAACCGTTGCCATTAAACGTTGCCAATATTTCAGCCAATAACCGACCTTCCGTTGGCCGCCGCCCACTGGCCTCCGCCTCCTCCCGCTCCTCCATTCGACGGCGGCAGACGTCGACGACGAGGACGACGACGAACTTCCTTGGCACATGTCGCCGAGAAGCCGCCCTCGCAGTTCTTTCTTGAAACCTCCTTTTCTTGCTCGGCTTCCTCAGCGGCAGACGCAGCCAGCAGAGGGGGCTGGGAGTGGGGCTGGGAGTGGGGCTGGGGTTGGATTTGAACCCCCCGCCCCTGAAAGCGAAAGTTTGCGAGGATTTGTTTTTGCTCCACCGCGACGGAGGGAATTCGGAGCAGTTTCCGTTTTTTCGGGGTCTTAATACGGAATTAAACCGAGAGTTTTTACTGAATTTCCCATGCACCGTGGCATTATCTTTATTTTCCCTTTCTCACTCTCTCTCTCTCTGTCTGTTTCTCACCCTCTCGAGCTGTTTGGAAGTGCGCCAAGCCCCAACTAAGTGCAAAACAATACGAAAATTACACTTTCGTCTTCACTTTCACTTTCCACCTCCCTGTACTCAGCTGGCTCGTCGCTCTCTCTCCCTCTCTCTCTCTGACTCGCCCTCTATTCCTCCCCTCCCTTCCCCCCCTCTCTGCCCCACTCAGCCCTCTCTCGGTCGCCCTCGTTTCCTCAGTCTGCGTTTATCGCGATTGTTTTCGTCCCATCGCGTGTTTCAATTGCAGGTCGTTGTCCTCATCATTGCGGAAGCTTCGGCCAGAAAAGCTCTCTCAAAGCTCTGGGTTTGTTGTGTTGTGAATCTCTCGCTCTCTCTCTCTTTCTCGCTCTCTCGCTCTCCCTGCCTTACTTTCACTTTCTGTCGTTCCTCCTCCATCGCCTCTGCCTCGCAGTTCCTTCCTCGCTTTGCCTATTGTTCGATTCGAGGAGTCGAGAACCAGGAACTGTCGTCTGTCTCTCTGTCTGTCTGTCTGTCTCTATTGCCCTGTCTGTCCGTCTGGCGTTCGCTCTGTGTATATCGCAGGTCATGTGAGGACCCACCCTTCGTCTAGCGAAGGCTGTAATTTGTGTTGACTTTCGCATTAAATTTAAATTCTTTCCTACGCAGAGCTCAATTTGGAGTTTTGCGAATTTTCCGCCTCCACCTCCGGGGCTTCGCCGAGGAAATGGATATGTTGCCGCTCTCGATTATAATATTTATATAATAATCATCGTCTCCTGCGTCCTCCTCGTCATCGGGGTCGGGGTCGGGCTCGCTGCCGCCAATTTTTCACCGGGAGCTGATATCATGAGGAGTGATTTATCGTCTCGAGGCCTTCGCTTTTTATGGACCCGCACGAGCTGCCCATAAAAACCTGCCCGCGACCGCGACCGCGCCGGGTCGAGGAGTCGGCGACTTATGAGGGGTCCTTGACTGCCTTTTAATGTCTTCCCGGTACGCGGATTCGACCCCGAGACGGGACGAGACGAGTCAAGTCGAGTCGAATCGAGTTGAGTTGAGTGTTTATCGTAATATTTTCATAGGCCTTTTCGCATGCTTTGATAAATTCGCTGCTCTCCATCCTGTGCCCAGCATCGTCGCTCGTCCCCCTCCCCCTCCGCCTCACCCTGCCCGGACCCACCTTTCCGTAGCCCTGACCTCCGCCTTGCTACAAAGCCTCGTCCTGTGCTTCGCTTTCCGCCCCTGGACCGGAAGCGGAGCGCGCGCCTTTCGCGCAATTTATTCGTGGAATTTGTTACTCTTGGAAATAAAGGCAATTGCTCGAGCAATACGATTGCTATTATCGAGAAATTGTGTATTAAGAACGTACTACTGAGGATATGCTAAGAAGAATCTGTTGTATTATTAGGATAAATTAAGGCGAAAGTATTGTAAGGAAGATATTTTATTATTGAAGCAAGGTATATTTTTACGAAGCCGTATTTTTAGGATTTTGTATTATGAAAATGAAGTATTAATAAGAATGAAAATTCAAATTAGACATTAAGCCGCCTCTGTCGCGGGTTTTTTACGCCCACCCTTAACTTTTTACGAGCCAATTGTGAGATGAGCCCGAGTAGAACCGGGCAATCAGACGGGTAGACTCCGTAGACGTAGATCCATTTACAAAGGTGCCGAAAGGGCCGAGAAAAAGTGCGAGCAGACTCGAGTAACTTTGGGTGTCTGGCCGTCGGCGTCGTCCCAGCCGTCGAGCCATCCCCTGGCCACCGGCTTCTTCGCCGGTCCCTCCCTCCCCGGACGACAAAGCATTATCTGGGCGATCCTCCGAAGGGATTCTTCATGTTTTTGAGGTGCCCACCTCGCTCTTGATGGTGCTTTCTCGCTCGGGCTGCCTGGCGACACCTGCTAATCACGTTGTCTTTTCTCTCTTTCTCCCTCCCCCATCCAGGACCCCGTCACCAGCCTGACATCGACGCCCAGTAGCCTCGACTTCGGCCGCATCCTGACCAAGGCGGAGCCCATGATGACCGACGACAACTCGCTGGACCAGACGCCGCCGGCGACGCCGCCGCCCCCGATGTGTCTGTCG
The DNA here is from genome assembly GCA_947389925.1 of Coelopa pilipes. Lineage (NCBI taxonomy): Eukaryota > Metazoa > Arthropoda > Insecta > Diptera > Coelopidae > Coelopa > Coelopa pilipes. The sequence continues at coordinate 39,837,085 of OX376697.1, read as the reverse complement.
CCCTCGCTCACCGAGCCGCTGACGATCGCGACCTCGCCGAGCTCGGTGCTCCGCAACTATCGCCACAACCCCATGATCGGCGGCCCCGGCGTCCTGCCGTCGCCCCTGTTCGGCGCCGACGGCCTCGGCGTCGGGATCGGCCTCGGTGGCTCGGGCAGCGACGACTCGAACCCCCCCGGGCTGACGTCGTGCGACACGGACTCGGCCAGCGACAGCGGCATCGACGACATCAGCGTCAACGAGACGGCGACCGCGGCGGCGTCGCCCGTCAAGCTGGAGGACGCCAAGGGCGCGGAGCTGCTGCCGATGCTGGGCCCGAAGGCGGGGCTCCTCGTGCGCTCCCTGGCCGTGAAGGGGCGCGGCGGCGGCGGCGACGACCTGCCGCCGTCCCCGACGCCGACCGAGATCCTGGCGGCGCACCTGCCGAAGGAGACCAGCGGACGCGGGCTGCGCGCCAGTCCCAGCGGCAGCGGAAGCAGCGGCGATCGCAAGACGTCGATTTCGTTCATGGACAGCAGCAACCCGTTGCTGACGCCCTTCCTGATGGACCTGTGCAACGACGACTACAACATGGACTCCGAGGAGTTCCTCGAGGGCAACGACATCGAGCACGTGCTCAGCCAGTGGACGAACGAGATGGTCTAGACCGACACAGAGACAGAGACAGGGAGGCAGAGCCAGAGGCAGAGGCGGAGGCGAAGGAACGAGGGACCGAAACACGGACGACGGACGGACGGACGGACGCGTGGACCGACGAAACCGGACCGGACCGGATCGGATCGGATTTGACGACCTTCGACACTCCCACTGACGGACGGTTGTCGGACGGCCTGAGTCGTGACGATTTTCCCGACATTGCAACAGAGAGAACAAGAACAGAAACTACAACACCAACAACAACAACAACACAACAACAACAAAAAGAACTCGGTGAAGAACACACTTGCACCCACACGAACACACAGCATGCATACACACATAAATTTTATAATAATATAAGGATAGGTTTTGTGTTCTAGTTTTAAGCGGGCTCCGGCCCGACTTCAGCATTTATTTATGGGCCAGGAATTTGCGGGAACGAGTTAACACTGACGTGTACATGTACAGGCAACTGCACACACGCACACACTCACGTGTGCATGTGTGCACAAATGGGAGGCGTGCAGGGCGACGGAAAGATGGAGGAAGTGACGGACGTGGGTTTCTCAGCTCGAGGACGAGCAGGATAGTGACGTAAATAAGTGCTGAGTTTTAGGAAATTTTTATTTGAAATCACTTTTAGAAATACAATTGCAAGTAAATATTGTGAGAAAATGTTGAATGCGGATTTTTCTGAGGGCACAACACAAGAACGCTGTGTTTTCATGTAGTCGTATAAGCCCATATATATGAAACCTTATATATATATATATATATTGTATACCTAACTTTTTACTGCCAAAACAGAAGAAAATATCGTAAAAAAAATTGAAAAATCCCTCAAAATAATCGTGGTCGGAAATCTCTCGCTAGAGGTGGTAAACGTTAATAATCGGAATATCTGTAGACTACATAAAAATTGGCCATGGTTGACAAAAAAAAAAAAATCATAAAAAAATAAGAGTAATTTTAGACACAAGTTTATTTTAAATTTAAACATCTTTTTATAACACCAATATTTTGAACATTTAAGTAAAAAATACCCTGCTTGAATATCAATGTATTTAAATAATATTTGACTAATTTGCAATTATTGTTGAAACACGAAAATTCGCGTTCGCTTCGACGACACTCACAATTTTTCAAATTTCAAATTATTTTATTAACCTTTTCTTCAATTATATATACTTACCCTTTTCAAAAAACAACCCTCAATTTTAACACTACAAATTAGAACATTTGATTTTCAACAACAACACCAAGGAAAAAAGAAAAATGGCAAAATTGAAAATACACGAAAACAACATTATTGTAATTATCGAGTAATGAATAATTTGACTTTCTTCTGTTTTGCTCTATTTTACACGATCTTCTTTCATCCACCTGGCATTATGTCGTGACACGTATGATTTTCAATGTTCAATGTTTTTCGTAAATAATCAACAAATATTATTCAATTAAATGATATGCTAAATAAAAGTAATTGATTGATTCGTATAAATACCAGCCGACTTTTATTGCATAGATGGGGATTTCCGTTAAAATACAGTAAGCACTACGAGTTATTGTTGGAGAAATTATATTTCTATTACTTGTTATAATGCATATAATAATAAATAATACTTCACTTCTCTAAGGGAAAAACTGCTTCCTGTCCATCCCGAAACTAAGGTGTGGATTCCATGTAAAACACTCCCTATGGATCCTCTTCCAGTGTCCTGGGACTCGACTAACAACTGATCCCAGTCGACCCGGAGATCGATCCGGCCATCGCCCTAGGTGAACCGGACGTGGGCTCTGAACAGCTCCAGGAGCTTCAGCTGCGGCGCCGACCACTTGCAGCGCTCGAACTCGGCATCGCAGTCGTCGGTGGCTCGGCCCCGACCCCGACTCCGGCCGCGGCCCACGTCGACGGCTGGACGGAGGGCCGTGCGTCGCAGCATCTTCTCCAGCCACTGCAGGTGCACCAGGCCGTCGATGATCTTGTGGGCGCCGGAGGCTCGGCCGCGCCGCACCTGGACGTCGGCCTCGCGCACCAGCGAGCAGATGGACTTCTGCAGGCAGGCCGACAGGTCGACGTCCCGCTCCACGAAGTACTCCTCGAGGCGGCCCAGCAGCTGGCCGAGCGTCGTGTCTGCAAGGGACGAAGGGGATGAGGCAGGTCACGTGAACGACTCGAGGACGACGACTCACCGACTCGCTCGCCCTCGGCGTCGGTGTAGGCCAGCTTGAAGGGCTCGAACATGCTGGCGAACTTGGGGTCCGCCTGCCTCGCGGCCCGCTCCGTCTTCATCTCGCCCTCGGCCTCGTCCTCGACCTCGTCCTCGCCCTCCCTCGTCTGCAGGCCCAGGCTGCGGAAGAGGTGGCCGACGGCGAGGCCGCCGCCCGTGACGAGGCCGCTGACGATCAGCGAGGCCGTGTCGATGTTCACCAGGGCCTACGGAGGAGGAAATGGAGGCAGATCGAGGCACAGGTCCTTGGAGTGCTTCGGACTCACCCGTTGGCCGCCGTACTTGTCCACCTGCTTGCCGATGGGCACCGTGAGGAAGGGCACCACCAGGTCCAGGCCCAGCAGCACCTCCTCGCCCAGCGCCTGGAAGGACACCAGGTTGGCGCGGCCCGACCGATCCGAGCGGTTCGACGACCGCGTGTGGTTGCCGAGCACCAGTGGCGCCAGGGCGCCGACGAGCGCCAGGATCTGCCAAACCCAATTCTCCATCGGAATCTGCATCTCGGCCGGGTTGCTCTGGAGGGTCTGACGGTCTGGACGGGAGCTCGCTTGTCGCTCTTCTGCTGGCGCTGGCCACGCCGAGCTCCGTGGAAGCCGCGCGTGGTTCCGCGTTTCGACACTTGTCGCGGAAACTGCACGCTTCGGCGACGCCTCCACGTTAATTACGTCGAAATTTCGTCATTTGCCGGCGGCGAGCGTGTGCCGTGTAATTGTCTGGCGCCCTGTCGTGCAGGCTCCAACCAACCGCCGGCGCCGGAGAGAGCTGGGAAAGCCGAAGATGGCAGAGACAGCACTTGAAAACCTTCCCCAAACTTTCATTCATAATCTCAATTCGCAGAAAATGAATGATTTCAGTGATTTCGCGAGGAACTAGTCCAATATATGGTAGAGGTTTGCAGAATTGAGTTCTCCCAAATTATCAAATTATGAGGAAGGGCACCACCAGGTCCAGGCCCAGCAGCACCTCCTCGCCCAGCGCCTGGAAGGACACCAGGTTGGCGCGGCCCGACCGATCCGAGCGGTTCGACGACCGCGTGTGGTTGCCGAGCACCAGTGGCGCCAGGGCGCCGACGAGCGCCAGGATCTGCCAAACCCAATTCTCCATCGGAATCTGCATCTCGGCCGGGTTGCTCTGGAGGGTCTGACGGTCTGGACGGGAGCTCGCTCGTCGCTCTTCTGCTGGCGCTGGCCACGCCGAGCTCCGTGGAAGCCGCGCGTGGTTCCGCGTTTCGACACTTGTCGCGGAAACTGCACGCTTCGGCGACGCCTCCACGTTAATTACGTCGAAATTTCGTCATTTGCCGGCGGCGAGCGTGTGCCGTGTAATTGTCTGGCGCCCTGTCGTGCAGGCTCCAACCAACCGCCGGCGCCGGAGAGAGCTGGGAAAGCCGAAGATGGCAGAGACAGCACTTGAAAACCTTCCCCAAACTTTCATTCATAATCTCAATTCGCAGAAAATGAATGATTTCAGTGATTTCGCGAGGAACTAGTCCAATATATGGTAGAGGTTTGCAGAATTGAGTTCTCCCAAATTATCGCCGATTGCCACGTGCTCGCGCTGGTTGTGCAAAGTGGGCCGGGATGCGCGAATACCCAACTACCGGATAATTGAAGTCGACCGAAGAATTTTCGGCTAGTGAATGGAAAATAATTTCATTACTTTGTGCCACACCTAATGACATATTTCATTTAATTAAGATGTGTTCCTGTGCAAGGCGTATCAATCTTGCTTCACCTCGACCATCCAAGGCCCAAAACTCGGTGCCCAGATTGGGTTGGAGAGCGAGGGGTTTGCAGAGTGATCGCGGGGAAGGGCTTCAGATTGAATGGTTTTTTCTGAATTGATTGCAAAATTTTCCTCGAAAAATCAGAGACTCCAAATTACTTCGAAGTCGTTGAAGGGGCCGAGGGCCCGTTGAGTGGCATTGGTAAAAAATAAAACCTATTTAAAATAAAATGATTAAATCGTGAAATTGAAGCGACCTTCAATAAAAATAAATGTTTCTACTTTTAGCTTGTATTAAATATCAAGAAGGTAAATATTATTTGTTAATAAATTAGTTTAATGTTTAATCGCTTTGTTTGTATAAAAAATAATTGCTTGCATTTGACAATTTAGTATTCTAAATATTTTGAATAATATATTTGAATATTTAAATGAATTACATAAAAACACATTTATTTTTATTTTTCTATATACATGAATATAAGTTTATTTAATTTCAAATATTTTCATCGAAGGTTACTTTTGTATATTAAAAATTAATTTAAAATGTGTATACTAAAAACGCTGTATAGCGAAGTGTAAAACGTTTATTATTGAAAAGGAATTGTTGAATCAAATACTTTTCGTTTGATTAAAATGTTTGTATTTTATTTGAAAAAAACATGTATGTAAAAAACAAGTAAAAATATCAATAAATAATGGAGAACCGCGTCTAATCTCGAAGTGAAGTCGGCGAATTCCGACCGTCCTGGCTACAGAAACCCGCATCAGCCGCTGCTCCAGGATCGCAGGTACTTCGTGAGCTGGGCGATCATCACGTCGGCCGGCTTCCGCCACCTGCAGGCGGCGAAGACCTGAGCGCAGTCCGCGGCGCCCTTGCCCGAGTCGACGGCCTTGTGCAGCGCCGTCCCACTGAGGTACTCGTGCAGCGACTCCAGGCTAAATTCCCGGAGAACAAACGGGGATCAGTGGAGGATTGACGGGGGGGAGTTCTTGCGCCTTACCTGGCCAGGCCGTCCACGATCTTGGCGAGGCCGGTGGCGCGGCCCGCGCCGACGTCCACGGCGGCCTCCCTGACGAACTCGCAGATGGACTTCTGGACGCAGGCCCGCAGGTCGATGTCGTGCTCGCGGAACCGGGACTCGACGCTCGACACCAGGTCGTTCACGCTGGTCGCTGGGGAAGAGAGCGAAACGGGATGGAGGGGATCAAAATGGTGGATGGAAGTCCGGGGGAAGGGGAAAACGCCGACTCCGATCCTCACCCATGCGCCTGGTTTTGCCGCCGTTCGCCGTCCTGCGCTGCGTGACGAAGCTGAGCGGACCCGGGGACGCCTCCTCCGGCTCCGTCACGCCGCGCCCCGCCGCCTTGTAGCCGTAGCCGTAGCCGGAGAAGAGCGTGGTCGGACTGAAGGCCTTGACCAGGGCCGCCGTCCCCACGCCGACCGCCACGAACATGCCGGACCACAGGAGCGACCCCGTGTTCAGGTCGACCAGGTTGCGGAAGGTGGTCTTGGTCAGCTCCATGCTGCGCTTGACCGGGATGCGCACGAAGGGCACGATGAACTCGATGTCGACCTTCAGGTCGTCCTTGTCCGCGTGGATCTGCAGGCCGCGTCCTTCGCGTTCCGTCGGGTCGCCACGCGAGCGCGGCTCGAAGTCGCGGAACCGCAGCGAGGGCGACGGCGACGACGGCGCGGTCTCGTTGCCGTAGAAGTCGCGACCGAATCCGGAGCCGCAGCGACCGGGCGGCTGCAGGAGCACGAGGCAGGCGAGCGCGAGCCAACACGTGCCCGGCGGCCAGGTGCCGGAACCCATCGGGCTCGTTCTGGGAGCTGCCGACGCTCGACGCTGGGGCCTCGCGGTTGTCGCTGGCATCTGTTGTCGTTGCTCTGGAGCCGGCTGGCGACGGACTGAGCGCGGCTGGGGCGCCGCACACGTCGTTTATACGGCGGTGGCGTCTCCGGCTCGCTGATCGTCACAAGCGCCGATGTGCGGCAGTCGTCGACGTCGTCGTCTTGTCGTGAACGAAGCGATTTTCGACGACAGAAGGCGGTGGTGTGGGAGCTTGGGCGCCAAGTGGATTTCGTGATGGAGACACGGCATTTGATTTGGAGCCTAAAGCCTCGGAGGATCATCTGAAGACGTCGACTTGAGCAGACGACTTGGGATCACCTTCGGAAGAAGATGACTTCAGATAGACCTCGGAAGAGGATGACTTTGATCGACTTCTGAGGGAGGCGACTTGGACGGACTTTGGAAGAAGACGACTTGGGACGACTCAATTGTCTTCCCTTGGCTCATCAGAAGCCGCCCGCAGAGCCCAACCTTGACTCGGCGCTTTAACCAATTTCGCGCCCGGTCGATCGCGTTTCCACTCGTGCCCAAGCGCACGAACCCCCAGTTGGTTGGGTGAACCCGCCGTGTGCATCGAGTCGCGCTCTTTCACAGCTCGTTCGCAGCCCGTCCCGCTCCGTTGCCGCCGCCGCGGCGGCCCGACATGGCGAGGCAATTTGAATATCGGATTTGAGTTTACTTCGCTTAAATTCGCCAGCCAGCCTCAGCTCCCAACACCCACCTCCCACCTGCCCACCTCGTCGCCACCTCTGCAGTGATTTCGCAACGAGCCCGGGTTAATTTCTCCATTCACCGTCACCGTCGCCGCCGCCGTCGTCATCTCGTCTCCATCAGGTGGGTCCACCAGAGCGCGAAAAACGGCTGCCACCGTGGACCGGAAGTGGAGGAGTGAATGAACCTATTAGAGAAAAAACCCCTCCTGCGCCCCCCGATTGGCAACAACAAGGCAACGGGAGTTTTTCTAAGACATTTAGTTAATTTGTCAGCCGGTTCAACGCACACACACACACAACCACAGCCCCCAGCGAGGGGGGCCTCAGCAGATCCTGGGCTGGTAGCCGCAGCCGCAGCCGTCGTCGCAGTAGGTCGTCGGGTAGCAGCCGCAGGGGTCCACGGGCTTCCCGCGCCGATCCACCATGCACAGCAGCGGCGGCGGGATCTCGCCCAGGGCCTTGCGCTTCTTCTTCCTGCGGGAGAGAGACACAGAGAGCGAGTGAGTGAGAGGGAGAGAGCGAGCCTGTGATCGAATGGTTCTCACTTTTCCTCGGCCGCTGCCGCCCGGTCGGCCGGCTTGTCGCCGAAGTAGTTGCCCATGACGCCCTTGCCGCCTTTGCCCCCCTTGCCGCCGGGGCCACCCGGGCCACCTGCGCCTCCGGGGCCTCCGCGGCCGCCCCTGCCTCCCGGTCCTCCCCTGCCCCCGAAGCGGCCGCCGAAGCCGCCGCCGAATCCGCCGCCGAATCCGCCGCCTCTGCCGCCACCGCGTCCGCCGCGACCTCCCCTGCCGCCGCCGCCACCGCCGTAGCCTCCGTAGCCGCCGTAGCCGCCGCCGCCTCCTCCGTAGCCGCCACCGCCGCCGCCGCCGCCGAAGACGTCGCAGCTGTAGTCGCCGGTCTCGTCGTAGCGCTGCCCGATGGCGCAGTTGTACATCTTGATGTACTTGTTGGGCGGCTTCGGGAACAGCGGCGCCACGTTCCAGTCGTTCTCCACGTACTGCGTGCCGTGGTTGACCAGGTTGGGCTTCTTGAGGCGCTCCGGCTTGATCACGCCCGCCGGGGGCGTCACGCCGAAGTCGAACTCGACGTCCGAGTCGGTGGTGTCGGACAGGACGAGCTCCTCGCAGCAGCAAGGGATGCAGCGCTTGCGGCACTCCTTCTTCACCTCGAACTCCAGGCGCTTCTTGTCGAGGAAGGTGCGGCAGAAGCAGTCGGTGACGGGCTTGTGGCAGGTGCACTTGCTGAAGCCGAGGTCCTTCAGGAAGCGCTTCAGCTTGCGCATCTCGGTGAGCAGGGGGTTCTTGGTGATCTTGAACTGGATGGGCTTCATGTTGAGGTAGGGGTCGGCGCACTGCTTGAGGGCGTCGCCCTCCTTGAGCGGCCGCAGCGTGATCAGGTACTCGTCGTTCTTCTTGCAGATGTGCAGCGTCGGCTTCTGCACCAGCTCCTCCTCCTCCTCGCAGTCGTCCTTCTCGGGCCGCCGGTACGCGTACTGGGAGACGCGCACCGTGTCCGCCGGGAAGTCGGTCAGGAAGTAGCGCATGAGCTCCTTGATCGGTTTCCGGATGGCGCCCGGCTTCCAGCCGCGCCGAATGCCGCAGGTGTCCACGTTCCACAGCCAGCCCATGTTCTTGGGCACGTTCTTGCGCCCGGCCGCGAACCCGTTGATGCAGGTCTTGTGCCCGATCTGGGTGCCCGGGTACGTCCGCACCGTCTTGTAGTCGTAGCTGCGAGGGAAGACAACAAAGAGGGGTAGAGGAAGGTGGGCGATGGGTGATGGAAGCGTTCGTCGTACATCTTCGGCTTGCAGACGTCGCCCGAGTTCTTGAAGTTCTTCACCAGGTACTTGCTCTTGTCGAGCTTCGGCTCCTTCTTCTTGAACGGCACCCGGCTGGCCCGCTTGCCATCGCCCGCGCCCGCGCCCGCGCCCTCTCCCGCCGCCGCCGCCGCCTCCCGCTGGCCCTTCTCCTCGTCGTCCCGCTCGCCCTTGTCGCCCTTCTTGGGCGGGCCGCGCGGCACGTTCGGCAGGCTGCGCGTCGACTTCCGCGCCTTCGACCCCCCGTTCAGGGCCCGCTCGCACTTGGGGTCCGTGTCGAAGCCCTTGCGCTTGGTCTCCTTGATGTCGTACAGGTCGCGCAGCTCGCTGAAGACGCGCGCCAGGTACGGCCGGCAGTCGTTCGAGCTCGACTTGCAGACGTTGTAGAGGTCCTGGGATGACTTCTTCTCGCACTTGCCGCAGTCGTTGTCCGAGCCGTTGTCGATCGAGTTGCGCGAGTTGCTCTGGAAGATGTCCTCGCAGAGCTTCCGGATGCGGCAGTGCGCGCAGGTCTTCCCGAACTTGCACGTGCACCGACACTCCTTCCCGCCCTTCTCCGCGGCCGCCTTCTCCTTCTCCTTGTCCTTGTCCTTGTCCTTCTCGCGCTCCCGCTCGGGCCGGCACTCCTTGGGCTGCTCCTTGCCGTTGTCCGTCGAGCTGGAGCGCTTGTCCAGGTACTCCTGGAGCACCTGCTCGGCGGTCAGGCGCTCGTCGTAGGGCTTGTCCTCGGCATACGGGATCGGCTTGTAGCCGCACTTGGGACAGGCGGCCAGCCGCGGCAGCCACGAGACGTTCTCCTGGCACAGCGGGCAGCGCCTGGAAGCACAATAATCAGCGCCGTTGAGATGGGAGAGGGGATCAAATGAGAGATAGCGACTCGACTCGACCTGGGCGCCTGGTGCACGGTCTGCTGCAGACACGGCGGCGAGCTCTGCGGGCAGATGTTGATCAGCTTCTCGCCGGTGAAGGCGCTGTCGCTGCAGTGCTGGGCGGCGAAGCAGGAGAACGGGAACTTCAGATCAGCTGATGGGCGAGGACCAATCAAGTAAGAGCGGGTAGCAGAGCATGAGCGAGAGCGAGAGCTCAAGCAATCGCCAGAGCAGTCGAGAGAGCACTCGCCAGAGCAGTTGCGTCGACTCACCCGAGCTCTCCACGGTGGTGCTGCCGCCGCTCTCCGAGAACTTGTTGTCGTGCGGACACTCGCGGACGTGCGCCGAGGCGCAGCAGGTTCGCTTCTTCGTCGCCGGACCCCCGCCGCCTCCGCCACCGCCACCGCCTCCGCCTCCGCCACCACCAGCGCCGTTGCCGCCGCAGCTCACCAGCGAGTCGATGAGCTTCTGGTACTCGTTGGATATTTTCTGGAAGCAGAGCGAGTTGAAGTCAGAGTCCAGGTCAATGGGAGTCGCAGGGGAATCTCATGAGGGTCTCGGTCGGCACCTTCAGCTCGCAGCAGTCGACGTTCATGCAGGTGTTGAGCACCTCCGGGGTCTGGATGAGCTTCCCGTTCATGCTGCGGTAGCGCGACAGGTCGAGGGCCGTCGTGTGCTTCGCCTCCCCCTCGATCTCGGAGGAGTGTAGGGGCAGGAGGCCGGTGCAGTCGTCGGGCTTCTGGGACTCGCCCACCACGAACAGGATGTCGTGCGGATTGATGACCTTGTCCAGTTGGCCGCGGATGTCGTCGCCCGTCCGGAGGTTGTCGTCGCTGTGGCGTGGGAGAAGGGAAACAGAAAGAACCCATTAGCATGGGCGACGGGAGGGGTCAGGGGGTTGGGGCGGACGCACTCGATCTCCTGGCACTTGCTCTGCAGCCGCACGATGATCTCGACGGAGCCGACCTTCTCGTCCTCGGCCTGCAGCTCGCACTCGTCCACGTGCGTCAGCTCGCCCAGGGAGTCGCAGATCTTGCCCAGCACGCTCTCGGGCCACTCCATCTGGCCGGCGCCTGGAAGGGGGAGACGAGGCCTGCGATTACCACCGATTGGGAGGGGGCGATGGGCTCCACCTACCGACGACCTCATCGTTGTACTTGACCAGCAGCTGCAGGGGGCAGACCTCGAGCTCGGACTTGAGCTCGTCGGGGTCGGCGTCGAACTCGTAGCTGCGGCCCGACCGGAAGTCGACCACGTTGATCCGGCTCGAGGTGATCTTCAGCGAGACGTTGTTGAAGACGACGTCGACGGTCAGCAGGTTCGGGTCCTCGAACTGGCTGTTGGCCGCGTCGATGCGCACGATGATGATGTCGAAAATGAAACCGCAAACCACCATGACTTCTTTGGCGAAAACTTCATTTATAATTTGGATTCAAATTGACGCGAATCGGAGTCGAGACGACACGAACTTCGGGAAAACTTCTACTTGTACTTGGACAATTTGCTCAGGGTTCCGTCGAGAGTTACACGATTGGATAAATTTGTATTACAGTTGAAAAATGAAAAAGATTATTTGGGGACAATGTCGAATTTCAATACAAAATTATACAATTTTTAAAAATTTCATTACAATTTGTGTGTCACTGAAAAAATTAAAACAATGAAAGGTATTCAAGTGATTGACTGGCCAAAGCCACTGAGTTTGTTTTCGAATCATTCTATCCCTGGAGTTCAGTTCAGCAGCTCGAGTCTGACCTGCCTCCAGTCATCACCGGGTCGCGAACTTCCACTGCCGAGAAGCTTTTTCGGCGAGATCCCGTCGTCGTCATGGTGAATCATCCAGCAATCCGCGAACCCCTCGCCCGGTGGTGCGACCCCCTCGCCAACCCCAGCTCCACCCGTCCCCTCTTACGCAATATCGGCTGGGCATCGCAATCGTGGCAGACTCTTATCTGGTATGTATCGTTTATGAGCTCTGCCTATCGGGCGGCGGTTCAAAGAACACGAACTCTGAACATCGCCGTCGCTTGAGCGAAAACAACTCGAGACTTTGGTGAAGTAAATTTTATTTTCAAAACAACCAAATAAACAACAAGGTGCTGTTGTCCATCCACATTGCCCGGCACACAGAGCCAAAGATGTGAACACATAGCTTAACATAGATTGAGAATCGCGCGCGCGAATCCTCGGTAATGGATGATATAGTGTCTTTTGATTTGTTCCCGGGCTGGCCGTCTTCCATGGGCTCGTGGGCAACAGCAGTACAGCTACTTGGCTCAATGGACAAAATCGAATACTTTACAAACAACTTCTAATAATATTATGAATTATGACAGTAATAATAAGGATCCATCCTCGGAGGACAACTTGGATATAATGCGGTTGTTAGCAGTTGCACCTTCCTCGCTTAATCAGATTCCGTAGTACCAGCAACAGCGACAGCAGCTTATTGCCTGGCGTTGACGATCTGCACGAACTCGGGCTTCAGCGAGGCGCCGCCCACCAGGAAGCCGTCGATGTCGGGCTGCGAGGCGAGCTCCTTGCAGTTGGCTGCGGTCACGGAGCCGCCATACTGGATGCGAAGGCTGTCGGACACGTCCTTGGACACCTTCTCGGTCAGCCACTTGCGCAGGAAGGCGTGCACCTCTTGGGCCTGCAAACAAACAATTTCGTTCACCACGGTGCTCTCCAGAAGCGTACAAACGGCGTTTGACTCACCTGAGCTGGGGTGGCCGTCTTGCCGGTGCCGATGGCCCAGACGGGCTCGTAGGCGACCACGACGTTGGACCAGTCCTTGATGTGCTTGGCCAGGACGCTCATCTGGCGGGCCACGACGTCCTCGGTCTTGCCGCTCTCGCGCTCCTCCAGGGTCTCGCCGATGCAGGCGATGACCTTCATGCCCTCGGCCAGGGCATGGGCGCACTTCTCGCCGATCAGCTCGTCGCTCTCGCCGAAGATCTGGCGGCGCTCGGAGTGGCCCAGGATGACCCAGTCGGCGCCGACGTCCTTGAGCATGGCCGGCGAGTTCTCGCCGGTGAAGGCGCCCTTGGCCACCTTGTAGGCGTTCTGGCCGGCGACGCCGATGCTGGCTGGCAGGAGGCCGCGGGCGAAGCTCACGTAGAGGGCAGGGCAGCCGATAACGACCTCGGTGTTGGGGTCCAGGGGTCCGGCGGAGAGCACCTTGCAGATCTCGGTGATGGAGGCCTTGTCGCCGTTCATCTTCCAGTTGCCACCGACACAGAATTTGCGAACCATTTTGCTGTAGTTGTTTTCGATGTAATTACACTTGCTGGAGTATTGGAGCAGCTGAGTAGTTGGCCGGGCAGTGATTATGAACTGGAAAGCGGACGGGATGCGATTAGTTTTGGGTTGGAAATTATTCGATTTTCGCGAAGAACGCAAGAACTCGACCCTACCTTGCACGAAAGCCGGAACGAGAATAACCTTAGAGTGACCTTGCATGGTGGAGCTGCGGCCATTTGACAGCTGAGTTGTGTATTCGTTGTCGTCGCATGTGACGAACAGATGGCACCAAAGGTACGGAGTCGTGTCTTCGCTAACTGCAGCCGCGGGTCGTGGACTTCGCTGTGGACTCGTGTGGATCGCAAGAGGGGACCAGGGATGAGCCAGAGATGGATATTAGTGGAATTTTTTAATTATGATTATTTCATAATTTAATTTTGTGACATTTTTGAAAGATAAATATATGAAATTATGGAGTGAAATATATACCATATACAACGATGCTGATGTGCGGAGCTACTGTTGTGTCCTCTCGAACGAATTGTGGTTGTAGTGATTTGTGTTGTAAGCAAGAACTCATAATTTTGGAATTTGTGATCGGAATGTGCAATGACGGATGTTCGATCAGCTGTTGGCGCTTGAGTTGCACAAAGCAATATCCAGGGATGTCACCGGCTGTTGCTTATTTGTCAATTTTCCCTCTCTATTCTTGTCGAAGTTCAAAAAGTTTCCCAGGAAAATGATCAGTACTGGAATTTAACACAAGTCAACTCCAGACAAGTGTTTTGCTTCTTTTATGCTTTTTTTTCTCCCCACACAGAACTCGACAAATTAGTGAAAAAAATTGTTTTGTATGGAAATAAATATTGTCAGCACATGTTGAACGGGCATGGTTTACAACAATAGGGAGATTTACAGGAGCCACTCGGTCTCAAAAGGAGACCCCTACCCTCCTTTCACGGCCCCTCACTGCTGGTGAAGATTCAGCCATTCATCGCTGCATCGTCGCTGCAGAATCGGGCAGAGAAGACGAGCTGGCGGCTTTGGGAGCTGGGGGCTGGGAGGACCCGCGGGGTGTCGGGTTGCAGATGCACATGCTCCACTGCAGCCTGGCTCTGGCGGGACGCTCGTAATCGATCCGATCCTCCGCGACGTCGCAGTCGCCGTCGCCGACTCTGCCGCTGCCGCCCTCTTCTCACTGCACCGACTGACTGCGCCTTCCGGGGGCCGCGATCGGGCGACTGTGACCGAGCCAGACGACGAGCCGCCGGCGTCGCCATCGTCGCATCGGCCGCAGTTGCTGGCGAAGATTAACCGACGTTTTAATTTGAATATCAAATTCACGAAACGCCAGAGAATCGTATTATTGTATAATTCCTCCATCTGTAACATGTGTGCGTGTGTGTTGGTGGCTTTCTGCTGATCATTGTTGTGATCGCGGTTCTTCGAGGCCGCTGGCTTTGGTGTTGTTCTTATTGTTGTTCGTACGCCTCGCATCGCGTCGTCGCCTCGTCGTCGGGCCGTCGCGTAGTCGCGCCGCAACCTTTCCGCGCTTAAGATGTCTCAGCTCGGACAGATCGCTGGGCTCGGCTTCGACTCGCAGGGACACCAACGATCGCTCGACCGCGGATCTCGCCAGCCACGTGAACTCTAATCGCGAGGATCAGCACCCAAGCCCAGATCCGAACCCAAACCCGTCATCGCTCGATCGCGCACCCTCGCCGGCCGACGACCACCCATCGACCGACCGATCGATCGCTTGACCGGCCGCCGATTGTCGTCCATCGCCGACTCGACCCGCTCGCCATGTGCTGGTGGCTGCGCGTCTACGGCACGGTCTTCCACAACCTGTTCGTGCGGTTCCTCGACCACTTGGCCAACGTATTTCGCGGCAACAACAACACCTGCTGTTGCTGCTGCTGCTGCTGTGGTTGTTGTCGCAAACATAAACAAACAGAGTTCGATTCGGAGCTGCAGTCGGAGCTCGAGGCGCCGACCACGACGACGACGGCGGCGATGACGACGTCAGGGTCGGTGGCGGCGCCGAACAATGGGTCGATCGCCAAGAGATCATCGCCAAATTTCCATGATTACGTCATTGTCGGTGAGTGGCTGGGAGTGGGAGAGAGGGCGAAGAGAGGGCGAGCGAGAAAGAAGTGAAGAGAGCGAGCTCGTTGGGGCCGCAGTGGGAGGAGGGTCTGAGTGGGGGCGAGCAAGAGGGAGCGGTCGAGCTCGCGAGCCCAAACTGTGGATCAATTGCGAAGTGGAATGGGAGGGGGAAAAGAGAGTGCGAGAGGGGTGGGGGAGAGCGAGTGAGCGAACGAGTGCGAGCTCCATTCAAATGAACGGGGCGAAGAATTAATTGCAAACGCAGAAATTCTCCAGTGAACAAAAGGAACGAGCGAAATTGTCGCCTAGGAATGCCATTAATAAGCGATTTCTCATGGTCACTGTCGGCATTGTTATGATCGTCATTCCATTAGACCGGAGATTTTTTTATTTTGTAAGCATTTATTTTGAATTTCTCTCTCTCTCTCTCTCTCTCTCTGCCACCTGCTATAGACGACATCGACGCCGACTACCTGGAGATCCAGCGGCACAAGATCGAGACCGAGCCCTACTACCGGACCGTGGACCGGGCGACGGCCGAGGCGATCCTGACATGCCGCGAGGACGGCGCCTGCCTCGTCCGGCCCTACAAGGAGGCCGTAAGTCGAACCTTCCCCTTCCTGCGACCCCCTCCCCCTCTCTCATTGTCTCTGGTGTCTCTCTTGGTGTCTCTGGCAGGACATCGCGATCCGGTACATCGTCAGCATCTACGCCCAGCAGCAGTTCTTCCACCTGTTCGTCCGGCAGATCTTCAACCAGGAGCTCTTCGGCATCGGCCAGCCGAAGCCCCACGAACGGCTCTTCCACTCGCCGAGCGACATCGTCGAGTTCCACCGGCAGCACCCGCTGCTCTGCACCAACAAGACGACCAGCCTCAGCCTCGTCCTCAGACCCATCGTTGCCTAGAAGACGCCCCACGCCCCATGGCCCACGCCCCACGGCCCTCGTCCCGTTTCGTCGGCGCCCCCAGATCCATGAGTTCAAATGCCTTAGCTTTACTTTATTCCATTAAATTAGACTCGATATTTACAAATGTTCAAATGCACTCCGTTCACTCGTCCGGCCGCGGGATCGATCGATCGTGTTCATCGTGGTCAGGTGGCCACGACCGCCTTGAAGACACAGTGGTTGTTCTGCATGAGGGCGGGCCAGAGGAAGGCCTTGATCAGGTCCGAGCGCCGGTCGGCCTGGGGGTGGCGCTCGTGCTTCTCGGGCCGGAGGAAGCCTGCGGGGGAGGGACGAAATCGTGGTTGGATGGTAAGCTTTCAGTGGAGGGGCGCCGGAGGGCCCTCGTTGGGACCTCGCGCTACTCACCCAGGTTGAAGTCGCTGTCCAGGTAGTAGGGCGCCTTCTGGTTGACCATGCGCCAGGCCAGCCGCACGCAGGCGCTGATGTAGTGCGTCAGCGGGGGGCAGGTCTCCAGGCAGGGGTACTCGTGGAGCGTCGACAGGACCTGCAGGAAGGACAGGCGGCAACGTGAGCAACCGAAAGATCGACGAGGGACTCAAGGGACCTGTCGTGACTCACCTGGTTCGAGACGGCCCGCTCGATCTCGCCCAGCGGGAAGGTCTCGACCGTGTCGTGGAGGTGGGAGCGCACGGATCGGTCCAGGGCCAGCGTCGTCTCGTTGGCGCTGTCCAGCGGGCAGTTGAGCGTGCGACGGACCTCCAGCACCTTGCGTTCGCGCATCCCGTGGCACGACCGGAACGACAGCTGCAAAGAAGCCAAATCCATGGGCGAAAACCAAAGTCAAACCAAAGCGAACCAAAGCAAATGAAATCAAAACAAATGGAACGAAGTGAGTTGGAAATGAGGGAATGGCCCGAGGCCAATAGAAATCGCTGATCGGAACAATTGAATAATTACGAAGTGCTTTCTGCCGGTTCCCGAAACGAAACGATTCATGAGCAACAACAACAACGGCGATCACATCGATCTCTCCCTCCTCTCCATCAGGTTTGGCGCGATCGAGGGGAGCCGCCGACGAAAGCCCAAGCTGCGAATCCACCGCCTCCACCTCCTCGCACTTTCTTCCGCCCCAGCGAGATCCAGTGATCGTTTGGCGTCGATCGGTTGGCGTTGTCAGGTTTCGTCGCCGGCGGCCACGGCGTTGTAGGCAAATCGCTCCATTACAACATTCGCCCTGGTGACAGCAACCAGTTGATCGATCAGATCGCACAACAAGAACGGCTCCGACTTGATCTGCCTGATCAGCAGCAGCAGGAGCAGCTTCAGCTCGATCCATTTGCGCGAGTCTCGAGTCGATGGATCGATTAAAAGCGAGAGTTGTTGATCGGCGTGGAAATCGAAAGTGTGAGATCGATCGTGTAATGAATGGATGAAGGCGATGATGATGACGATGATGACTATGACGACTGCGTTGAGGCGCGATCGTCGCCGTGGGGCTCGTGGCAGGGAGGTGGGGAGGAACCGGTCGTCTTTGGTCGGGTTCTGACTTGGATCGAGCGAGATCTTGTGGCGGTGGCCGTTTGTCCAATGAATGGTGATCGCCAGCGCCGCCTGATCTGATCCAATGGGCCGACTCCAGCCGTGATTTCTCTTTGTTGATCGCCGGTTGACAACAACAACAACAAAAACTACTACGCCAACAACAACACAGGGCGACCAACACCGATTCTCTGGCGGAGGGAATTCGAAAACCGCCGAAAGTCCCAGCTGGAGTCCGAGCCGAGCCGGCGATTTAAGCGCCAACGGAGGCAGAAGCAGAGCAAAGCAAGAAAGAGAGGGAAAGGGGGAAGGGGGGGAGAGGGGAAATATGGGCGGTACTCACCACAATGATCGAGAAGAGAATTTTCCCTTTCAAGTTGTGCACGTGCTTCAGCTGCGGCAGGCTGTCCAGGGCCTCGAGCGTGTCTGCCCTATTTTCCATGTACAGAGCCCGGTACTGCAAGACCAGCTCGCTGGGAAGAGAGAGAGAGAGAGAGAGAGATAGAAAGAAGGAGTAAGAGAGGGGGGCGAAGGAGGCTCAGTAGCCAATTGCCGTAATGAAGGGGTCGCCAGGAGCCGCGCGCCCAGCCACGAATCATCGCATTAACCACAACGGTTGGACCCAGAGCGTGGCCGAGATCGCGACCGCGACCGCGATCGAAATCGGGGCAGAGAAACGAGAGTGAGGTCTGGAGTGGGCGTGGCCCGGTGCCTCGGAGCGATCCCGACTCAACTCGCCTCGTTAATTGAAACGATGTCAACGAGAGGCCGCGGTTCCCTCCATTCCTCAGCGACGGGCGCCCCCGTTGCGCCCGATGCTCACCTGATCTCGTCGCTGGCCGAGTCGTCCGAGTGGTAGCCGTCGCTGCTGCAGCTGCCGCCGCCCGTCTTGGGGCTGGCGAGCGCCCCGGCCTCGGGCCCCATCAGGTGGAGGACGGCCTCGCAGCCGCGCGAGAAGTTCATCAGGAGCCCGGCGGCCGGGCGCTTCTCGATGGCCGGCTGGCCGTCGAGCCGCTTGACCTGGCCGACGCAGGTCAGGACCTCCTTGTCGTTCTCGACGCGCTGGGCCAGGTTCTCGACCAGGCTGGCCAGCTGCTTGAGGGCCGGCTTGTCGAGCATCGTCAGCAGCGTCTTGTTGTCGATCAGCCGCTGCTGGATGTCGCCGTAGGTGATCGCCAGGAGGCGCTGGTGCGAGGAGTGGGCGGGGTCCTGGTTGACGGTGACCTGGCTGAGCTCCTCGAGCTTGTGCATGGCCAGCTTGTAGGTGTCCACGTGCCGCTGCAGCTCCGTCTTCAGGGCGATGTGCAGCGAGATCAGCTGCCCGGCCGAGTCCGTCGTCAGCCCGTGGACGCCGAGGCCCTGGACGGCGTTGTCGAAGGCCCGGCGCCGGTCGCGCAGCACCTGCCGCAGGTTCGGCTCGTACTGGCCGAGCGCCTGGACGAGCTTCGCGCACCGCTGCCGCAGCCCGGCCTCGTGGGGGTGGGCGAAGAGCCGGACGAGCTGCCAGGCGACGGGCTCGACCGGCACGTCCGGCCTGGGCGCCGGATTCACGGTGATCAACCTGGCGAAGAGACGCGAGACGCGGATTAGAGGACGACGGATGGACGCAATCGAACTCGGTGGTCACCTGGTGAAGAAGGACTCCAGCAGGTAGGCGCTGTGCGGCAGGTGCTCCAGCAGCAGGTCGATCGGCAGCTCCGCGATCACCGACCGCAGCACCGACGGCCCCAGGCGCCCCACGACGCCGGCCGCCTCCCGGTACTGCCGGCCCTCCGAGAGCAGCATCAGGCGGCGCAGCACCTGGCGCGGACTCGTCAGGAACTCGCGGCCGTCGCGCGAGGGCCCGCGAATGCGCTCGCGGCTGTCGGCCATCGACTCGTAGACGGACTCCTGGTGGTTCTTCAGCAGGATCTGCCTCCTGGGATGGCCAGAGGGAGAGCGGGAGGGAGAGACGAAGAAAGTGGGGTCAGTGGAGGAGCTGCGATTGCTGTTGACGATTGAAGGCTACGGTGGTGACGACAAGGATGGCGATGGAGATGGCGATGAAGTGGATGGAGATGAAGATGTTGATGACGTCTTTGTTGACGACTTTGAAGCCGATGTTGATGAAGATTTTGATGATTTTGATGAGGACTTCGATGCCGATTTCGATGAGTCTTTCGATGGAGTGCGTGAAGTAGGGATCAGACGCCGTGGCATCTGCGTGCTCTTACAACATGTTGCGGTGAATGACATTAAAGTGCAAGGACAAACCAGGGATGCTGCGGTCGGGCTGTCCGAAGGCCTCTGGGGTCGCGGGTCACGGTTCTGAAAGCAGACAGCGAGAGGAACAAAAAACAAAGCTTTGTTAGTGGAGTGTGCGAAAAAGTGACTGAGGTAACAAGATAGTTTTCTAGTGTGGAATATTCATCTAGGGAAGCACAAATAATTATATTTAATTGATTGATATCTCTTATTTTCTTTTGGTATCTTTTGATATTCTCTCTTTATCCTTTGATTTATTTTGATTATCTTTTGATTGCTTTGGATATATTTTGATTGTCTGTTGATTTCTTTTGTTATCTTTAGATATCTTTTGATATCGTTTGATTATCTTTTGATTGCTTTTGATATCTTTTGATATCTTTTGATTATCTTTAGATATCTTTTGATTGTCTTCCCATTATCTTTTGATTGCTTTTGATATCATTTGACATATTTTTATCTCTTGATGTCATTTGCTCTCTTTTGATAACATTTGATTCCCCTTGATCTCGATGGATTTTTGACATCTCTCTATTAAAAAAATATCACTCCACCTGGTCGTCTTTGGAAATGCGAACGCGTTGTTGTTTCGCACTTTCACCTGTTCGCGGAAGAAACTTTGATGCAAAGTTAATCAATTTTGCACATGTTTAACAATGACAATGGGCCAAAGCAACAACAACAGGTGGCGGGAAACAACAGCAACACCAGCAACAACTGGCATTAGACACACATATCATAATAATAACAACCATAACACCAACAACAACAACGACTGGTGGTTTCTAACTAAGCCAAGTGCTGATGAAATTCCAGGCGCCAGGCTCGACTTCGACTTCCACTTCAGGCTGTCGACAGAACCGTGGGAGTCTCCGGCAGGAAGCTCCGCCGGCACAACAACAACAATATAAACAACCGCAAAGGCAACCACAATAACAACAACAACATATCGCAATAATAAAAATTCACTTTCTTCATTAAAGACCAGAAACGAGTTCGGTTAAGATTCCGGAGCATTCAAGAGCGAATTTTTCCGTTTTCATTGGGAGGCAGCAACAACAACAACAACAACAACAACAATTAGAGACAGTAGCAGCAACATTAACACTCGCATTAACACAACAACAACAGCAGCACCAACAACATCGGTAGCAGTCGCGAAAAAAACATGTCGGCTGAATGAAATCATGGGATTTCGCAGTGAAATGAGGAAATAATTTGGCATAGAAGAAGAGGAAGCAGAGGCAGTAGTAGCAGCAATGATAGCAACAACAATAGCAAAAACAACACCTACAACAACGCCTTACAACGTTAGCATCAAGAGGAGAGAAAAACTGGGAGCGCGAAAGACAAATGTAAATATTTTAAGATAATAAACAGAAAATTCAGGCGCATGCGTGCGTGCGTCGGGCGAGGCGGCAACAACAATAACAACAACAACAACGATAGAAACTGTGGCAGGGGGAGAGGGGGAGTAAGAGAGAGAGAGAGGCGAATTGTGTGGGTGAGAGAGAGCGAGATGCATGAGGCGACCTCCCAAAAACGGTAGCTTTAATTGATCGAAAATTGTTGGGGCCGCTTCAAAACACCGGCTGTTCTTCTCACTCTCTCTCCGTCCCACTCCCACTCCGATCCCTCGTTCCTTGACCTTCACATGGGCCATGGATGGAATTCGAAAGACCTCCGGAACCTCCGCCCCTTGACGACCTCCTGCGAGTCGAAGCCTCGTTTTAATTGCACCGAAACCACCTCGATCCCTTCTCCGTCCCTCTCGCGCTCCGGTCGAGTGCAGCGGGCCGGGCCGGGGTGGGGGAATTCCTGAAAAAAATCGTAACATCGCCGAAAAATACTTGGGAAGCCCTGAACCGTGCGAGCGGCAACTGGAGCCACTGGAGCGACGGTCGCCAGTCACCAGCGGCCGGTACCGGGAACGAGTACGAGAACCCGAGAACCCGAGCCGCGAGCAACAGCCTGGGAGGGCTTCGGACGATGCCGGAGGAGGTGGGGGGTGGGAGGGGTCGAAGCTGCCCAAAACGCCATGGGTGAAGAAGGCGAGGAAGACGAAAATAAATATAAACAAAAATTACGTGAACTTCAAAGAACAGGTGGATGAAATGCAAGACAGATCGAGTGAGAGAATCAAAGGGGAAGGGAGACAAAGAGGAAAGTAAGAAACGGAAAAGCGGCGATGAAAGAGAGGGGGGGGGGTTCAGAAGGGGAAGAAGAAGAGTTAATAAGGGGGAGCGAGGAGAAATGAAAGAACAAAAGTCCAAGAATGGCCGTCAAAGCAGGGCATTAAAAAGGTATTAGGAAGCCACAAAAAGCTGGTAATAAAACAGCAACAAATACAGTAACAGTAATGGCAAGAGCAAGCCAACAACAAAGGCAACAACAACGTTGGCAACAACCACAATATTGACAACAACAACAGCAACAAAAACAACAACAAGCGAGCTGACAACACTTTGGGCCGTCCGGAGACCAAAAATGATTTCCTCGCCGCGGACGATGGGGGAGCGGAGCGGCAGGCGAAGGGGGGCTGGAGCGGGAGGCGAAGGGGGGCTGGAGCGGGAGGCGAAGGAGGGGGGAGGAAGAGGTGGAGGAGGAGATGAGGAGGTGGCGGGTACGGTGGGGAGCGAGGGGGTCCCTGAGTCGGAGCTTATTATTATTACGTGGAAATGCGCTTTAATAATAATTGCGGCCGTTCAAAATCCCCACACCCACCTCTCCCTATCTCCCTGCCCCCTCTCCCCCTCTCCCCTCTCCCTCTCTCCCATCTCCCTCTCCCTCTCTCCCTCGTTCGGTACCAGGGTACGTTCGCCTAGAAGTACAGTTAGTTCGAGTTTGGGCCCGATTTTATGAGCTCAATTTTGTTGTTCTTTTTTCTCGAGTTTCTTGAGTTCTTTTTTTTTGCCTTCACTTTTGCCGGAAAATCTTCGCATGTTTGGAGGTTGTCTCTGTCTTTTTCTGGCCAAAGATTGTTGCTGTAATTATTCTTGTTATTTTCGCTATTGTTGTTGCTAATACCATTATATTATTATAAGAATAAGAATAGTTTTTATTCTGGAATGCGAGAATTGTTGATGGTCTTCGGAAATTTGTCGTGTTTTTCTTGAGAGACTTTTGTTGCTCTTGCTAAAATTGTTGCTGTTCTTTGGAGAATTGTTGTTGCTCTTGGGTGAGTTGTTGTTGGGTTTGAGACGCCGCCGGCTGCAGGTGGGCGCGCGATGCATGGGAACCGTTTCGGGTTTGGATTTTCGGCCGAGCCCCGCCACGCGGCGAAGGAATGAGGCAGTGGAAGAGCGAGACAGAGCGACAGACCGAGCCTGACAGCGATTGGACGAACGCCAGAGCGAGATCGAGACATCGAGCGTCTCGGCCCGACTGCGATCGTTGCGAATCCGGACCGATCGCAGCGATCGATAATGATTATGTTGCTCGCTCGAACCGCTGGACCGCATGGGTGGGTGGCGAGAGCAGGTGGGAGGGGGCGGGGTTGGCGAGTCCGGGGGCGTGTGAGTGGGAGAACCTTCGATCGGACGGACGGACAGAACCATCTGCTGATCGGGCTGGGGCTCGAGTCTCCAGATTTCGGGTCTCAGGCATTGACAAAGCCAAACAAGCACCGAGACAACGATAACAATTAAGAGACAATCAGAAGAACGACACTGAAAATGGGAACAAAGGCAACAAGAAAAACAATATCAACAAAAAGAAAAGCAACAAGAAAAATATTGTGAACGAAATAATGTTAAAACAAGAAGAAAAACAATTTCCAAAGCAATACAAAACAAACAGCAATATAAACAATAACAACAACAGCAGTATAAACAAAAACAACAAGAAAAACAATATCAACATGTAGAAGAACAACAACAGCAATATTGATAAAAACAACAACAGCAATATTAACAGAAAGAACAAGAGCGATAACAACAAGAACCACAATGGAAGCAACACCAACTCAGGCAACAACAAACGTTTGTCAACAGTTGTAAAGCCCGAGCAAACATCCGTTGTTGCTGCTTCTTCTTCTCCATTTTCTTCTCCTCTCCTACTTCTTCTTCTCCATCTCCTTCGCCTCTTCTCATTCTCCTCCTTCTTGTTCTCCTCCTTCTTAGTCGTTTTCCCCAGGTAGAGGAAGCGTTTTTGAAAGATGGGCAGAGCGAGGGGGAAGAGCAAAGAGGAGTGAAAGAGGAGGCGACAGAGCGTACGCAGGTGACAATCAGCGGCAGAAGAAGAAGAAGAAGAAGAACAATCCGACCACAACTCTAACGTTGAGCATGACGATGATGATGTTGTTGATGAAGGAATGATTACTTAACAATTATCTTCAGCTTGTAAACGAAACGCCTGGCGACAGATTTCCAGAAGAGGGAGAGGGAAAGAAGCAGGTGGAGGAGGGACGGAAAGGTAAAGAAGGAGGAGGAAAGGGAGGGGGGAGGAAAGGGAGTGAGGAGGAAACGGACAAGTAGAGGGAAGGGAAGGGAAGGAAAGGGAAGGGAGCTGCAACGACAATGGAAATTAAATTCAATTACATAACATCTGGCGCGACATCCGAGAACCTCGCGGAGGGACCGAGATCTGGCCAATGTGTGTGGACCGTGGGGAGCCAGGGAGAAGGACAGACAGACACGAGACAAACCGAGAGACTTGGGACGGACCGGGAACCGAGGGACTGGGCGCGGACTGTGGAAAGACGAATAGACCAAGAGGGTGCCCGAGACAGTTGGTCGGACAGACCCGACCCAGCCGAAGATGAAGGCCAGGTAGCGCCGAGCTGCCGACACGGATACGGATACGGATAGACTTCGTGTCGCATGTGACAATAATGAGGCCCGGATACACGAGAGCCGTTCCTGGAACCGAGCACCAGGAACAACGACAACAACAACGACGACAAATTGCGCCAAGGTCCGTTGGCGGTTTAATGAACCTCGCCGTCGGCGTGCGAGACGCAATGGCCAAATCGACATGATTCTAATACCTCGTGATTAGTAGAGTTCTTCAGATGTTGCCATTTCCTCGGCTTGGCTGCCAAATGAGTCCGTCGGATGGCGGGGCAGCTGGGAATCCGTACCTGCTGCTGTATCTCTGTACCTCTGTCTGTGCGGAGTGCGCGCGGTTCGTTTGAACAGCTCGCGATCCGTTCGAGCAGCTCGCGGTTCTCCCTGGGCCATTGTTAGCCACCACTGTGCGGTTCTTGCTCTTGTCACTGTCGATTGTTTCTAATGTTGTGTTGTGGTGTGGTTTTTGAGGCTGCAGGTTGTTCCAACCGCCTCTGCATCGGCTGCCACCGAAAGGCGTCGATGCGAGAATCTTCAAAGCGAAATTGCACAGTGCAAAACTCAACCTTCATCTGACGCCGGGAGCCGCCACCGACAGTTGAGGCCGAGGAACCTCCAACCGATTCAGCTTGGAGGCCTTCTTGGTGGCCTTCTTGGAGGCCTTCTCCCAGAACATTTTCGCCGGCTCCCAGCTCGATCTCTGAGACTTGGCTTTCCCGAAAATTCTTCTCGTTTCCCACTCATTTCGCCCCCACTTGACCCAAGAACAATCGTCTGGCTCTAATGAGCTCCGAGCTGTGATCACCGCGCCGCCATCCCCAATAACGATAACGATCATCACAATGCTGATGATCATGCAAATGCAGACGCAGACGGGTCTCGTTAGTCGGCGGAAGCCAGCAAGTGGAAGCGTGGGAATCTCCCCATTCTTCGGATCCATTCCATTCCATTCCATTCCATTCATATCCAGCAATTAAAGCTCTTATCGCGCCCATTTGGTGGGCGTGGCCTGCTCATCGTTGTCGTCATAAATCTTTAGCAGTTCGTAGGAATGACGAATGAGGAACGAAGAATGCAGAATGCGGAATGCGACGATCGTTAAATTGAGATCTCGACTAACAAGAGAATGCAATTAGAAAGTCGGCCGGGTTCACCCTTGGCAAGAGTGCGTGGCTGGAGCCACGGGGGCCGAGGCCGAGGCCGAGGCTGGGGACGGGGAACCGGGACTAATTGCAGGTCTCTGGAGCCGTGGCAGGCCTGCAGTCGGTGGCACGCGATGCCGCTCTTGAGGCCGCTTCAAGGTCCTGGAGGCCCGTCGACTTCGACATCACATCATTGAAAATTGCAAAACCTCTCTCGGCTTCGGCTGGAAATTGACCCATAAATGGCTCAGTTTTATGAAAGCGATTTGACCTCAAAGCAACGATTTCCCAGACGAAATATCAGCACGACTTCAGATAGATTAGTTGGATCAGACGAAGTCACAGCGATTAATCAAGGCGTAACAATCGACTAATTGATATTGAGAGCGCGTCTCTGACGAAACCGGCGATGGAGGGAGAGGGAGTCCGGAGGTGGCCGGGGCGAAGAAGTCAATGCTCCCAATCGATCGCAGACCCTCGATCAGCTCTGAATATAAAGAGGCCTAACTGTTAGCGGGCCATCACCAAGCGTGGAGAAGGGAAGGGAAGGGAAGGAAAGGGAAGGGAAGAAGAAGACCTTCGCCTAGCAGTTTCCTAATGTCCGCCGCCTTTTCTCATGCATGTTCTCGCGATTTTTCATTTCCATTTCTATTGTTTTCTTTCTGTTGGCCGCAGAGAATGTGATTTACATTTCCGATGCCAACGGCGGCGATGGAGTCGGTTCTGAGTCCGGTCGATCGCGATCGGAATCGATTGACTGCGGCTGCTGCGATCATTAATTTCGAATTTGAACTTTGCCCAAAAACTTAGATTTGCATAATTTCCCGCGGATTTATGGGATTA
Organism: Coelopa pilipes; assembly: GCA_947389925.1. NCBI lineage: Eukaryota > Metazoa > Arthropoda > Insecta > Diptera > Coelopidae > Coelopa > Coelopa pilipes. The sequence goes on along the minus strand of OX376697.1, from coordinate 39,810,420 downwards.
AATTGGGGGGCTGCGTGCGTGCGTCGATTGGTCGAATTTCAATTTGATGGGGCTGGGAAGAATCGGCGAAGGCTGAGAAAGGCAATGGACCAGACCTACTTTTGGTCTCTTCCCTCTTCGAATTACTCAAAGAAGATGATGATGATGGTGACCGAGATGAAGATGTTATTGTTATTGTTATTGAGATTGTTGTTGTTAATCTGACCGTCGTTATTGTGTCCGAATACAATTCGAAGCAACTGTCGTTCGTGCTGTTCTTGTTCGTGTTGCTGTTGGTGTTGTTCTTGTTTGTTTTTGTTGTTTCGTGGCTCCACCGGAAGACAAAGGCTCGTCGTAACGGTTGCTTTGTTTCCCCCAATGAGATTATTGTCTGGTTGTTCGTTGTTGTTCCAGTTCTTCTATTGATACTTTTCGGGAGTTTGTTCTCTGGTAATTATGCCGACGAAGAAGAAGAATAAGAAGAAGACGTCTCCACCATCGACGAGCGGCCCCTGAATGGGTGGCATCTGGGGAACCGGGTCAATCGGATGCCACTGGCTGGGCCCCGGCAGTGGTGGAGAAGGGGGTGAGGTGGGGTCCGACAACTCTGGAGCCCTCCCAGCACCTCGACCCCGAGGAATGCCGGACCACGTTGAACCACGTGACCCGCGCAACCCCCCCCCCCCCCCTCCCCTTGACTTACCGCTCAGGGGTATCCAAGTGTAATCCTGTGTGTGTGTGGGGCGGGGCGTCTGCGGCTGCTCTAGCGTTTCTCCGGCACCATCACAGCTGCGGCGGATTCGGGCCAAACGTCCTCCGATTTCTCCGGCACAGAATCGCCCTCTCTCCGTCTCCCTCACTCACTCCGTCGGTCCGTCCGCGCTTTTGACACTACACGAACTTTGGCTAACGATTCGCGGCCCGGTTCTACAGAATTCTTTGCACTTCATTAACATTTAACATCGCCTGTTCACTTGACTCCACTCCCGACGACGTGATCGCTCCCTCTCACTCGCCCTCTCTCGCTCACTCTGGCTCGTCGTCACCCTGTGGGTCCGTCGTGGGCAGCGCAATTGCAGATCTTCCTCTTCTTCTTCCAGCCGAGCGCCAACGAAAGATCACGGTTTTTGTTGTTTTCTCTGTCTTTCTTCAATTTAGCTTCGTTTTTGGTTTGATGTTTTTTGTGTAATTATGGTTTTATTTGTAATTTTTTATTTCTAAGTTTTTATTTCTAATTTGTTTGTCTTCTTTATTTCTACCCTTTTATATTTCAAATGTTTTATTTGTAATGTTTTATTTTCAATTCTGATTTCTGTACTTCATTTTTTTATGTCAATTTTTATATTTTTGTGTTTTTCTATTTCTAAGTATTTTATTTCTAATTTGTCCCTTATTTTCTTATTCGTACTCTGTATTTCAATTTTTTTTTTTAGTGTTTTTATTGTTGTTTTAGTAGAAACCGCGAGCACGAAATTCAAATTCGAATTCCACACGAAATTGGAAATTCTTTCGCCTCTTGTCGTCTTTTTTTCGTTTTGTTTTTGCAGACAATTGCTTCTTCCTCTTCTTCGGGCTGAACCGACTCGGCGAATCGACTCGGACTCGGGCTCGGGCTCGGGAGCTTCCAGAAAGCGCGACCGACTGCGGTAAAAGTCCAACGAAGACTGAATGTCATGACCAGCGACGGCGAATAACTTTCTTGCTGCGCTGCCCCGGCGACGATGACAGCGACGTCGACGTCGTGGTCGGGCGCTGGAAAAACAGCATTTCCATTGAGAGCCGGCGCTCGGTAACTGCCGTTGCAAGAACAACAACAACAACAATGACGGCGAAGCCACGGCCGCCCTGCGTCGAGAGCCGAACAAGTGTTCGCTTCGGCGCAGGCGCACGAGCGACGGCGCGATTGTTACTGGCGTTGTTGTTGTGGATGTTGAGGTTGTCGATGTTGTTGTTGCTGTTGTGGACGGTTATTGTTGTTTTGGAAGTTGCGGTGGTTGTTGTGGATGTTGTTATTGTCGTGTTTGTTTTCTGGCATTTGTTTTTATTGCGGTTGCTGTTATTGTTTCTTATATTGCTCTTGTAATTGCTGCCATTGTGGCCGTTGTTGTTGCCATTGTGTTTCCTTTTTTTTTCTTACCATTCTCTTCCCCTGCGATTTTTTGGCAAATTCTTCGGATTTACAGCACATCGGAAGTCTATATTTTCATTCACACCAGGCAGGAGTCGTTGTGGCCATGTGTTGTTTTTGTTTTTGGCCATTGTTGTTGTGGCAATTGCTTCCATTTTTGTTGTGTTTACTCGAGCCTGATGTTGCTGAAGTTTTGTTGCAAAATAAACGTGAGCAATAACTATGTTGCATCGATCGACCGACTGAGCAGCCGTCGTCGGTCCGTCCGCCCGTCCACTGGCTCCAGGTGCCGCGCGGCCCGCTCAGAGGCGGGTCACGATCGTGCCTTGCGAGCCGGAGACGCGGACGCAATAAATTCCCGAAATGTTTGCCGCCCACCTTGGGCGAGGAGGGCGCTGAGGAGGAGGCAAAAAACCCGCTTCGAATTCGTGGCTGAATTTGGCGATTACACGAGCCGCTAAAGAGGAGCTCGCTCGTCAGCGCTGCTCCCGCCGGCGAGGGTCGTCGGAGGCCCTCGCCCACGGGGCGCCGGCAGAAACGGAAGTAGTTATCGCCTCGATCTGCTCACGATCGCTCACGATCGGCCGGGATGCGCCACGGTTCAGCGGCCCCGGCCCCGGCCCCGGCCCGGGCGAACCGTTTCCGGCGGTCCACTGGTCCATCGGTCCATCGGTCGGCGGCGACAAATGGCCCCGTCACGACCAGCGACAGCCATGTCGACCACGCTGGCGACACAATCGTCTCGTCGTAATTGCAGGCTTATGCAACCCGACCCGACTGATGAATCCGTCAAACGCCTCAGTCATTACTTGCCACGACGTATTTGGCTAATGGGCATTTGGTCTGATGGGCTGGGGTGCGAATTAATTGAGTCATCAGGGCCTGTGGGCGAGACGTGGCTAAGATCGACGGCTTCCCTTCAGCCTCCCACCCCTGACAAGTGCAATGAATCGGCATCGGCAACTTTGCTTTTACCAAAACACTGGCTGTGAAGCTGTGAACGTTTGCCAAAACGCTGCCAACAATTAGCAAGCAATCAAGCCGGGCACCAGATCGCGCTCTGCAACAACAACAACAACGTATGCTAATTTCGCGAAATCTCCATTAAACAATGTTCGTACAAAATTCCGTTGTACTCCGTGGGCTCAGGCGGCGGTTGGTAATTAGAAGCAAGTACGGCGAAGCCTCCATTACGTCACTCCCTGGCCCCGGGCGTACAAAGCGCTGTTTAAGACGCGCTCAGCCAAGGTGGTGTTTAGTGGTTTAGTTTTAGGTGGCAACAACACAATTGCGGGCCGTCCGTCCGTGCCCGGCCGTGGGTGGTGGTTGGGGGCTTCTGCCTTCGATTGAGGTTAACAGGGCGCGAGCGGCGCTGGCGCAATTGGCGAAAACACCCAATTTGGCCTAAATGTACCGTAAATAAAGTCAAGGTTGTGCCCAGCACCCAGGACGGAGTTGACTGCTCCGCTGTCTCCTCCACCGAGACAGCGGAGCTTCGGCCGTGGACTCGACTCAGCCTCAGGCTTTGCGGACGATGATCCTGGTTTAATGATGAATGGTGAATGATGATGATGAAATGGGGTAATGCAAGAGTTTTGGCTACGTGTTGGCACAAAAAAATCTGCCTAGAGTTTCGGCCGAGAGTCCCGGTCAAGAGTTCTTTCAAAGAGTTGTAGTAAAGTGTTTTTTGTTGTTGCTGGCTGATCTTAACTACCGACTTCAGTAAAACAGCTCCAGCTTCAGCCACTCCAACTCCGACAGCAACAACTCCAGTTACGGCTGCTCCAATAACACTAACAACAACAACAACGAGAACAACACAAACAGCTACCACCACCAGCTGAAAGCGAATTTTCGCCATTCGCTCCCCACTTTCTACGGCATGCGTGAGGACGGCCGGACAGACGGAATTCTCGGCGCGAAGCTCAACATTCTCCGGCGAATAACTTGCGATTTCTTGGCCCCTCCTCGCCACCCCGGCCCCAGCTAGCGACAGAGATCTGCGCGCCAGGAGGGACGGAGGAAGGTGGCAACTGGTTGCAGTTGAAACTGCATCCAGCGCGGCCGAGGGGAGGGCGGTGGCGTCGGTGCGACTCCGTATCTGGAATTGATGTTGAAGTTGGAATTTGAAAATAATTTCCTAGAAAGAGAAATCCTCCGCGCCAAGTGCGCGGAGACCGAACGGAGAAATGGAGAAAAACAAATAGATTTTTATCACTGGAGCAACGGAATGGGTGGGTTTAGAAGGCGGTGGCAAGGGGGGTGGAGGGGGCAAGGCAAGGTGGTCAGAAAATAGGGAGACGATTGCACTGAATAATAAAATATGACACTGACGACGATGGTCGGACAATCGGAACTCATCAGAGCGATCGGCGTTTGCTGATGGACCACGACGGCGTCAGAGCCAGGCTCACCAACAGCAGCAACAACAGTTACCAAGCAAACGGCAACAAAACCAAAAAAAAAAAAAACCCCGAGTAAATGAACGACGACAGCAACTAAGCCTACAGCAACAACGCGATGCTGGCCAACATTGTGTCCATTGCCGACGACAGGCGCGATGATGACATTTTTATGTGCCCCGTAAATCACGATGTTAATTACTTGATTTGGAAAATAATGTCCAACTGGGATCTGGTTTCGCGCACGCACGAGACCGGTGGGAGACTTTCTCGCCCCTCGTGGACACGCATACAAAAGAGAGGAGCCAGAGGAGGCCGGGAACCGACCGCAGGTCCGTGTGCGAAACCCCAAATCCACGAGCCTGGATGGGTTTTCGCCAATTATGAGTCGCTTCCCGAACTTCCGAAAGCAATTGAATCGATCGGGGAAACGGAGATGATCGAGGAAAGGAAGACGATCGAGGAAAGGAAGGCGATCGCGGAAACAACGTCGTTTTGGCCACTTTTCCGCTCGGATTGAACAACATTGGAGCCGAATCCTAATCGCGCTTCCATCGATAACCTGTTGCGCCGCCGCCGCTGCCTTCGAGGAGATAATTGATGGTCACGTCCGATCGATTGAGCGGCTGATCTGTTGATTTATTTATCGTCGGCAATCGGAAACAATTGAGCATCGTTGGCGAGGCGATATTGTGAAAGTCCCGCCTGCGATTTAGGAGGCATTCGATCGGGGGGCAGACGGAGGAGAAGCGGGAAGAGGAGGCGGGACATCTGTTAAAATATCGCAGCGAATCATCAGAGCCAAAGGCTGGGGATGCAGAGGACAGGATTCTTTTCGGCACGGCTCTTGACACTGCTTCCGACGCGACACCAGCTGGGGAATCGCGGCTGGACGCGGCTGGACGCGGCCGACGGGGATCCCGAGAGACACCACGAGAGTTGATCGGCCAACCCAGAGAATGTGACGACCCAGTTGTCTCGGGGTCGTCGTCATTGGGAAAGTGACAATGCGTCAGTCGGAATCTGTAGCAACAATCGCTAGTCCTCGTCAACATCATCATCAACCACATGAACATCGCCATGGTCGTCGTTGGCACACGATACAAAAACAACTGAGGAGGACAACAACACCGCTGATGATGATGACGATCATCAAGCACAGCCGTCAACCCGTGGCCAGAAGACATCGACTGCACTTGAAAAACGAAATCTTGATCTGGAAACATCAATCTTCGCAATCGGCGATCTGCGATCGACGTTCGACTATAAGAATGACGACATTTCAATGAAAGTTCCTGACCACGGCGACAACTTGGAGGCAACTCGAAGCCAACAATAACAACAACCACAACGAGACGAAGAAGAATGGCAGGCAGGAGCAACAACAAAAGTAGGTCTAAATCGTGCCGATCCATCGCTCGATCGATCGATGACGGTTCAGTGACTCCTCATCATGGGTTCTACCAGTGGGCACAGTGCCTTGTTGTTGTTGTTGTTGTTGTTAGTGGTCTTGATATTTTTGCTGTTGTCAGTCTTGAGTTTTGTTGTTGTTGTTGTTGTTATTGCTGCTACTGCCCATGAAAAGAAGAGTCCTCCCGCAGTCCTGTTCGCAGTAATAGGAAAGTACAAGAAGCAGAGTCCTGAAAAAGATTGCGTCGTCAACATTGATGCTGTTGTTGTGGTGGCAACAGAGAGGGGAGCTGCAACAGTTTCCGGTTTTGTGAAAGTTGTGTCGACTCGTCACTGGTCGCAACGCATTTGGTTGGCGAAGAAAAAGGCTCGATCCTCTTTTTGTCCTCCTCTGGCCAATTAATGCAATTGCAACAAAAACAACTTGACAAAAACAACAACAACTGCATTCACCACCCCAATCAACTGAGCCACAGGTTTACACGCGAAAAATATTCTTTCTTTCCTAGCTGTGCGAGTTCACCATTCATTTCGGTAATGAGATATTTATCAGCAAATAACTTTCGGTAATCTGTGACTACCCTAGACCAACCGACCAGTCTGGGCCGACTGACTCGTGAACATATGGAGCCGCATAGTGAAACACAAGATCGATTATATTTTCATTGATATTATCAAATGCAGTTTTTATTTCTCAAGGAGACGAATTGAGTTACAGGAGACCTTCTGCGAGGTTTCCTACTACAGGAACATTCCCCACGAGTCCAGCTACAGGAAGGCCGTTCAGGACATCATTCACGGGAAGATTCTTGGCGACGCCTCCCACCACGGGAAGGTTGTCGACCAATCCGTCTAATAAACCGGGCGCGGCAGAGACTCCGGCGATGAGGGCGGCCAGAGCGGCGACGGCAGCGTTGAAGACCTTGCTGAATTTCATGGTGATGTATTGTTTTTGACTGATTATCACTTTATGATTCCCAACAGGAAAAGCACGGTATTTATACCAAGAACTATCATGATATACAGTGGAAGTTAAATATTATCTCAGCTGGTGTAAAGTTTAATGCTATTCAATTTTAAATGGCAGCTTCAAATTCCCATTTGAAAGTAAACATTAAATAATAGGGGAAATGCCATATGTTTTAACTAATAAAACCAAAGATTAAATAATTGACACTTATCCCCAGTCATGCATACTTGCCTTAAAAAAAATGCAAAATGTTTCTGCACTTAATTCTTTTTCACAAAATTTATTTGTATAAATATTTTTTTGTTCTTAATTATTTGTTAACATTTTTATATTGGCTATACTGAGGTGACGTTATTTATATTTGCTGATTTGGTATGTTTGTGAAACGAGTGAATTTATTTTTGTTTCTATCCCAATTATTTTCCAGTCAGAGATTAGTATTAAATTCTAATAGCCAAAGTTCCAGGAATTAATTCTTCTATGCCTTTTTTCCCCTTTTTAGACTTATTATGGTAATCCTGTAGTGCATAACTGCCCAATCTAATATCTGGCTATACATACTATCCATATATATACCAATAGCATTCTTCATGTCAAAAATAAATGTGTTTTTCTATTAGAGTCGAGACCAGTAAAACCAGATTACTTAGATTTTGCATTAATCTATATTATTAAATTCACATAAAGTTTATCAATTGGATGGAAACGAATTGAGTTAGAGAACACTTCCAACCACAGGAAGACCATTCACGACTCCAGCTACAGGAAGACCGTTCAGGACTCCGTCTACGGGAAGACTCTCGACGACGCCTCCCACCACGGGAATATTGCCGACCAATCCGTCAAATAAACCGGGCGCGGCAGAGACTCCGGCGATGAGGGCGGCCAGAGCGACGACGGCAGCGTTGAAGACCTTGCTGAATTTCATGGTGATGTGTTGTTCTTGACTGATTATCAATTGATGTCTCCAGACAGGAAAAAGTACGATATTTATACCCAAAACTATCGTACTATCTAATGGTAGTTACATATTATTTCAGCTGGTAAGTATGATGCTATGTAAGTAGTAGTTTTATTTGTTTAGTTAGGAGCAGTAAAATTCCCGAAATAAAGCGAAAATATGTTATAAACGTGTAAATCAACAAAAGCATAATTTGCCACATAATGTCTGGATTAACATATGCTTTAACAAATGGTATTACAATTCGTTAATTCACAACATTAAATACGTTCTGAAAACATGTTGAAAGAAATCGTAATCATTAAGAGTAGAGTTACAATTTAGAATAGCTGAAAAGTTCACAGGAAGTATTAGAATGTGAAAGTTGGTAGAGAGAGTTAGAGAATATAAAGAGCGAGCTAGTGAGAGATTTGTCCAACGCCGTGCCTTTTAAGACATTGTTCAACGACTGTTCAACGATAGTTCAAAACGAGAAACCTCTCGATGGGGAAAAGAGTAAAACAAGTGACTACCGAGTAATTGGTCAGTTGAATCTCTTGACTATTGCTATCGGAAGTGTCATCCTTCGGCTAGTGTCCAAAAGAAGAGGAAATAATGGGAGAGAGAGCAATTAAGTAGGATGTTTCCAGGGTGGTGAGAAAATAAGAGATTACGAGGTGGCGACGCTCAATTATCGATAAACTCTCTTCTCATCTAGCTCTACAAGGCATCACGATCCACTTATTGTATGGATCGAAGCGTGTCCCTTACGAAACGCTTTTCATCTGCCCGGCCCGGCTCGTGTTTTAACCATAGTATTGTGTACGTATTCTCAAAAAATTCTTGAAAGCTGAAAGCTTTACTAAATGTATCTCTACCTTAGGTAGAGTGCGCAGTCAGCGAATTATATTTGAGGTAATGTCCAGGGTAGCGAAAAGTTTCCATTGATTTTGGACAATAACACTTTAATACCAATCGTAATGTTTTAAATTGACTACACTTAAAGAATTTCACTTTCAATTTGAAACTGAACAAATAATTTGTAATCCCACAAGTAAAACATATGGTGATCCAGATATCATGTGTATTTCCTAAGTAAATATTTATCATTTGGCAAATTATGCTTTTGTTGATTTACACATTTATATAATATTTTCGCTTTATTTCCGGAATTCCACTGCTCCTAGCTAAACAAATAAAACTACTACTTACATAGCATCATACTTACCAGCTGAAATAATATGTAACTACCATTAGATAGCATGATAGTTTCGGGTATAAATTCCGTGAATTTTCTTGTCTGGAGATATCAATTGATAATCAGTCAAGAACAACACATCACCATGAAATTCAGCAAGGTCTTTATCGCTGCCGTCGCCGCTCTGGCCGCCCTCATCGCCGGAGTTTCTGCTGAGATCCCTGATCCCTTTGAAGGTATGGATGGAGTTCTTCCTGATGGAAGAAGCAACAATGGATATCTTCAGTAACTCAATTAGTTACCGTCCCCTGGATCAACTATAGAATTTTTTAATATAGACTCAAGCGTACTCTGACTAATCTGGTTTTACTGTTGTGGATTGGTTGGGGAGATGCAATGATTCAAAGTCGTTTTCAAATGGTATTTTTTCACTTATTCTTCCGACTGATATCGTTTTTGCTGATCTTTATTAATTGGCTGTGTCAGTTTGCACTAGAATAAATTTGATAAATTTTTCAATTTTTGCCCTGAACGGAAAATGCTCAGATAATCGAGACCTCTGTTTTTTATCTCATGTAATGTGCATCCTCTGGGAAAAACAACAAGAAAAATCAAGGTCAACTTCACAAGTTCTGTTGTAGGATTTTCGAGAATCTTGCCAAGAAAATAATTTATGATAATAAGTTTTTAACTTTTCTTTACAACAACAGTCCGAGATCGGCTTCCGTTTAGGAGCGTGTGATCCGGTAGAAATGTTCGCGTCTCTGGATCCGCTAGATAGATGGATAGGTAAATGATATTCTGGTCGATTCGATGCGCAGACATTTCCTGGAGATGGTGATTAAATACGTTCTGGGAACATGTTGAAAGAAATCGTAATCACTAAGAGTAGAGTTACAATTTAGAATAGCTGAAAAGTTCACAGGAAGTATTAGAATATCCATACAAAAGTTGACTACAATCTGAAACATGTGTCAGTGTATGTCCAATTTAACAAAAGATCCTGATGCTCCTAGAGACGAAATCTGCCGTCTCCATGAGATCCTGATGCTCCTAGAGACGAAATCTGCCATCTCCATTAGGGGCAAAGCGAAAAAGGGAGTGTGAAAGTTGGTAGAGAGAGTTAGAGAATATAAAGAGCGAGCTAGTGAGAGATTTGTCCAACGCCGTGCCTTTTAAGACATTGTTCAACGACTGTTCAACGATAGTTCGAAACGAGAAAAACAACCTCTCGATAGGGAAAAGAGTAAAACAAGTGACTACCGAGTAATTGGTCAGTTGAATCTCTTGACTATTGCTATCGGAAGTGTCATCCTTCGGCTAGTGTCCAAAAGAAGAGGAAATAATGGGAGAAAAAAGCAATTAAGTAGGATGTTTCCAGGGTGGTGAGAAAATAAGAGATTACGAGGTGGCGACGCTCAATTATCGAAAAACTCTCTTCCCATCTAGCTTTACGAAGGCATCACGATCCACTTATTGTATAGATCGAAGCGTGTCCCTTACGAAACGCTTTTCATCTGCCCGGCCCGGCTCGTGTTTTAACCATAGTATTGTGTACGTATTCTCAAAAAATTCTTGAAAGCTGAAAGCTTTACTAAATGTATCTCTACCTTAGGTAGAGTGCGCAGTTAGCGAATTATATTTGAGGTAATGTCCAGGGTAGCGAAAAGTTTCCATTGATTTTGGACAATAACACTTTCATGCCAATCGTAATGTTTTAAGAATTTCACTTTCAATTTGAAGCTGAACAAATAATTTGTAATCCCACAAGTAAAACACATGGTGATCCAGATATCATGTGTATTTCCTAAGTAAATATTTATCATTTGGCAAATTATGCTTTTGTTGATTTACACATTTATATAATATTTTCGCTTTATTTCTGGAATTTCACTGCTCCTAGCTAAACAAATAAAACTACTACTTACATAGCATCATACTTACCAGCTGAAATAATATGTAACTACCATTAGATAGCATGATAGTTTCGGGTATAAATTCCGTGAATTTTCTTGTCTGGAGATATCAATTGATAATCAGTCAAGAACAACACATCACCATGAAATTCAGCAAGGTCTTTATCGCTGCCGTCGCCGCTCTGGCCGCCCTCATCGCCGGAGTTTCTGCTGAGATCCCTGATCCCTTTGAAGGTATGGATGGAGTTCTTCCTGATGGAAGAAGCAACAATGGATATCTTCAGTAACTCAATTAGTTACCGTCCCCTGGATCAACTATAGAATTTTTTAATATAGACTCAAGCGTACTCTGACTAATCTGGTTTTACTGTTGTGGATTGGTTGGGGAGATGCAATGATTCAAAGTCGTTTTCAAATGGTATTTTTTCACTTATTCTTCCGACTGATATCGTTTTTGCTGATCTTTATTAATTGGCTGTGTCAGTTTGCACTAGAATAAATTTGATAAATTTTTCAATTTTTGCCCTGAACGGCAAATGCTCAGATAATCGAGACCTCTGTTTTTTATCTCATGTAATGTGCATCCTCTGGGAAAAACAACAAGAAAAATCAAGGTCAACTTCACAAGTTCTGTTGTAGGATTTTCGAGAATCTTGCCAAGAAAATAATTTATGATAATAAGTTTTTAACTTTTCTTTACAACAACAGTCCGGGATCGGCTTCCGTTTAGGAGCGTGTGATCCGGTAGAAATGTTCGCGTCTCTGGATCCGCTAGATAGATGGATTGGTAAATGATATTCTGGTTGATTCGATGCGCAGACATTTCCTGGAGATGGTGAAATCATATCGTAACACGGCCAACAACAACAAGTAGATGTGCCACAACCAAGGAGGAGAGACCCAAGAATTGACAGAATGAAACTAATCAACAACTGGGGAAAACATAATTGAAGAGAGGGAAACAAGCGAGCGAATCGAGAGGAACGAAACGAACAAAAGTAACGAAAAACAACTGCAGTCGCGGTGTCAAAAGTATGGCTGGAAAACCCGCTAGAAGTCGACAGCCAGACAAGCGGACGCACAGACATCTATCCATCGAGAGATATACGAGCGGATGAGGATGGCGAGTACTGATGCTAGCGCCACACGCAATGGGTTAATTGAATGCTCGAGCGCCGAGATCTCAGAAGCCACCGGAACTTTCTAAAGAAACGCTTTCCGAAAACGAGGAATCTCTCTTTTCTTCCGCCCAATCAAACACAATTGGGCCATTTAACAAAAAAATCAAAGAAAAACTTCTTTTATCAAACACAGAAATGAAATCAAATGAGAACCAAGTTATGATCAGAACAAAAAGACTCTTTTTGACACTTCTAGAACCGAATTCCTTGAGAACAAAAGGGTTGAAATTGTATGGTATAAATCTTATTCAAATTGTACTTATTAGTAATTTATTACTCTTTCACTAGTCCCGGGTCAATCGACGATCGCGAATTCTCGCTCTAAATTTAATCGCATTCCGATGCCTTTCATCGCACGCTTCGAGGCAAAGTTAGCGGCGAATTTTGTAAACAAATCTATTTCTATTGTTGTCTGACGGACTTGTCTGCTTGGCTGTCTGTCTATCTGTCCGTCCGTCGATCGGTCGGTCGCTGCCAGACAGCCGTTTGGCATTGTCGTGCCCTCGCAGGAATGTCCGCTAATTTGGTCAATTCTAGGCAATTATATGTCTTCTCCCCTGTCTCGAGAAGATCTTCCGTGATTAGATGCTTTATTGTTTGTTGTTCTTTGGGAATTGCAATGGACTAGGATTGTTGTGTTGTTGCTTCATTTATTCCTCCACAATCGATTCATTAATTTTTAAGCTCGTGCCGAACATGCTACAGACTCTCGCATACATCTATAGCTCCAGAAGTGAGCTGTCTGAAGACGATAAATCACCATGAAGTAGAGATCAGCTCAAGCTCAGCCCCCCCCCCTCCTTCTTTCCATCACTCCCAGGCGGTTTTCCTTTTGTTTCGAAGAGGCCGAAGATAAATGATGGAGGGATGCCGGGGAGGCTCGAGTTCCGTACGACGTGCCAGTGGAGATGGAATAACGGTGCGAAGAATCGCTACCAACCATGGCAAGGCATGGCACCGGTATCGCATTATATGGTATCGACGATTGTGTGGTTTGCTATTGTGAAAGGAGCTGTCGAAACCGACGTCGGAGTCCGGCAATTAACTGTTTTAAAGGTTCATTCGAAATTAGATACCTTAAGACCACGCGAAAGGGGAACCCCTTACTAGTGGCTACCCCTTAACAAACCATGGCTATTACAGACCCCTTCTCTAAGGCAACTGCATAATCTCTCTGGACTGACAAATAAATGATTTTCGTTGGTCTATGCCACATCCTTGACGATTTGGCATTTAAGTGTGCAATTCATACCGATTTCATTGGAACCCTTTTCCAGCCACCTGCGCCTACACTCCGCCCCTGGTCGCTTCCCCCGACATGTACATACAATTGTCCCAATTTCACAATTAACTCGGTAGTCACGTGTTTACCCATTGGCAGGTTGTTATTCTCTTTTCGAGCATTTTTTTCAAACAGTCGTTAAAACAGCACGGTAAAAACTAATTTTTCTCTCTCTCTCTCTCTCCCTCTTTCACTCTCCTTTCAGCATTGCCACTGATGGCGGCGACAGATGTCGCCTCTAGGAACAGCAGGATCTTTTGTTAAATTGGACATACACTGACACATGTTTCCGATTGTAGTCAACTTTTGTATGGATATTCTAATAACTTCCTGTGAACTTTCCAGCTATTCTAAATTGTAACTCTACTTTTAGTGATTATGATTTCTTTCAACATGTTTTCAGAACGTACTTAATGGTGTGAATTAACGAGTTGTAATACCATTTGTTAAAGCATATGTTAATCCAGACATTATGTGGCAAATTATGCTTTTGTTGATTTACACGTTTATAACATATTTTCGCTTTATTTCGGGAATTTTACTGCTCCTAACTAAACAAATAAAACTACTACTTATATAGCATCATACTTACCAGCTGAAATAATATGTAACTACCATTAGATAGCATGATAGTTTTGGGTATAAATACCAATACGGATTGGTCGGTAACATTCCCGTGGTGGGAGGCGTCGTCGAGAGTCTTCCCGTAGACGGAGTCCTGAACGGCCTTCCTGTAGCTGGAGTCGTGAAGGGTCTTCCTGTTGCTGGAAACCTTGTTGGAAGTATTCTGTAACTCTATTTGTCTCCTTGCATCATATAAACTGCATTGGATAATATCAATGACAATATAAGCTACCGTTGTACTTCTTGTATTATGCTATGGTTCTCGAATTTTGAGATAATGGAAATGTTGAGTTCGCACGATTGGTGGTTGATTATTTCGAAGGTTCATTCACCCATTCTCTAAGACGTAATCTCTATATTATCTCTCTGGACCGACAAATAAACGATTTTCGTTAGTCTACAAACGCTAGGATCGTTATTGGTTTTCCAGATGCCCGCATTTATCTTCGTCACATCCTGGACGATTTGCCATTTAAGTGTGCAATTCATACCGATTTCATTGGAGTCCTTTTGCAGCCACCTGCGCCTACTCTCCGCCCCTGGTCTCTTCATCCGACATGTACATGGGAATAATTTCACTTGAAACAGCGAGCCAACAGCCGACTCTCCGCTCACGGCTGCCCAAGAAAGTGGGTGGCCCACTGCCTGCAGCCAGTTTGCGCCGGCGACTGGACAACGCCGACATCTCCCAGCCATGGTCGAGTCTCTGCACGCGACTCGACCATCACCGCCGGACACGGGCGGACGCGACAAGACAAGGTGAGACGGGGCAGGAAAAGCGTTTAAGCGAAGACTTCATTTTCAAGTGACTCGCGGCCAGACGTCGGCCGCCATCCGGCCTCCGTCGCCGATTCAGTTTCAATTACCCTGATCGCAGATGCCGGCCACGACGACGATCGCAGCCGATCTGTCTGAGCGGTTGGCGTTTGGCGGCCACGACCGCGACCGCGAGCACGATCGTGATCGCGACTACGATGGAGCGCTCACTTTTTGATTAGGTTTTAATTACTCCTGCAGTCACCAGGTCCAGATTAGGCTGGACGCGGACTAGTTTGGGCCTGGACGATTATACAAGTTTTGCTCCACCGACACCACCATCGACAACGACAACGAAAGTCATTTGGTCGGTCCTCGTCGACTGACGCACAGGAACCAGAATATCCAGCCTTTCTAGAGGTTTCGTTTTTCTTTAGCCACAAAGCGCAAAGAAACCAAGAAGAACGACGGATGGATGGGTACAAAGAAAGAAAGAAAACAAGAGAGAAATGTGCGAAAAAAGCCTTCGCCACTGGTTGTGGTTGCATGCGAGCATTTTTTGTTTTCTTCTGTTTTGCTCCCGGTACTTTTCACTTTTTTCTGGAGCTGAATGTGACGACGACCAACGACGAGTGGGTACACGATACCATATGGGGTATGTAGGCTGCGCACAGGTTCCTCCGTTGCTCTGGGAGCGGGTATCGCCGAAATTAGAAAGTAAAATTATTTATGTCTCTCGATACTTGAGGTTCGGGTGGACCGATACCCAATCTCCTCTCTGTACATGGGCGTTGATTTGGCAGCCAGTCGTCGCTGGCCGGCCTCCGGTACCGTCTGGTCTGGTCTGGTCTGGTGCGGTGCGGTCCAAACTGATCCGATCCCATTCGAGCCAATGAGATGCCCGAAAGTGGGTCACTTGTGAAAAATTTGAGGCTCCTCTCAAACACGGTGCTATGGTATGGGTATGAAGACAAGAAAGAAAAGAAAGAAACTCACGTAGGAGACAATGGAGTCAATTGTCTCAGAAATGTCTCCATCCAAAGCCCTGTTTGATGAGCTCCACTCGAATGTTTATGTAGTATATATGTATATTTGAAGGAACCTCAATAGAACAGAGTAAAGTAAATATACATAACAATCAGAACGAATAGCAAATGAAACAGAAAGAGCTCGACCGCCAGAGTCAACCAGACGTAGGGATTGGTGACGCCGCTCGACAAGAAGATGATCATCATAATAACACTCTATGTTTATATCTATTTCTATATATTGTATGCTACTTTGATAGGGTGTTTACTCCTGCACGGTGAAGGTCAGTTGCTTGTTGCGAGAGTTCTCGAATCGATTGGGAGTCTTCATGTCCATCAGAGCAATGATGCCGATCGAGAGTATGCCGATCAGAAAGAAACTCACAAGGACTCCGGCCCAGATAGGCGTGGTCGTGAAGCCGACACAATCGTAGACTTCGCCGAAGCGAGAGGCCCCATTCAGCCATGGTTGAACCTGTACAAAAAGAGCAAATTCGTTGAGATCGAGAGGATCGGGAGAAGAGAGGGAGCGATGAGAAATACCTGGTAGTCATCGATCATGAGGCTCTCGTTGCCGTTCCGGAAGTATAGCTTTCTGGACGAGCAACGGTACGAGAAGCCTACTGGGGCCGAAGGTATCGAGTACATGTCGCCGACAACGGTCATGACGTTCTTGTATTCCTTGTACTCGACCTCCACAGCCTTCATGGTCCACGTGCCCTGCGCCAGGCTGAAGTTGAAGCGCAAGAAGATCTTTTCCCCTTCATAGGTAAAGATGATGTTCAGACGGCCGTAGCCCTTGGCCCGCTGGTCATCGAAAGTGATGGCTTTGTTGTGCTCGACCAGTTTGATAGAGTTAAGGCTGGAGATCGTCAGGTTCAGCGTGGAGTTCACATACAGAACCGCCTTCTTGCCTAGGAGACAAACCGAGCTCCATCAATAGTTCTCAATTCGGAGGGAAAATCAAAGAGGATAGAGAAGAAAAATAGAGGAAATAAAAGAGAGCAAATAGTAGGCAAGAAAGGAAAAGAAAATATAGAAAAGAAAGGAAATAAAAGAAAGAAAGACGAAGAAAAGAAAATACAGAAAAGGAAAATGAAAAGAAAAGTAGTGGAATAGAATAGGAAGAACAGAACACAAAAGAACAGCTACCGTCAGCTACGAAGATGAAACTCTGCTCGGTCTCATCTGATATCGGGGTCTGGGCCGTGGTTGTCCTCGACTCGTCCTCGCTCTCCTTGGCCTCGCGCTTGGCGAGAAAGTGCGCGTCCTCCTCGCGGCTGGCCAAAATGCCGAGCACTTCGCCCTCGCCGTAGATGGAGACGGCCTCCTGGAAGCCGTTCACCAGCTCCCGGTCCTCCTCCTCAGCGGAGCCGCTCAAGGAAACCACCTGAAAGCATCGAGTCACCATGAAGTCATCTCGACAATCGAATGGAGTCGAGTTCAACCGCTTACCTCAACGTTGTCGTTGTAGTTAAAGGGCTCGGCGGCCAGCGAGTGCTGCGGCAGGTAGGACCAGACGCCGGCCTTGACGAACTGCTCGAACCGCGGGTACTTGTAGTCCAGGCCCAGGCGGCCGGTCGTGTCGTTGCGCAGGAAGACCACGATGGCCTTGGACTCACGGAAGAGGGCCGAGAGTCGCGACTCGGGGGCCTCGACTAAGGTGGGCCCCTGCAGATCGTGCAGCTTGTCCGGGCCCCACATCAGGTACGGCCCGCCGAGGGTCGCCGTGGCCGTGGCCAGACTCACCAGAAGAGGCACCAGGAGCAGTTGCAGCAGTTTTGAAAACATTTTCCAATCGGACCCAAAGTGGTTTCCGCGACACCTCGAGCGAAGGGAAGGAAAAAACTGTATCGAAAGTCGTCCGACTACGGATCGATACATTTTGACATCCTTTCGTGGACATGCGCACTCGGTGGCTGCGACTGACAGCCCGACAGACAGCGGAGACGTCAAAATAGGGGTTGCTCCGTGAGCTGTCAGAGCGGGTCACGT
The DNA here is from genome assembly GCA_947389925.1 of Coelopa pilipes. Lineage (NCBI taxonomy): Eukaryota > Metazoa > Arthropoda > Insecta > Diptera > Coelopidae > Coelopa > Coelopa pilipes. Next base: position 39,792,611 of record OX376697.1, on the reverse strand, counting down.
GGCCTTGTTTACATCTCGCAAGGGTGGGTAAAAGGGGGGCGGGGGTCGGTTATGTAAATAAACAACACCTGTTGACATTTTCTTTTCTTTTTATTGCAGTGCAAAACAACAAACAAAACAATTGGGGAAAACAACTCTAGAACTTCAGGTACACAAGCGCTGCTGCTAGGAGTCCTGGAAGCGGTGACGACAGCCCTCTGGACCCAGCACCCGAGATACTGCTCCTGAAGATCTTTGTGCCTGCGAAAGAAGTAGATTTTAGCAAAGCCTCTTCAGATCGGCGTCATTAGGGAAGCGCGCTCCCCACTCACGTTTCTCGTTGGGGTCCCGCACGCCGCAGGTGCGGTAGGAGATCGTCGCCTTGCGCTTCTGGTTGACGTAGCCCGGGATGTACAGACTCGGCGCGTCCAGACGTCCGGCCGCGATCAGCCGCGACATGTCCTGAAATTAGTCAATCGAGTGGTCAATCGAGAACTCTCAACATCCCCATCCCGCCATCACCCAAACCAACCAGTTCCAGTCGATGTGCGATCGGTCCCTTGAAGTGGACGATCATCTGGATGCAGGAGCCGCCGTGCAGCTCCTTCGTCTTGCGGGCATCGACGTCGAGCATCCACTCGGGGATGCCCATCACCGAACGCAGCTCGTCCAGGAACCGAGCCCTGGAAGTCAAGTAAGATCTCAAATCAATACAACTGATCCTTGATTAGGCAGGTTTCGTTTCGAATGCAACCTACACGACGAATCGCGGCGGCTTCTGCAGGTTGATGTACTTGATGACGTTGTGGTCGGGCTCGATGTTGGCGCACGCGAACCGCTCGTGCGAATGCTCCGGCCCGAAGATCACGATCGACCGCCCGATCGCGCCCACCGGGCGCTCCAGCGGGAAGTTGCTGTCGGTCAGCACCACGCGCTCTCCGCCGAGATCTGTGGATAACAACGTTCAAAGCTGTCCGTCAGCAGATGAAAGGAAGTCCGACTTACTGATCGGTCCCAGGCGAGCGCCGACGTCGCCCACGTAGCAGCGCAGCGGGTTGTCCGGGCCGCACTCCTGCTCGTACAGATCGTGCTGCGAAAAGGAGAAGTTGGTTCTACAGATTCCACACGAAGCCCAATCGAAGCCCTCTACTCACGTTGAGCGGGTCGGCCAGCTGGGTGTAGTAGGGGTTCCAGACGTAGCCGCCGGCAACGCAGCGCGTCGCCGTGGGCTTCACCGCCGCGTCCACGCCCACCGGGTTCACGAAGATCTGCCAGTTGTGGTTGTTGGTCTGGGCATGACAAGATTCCATAATTAAGTTGTGCCTTCTGACCATCGAGAGCTTCTCCACTCACCATGTTGCGATCGTGCTTGCCCGGGTGGCGCAGCTTGATCTCGATCACCGTGTCCGACTGGCTGCCGTCGACGTGTATCAACTGGGTCATCTTCACGTAGCCGTATGCGTAGCCGGTCGGGTGGTGGAACGAGGCGATCGCCCGGATCTCGCGCGCCTCGCTCGGGCTGTAGCCGCGCTCCAGGGTGCTGCAGGCCCAGCGCGCGTTGCGCTCCTTCTTGTGTATGACCACCGAGCGGCCGATGATGCTGTTCAGCCCGAAGAGCGGCAGGTTGGTGTCGTTGAAGGCGTCCTCGTACTGGGTGAGCCCGTCGAGGGTGCCGAACTTGCCGCTGATGTCGCCCATCTCGTACTGGTCGCTGGTGCCCTGCTGCGGCGGCGGCGACAGCTTCGGGTTGATCCCGAACGGGTTCCAGTGGCCGTACAGCGTGGTCGCCTCGCACGGAAACGCCAAGTTCGCCTCCACCGGGGTCTGCGGGAGGGAGGAAATGAAGTTTGAATTGCACTGACTGAGGACATCATGAAGGACACCGACCATGTGCACGTGGTAGCCGCTGTTGTCCTGCAGGCCCTTCAGCTGCACCTCGACGTTGCTGATGTCGTACTCCGACTGCTGCGTGATTTCCAAGCGTCCGTTCACGGTCAGGGCGTCGCCGTTCGCGTACCACTCCTTGGCCACCACCTTGCGCCGAAAGTGCCCGATGATGCTGCGGGAGGTGAGAGGGAAACGGAGAAGAAAAGACAGCAATTAGAAGGGAACGGAGGCGCAAATGGTTGCGTCCTACATGGAGCAGGCCAGCCGCTCGCCCCTGGCCTTGGGGCCGAAGTCGTCGTAGATGACCAGCGACTTGCCGAGGATGTTGTGGCGGCCGGACAGCGGCAGGTTCGTGTCCGTGAACATCCGGCGGCTCAGCTGCTCGGCGTTCCGCTTGCTGCCGGCGATGGCGAGGGTGCCGACGCGCGTGTCGAGCGCCCCCAGGCGGCACATGGCCGGCAGGTGGGGCTTGCAGAAGTCGTCGGCGGAGCGATTGCCCCAGTTCACCTTGTAGGGGTTGAAGACGCCGCCGGTGGAGAGGCAGCGGTTCTGCCAGTCGTAGAAGTCCTTGCCAGGCGCGCTGCTGTGGACGGCCCAGCGATGGTCGAAGGTGTTGTTCTGCGTGGAGCCGTCGGCGTGGATCAGGTACTCGAAGAGCACGGTCGTGTCCTGCCAGGGCTCCTCGGCCGGCTGGCGGAAGAGGACGCGCCCGACGATCGGGTAGCGGAAGAGCACCTGGGCCGTCGACATCGGCTTCTGGTAGACGCCGTTGCGCTGGTACTGCGTGATCGTCGAGCAGCCCCAGGCCATCTCGGTGATGTTGGCCACGTCCGTTCGGTTGTACGTGTAGACGACCAGGCCGCGATGGGCGATGCTGTGGACGCCCTGCAGCGGCAGGAACGTGTCCCAGTAGAGGCCGCTCAGCTCGGAGCTGGTGCCCGGCAGCAGGTAGTGATGGTAGTAGTCCTTGTTGCGGCTCTGCAGCTTGCCGCTCAGATCGCCGACCGGGTACTGGTCCTGGGTGCCGAAGCCCGGCGGCGGCAGCGCGGCCAGGTCCAGGTCGCGCGGGTTGTAGATCGGCCCGGTCGAGAGGCAGTAGTCGGGCTGGCCGACGCGGTGCGGCACCGGCGGCAGGCTGTGGATGCGGAAGGCGGACACGTCCTCGGCGAACTTGCGACTGACGTGGTGGGCGTGGCGGCCGGCCGAGGCGAGCGTGAAGTTCAGGAAGGTCGGGTCGAAGCGCGAACGCTGTGTGAACGTGATTTCGCCCTTGATGCCGCCCGAGTTGATGAAGGTCCTGCAGACCAAATCGAAAACGACAAAGATTGGAGCATTAAAAGATTCGAGTCTCGCTCAGGCACCCACTTGTAGGTCAGGGGCTTGACGTCGCGTATCTTGGTGCAGGCGAGGAAGTTCTCCGGGTGCTGGTCGTCGAACAGCACCAGGTACAGCGTGCGGTGCGGGATCGTCAGGTCCGAGGGCAGGAGCGCCAGCTTGACGTCGCGGAAGACGGCGCGCTGCCGCTGGCGCAGGGCGTTCCTGGCCACCCGGATGCGGCCGAGCCGGGCGTCGAGGTCGCCGATGCCCTTGCCGTCGCCCTCGCCCTGCGGATCGAACACCAGCTGCAGGAAGTTGCAGTTCTCCTCGGTCCGGTGGTGGTCGTTCTTGAAGATGTCCGTCACGAAGATCTTCCAGTAGTGCTTGCTCGCGGGCTGGCTCGCACTGGCCGACTGAGCCGCGCCCGACGGCTGCGCCTGGACGTGGTAGAGGTCGGAGTAGATGAGGGTGTCGCCGGCGGCGCCCTCGCTCGGCGCCAGCCACCGGAAGTAGACGGAGCCGGCGATCGGCGTGTTGAAGCGCGCCTCGGCCATGTGCTCGACGGACATCTGGATGGTGGTGATCGTCGCGCAGATGCGCTCGTTCGTGCTCGCGTCGATCAGCACCAGCGACTTGCCCCAGATGCCCTGGTCGCCTGGAAAACAAATACGTCATCATTAGCTCTAGCTCCCTCTCTGTCTCCCGTTGAGCACGCACCGATCAGCTGCATCGGCCTGGTCCAGGTCGCGGTCTCGTTGCCGGGCAGCAGCAGGAAGCCGAGGTCGTCGTCGAAGCGCACGACCTCCTCGCCGAGGTTCGCCAGGTCGCAGCGGCCGCCGGGCGACGGGTCGACGTCCGTGTAGTCGACCGGGAACTTGCGGACGGCCCAGCTCCAGGCCTGGTCCGGGTACTGGAGCGTCGTCTCGAGCTTGGAGACGATCTCGACGGTGGCCGCGTCCACCTGCCGGAAGGTGATCTCGCCGTGCAGGCCCCGGTGCGAGAGGTAGGCGATCAAGTGCTGGGCGGCCGCTGTAAGCAAGAGAGTGGTGGGAGTGAGTGTGGGGAATTCCGTGGTGAGTTGTGTTGAGTTGAGGTGTGTGTGCGCGTGTGTGCGCAACGAAAACAAGGAACTAAAAGTCTCCGCGAAATATTGCGAAACCCTGAAGGCCCAACGACCTCCGGCTCTTCCACTGTGAGTCACGATGGTCACTGGAAGGATTTTCAAAACTGTCCATCGAACCCACCATTCTTCGGTGCTGCGAGTCCAGCGGCGATGATGACGAAGACACACCGCAGCCAACTATTTCGATGAGTTTCTGACATTTTGGCAGCGTACTCGTTATAGGAGAAGAAACGAATCACAAGGAAATTTTAACAATTAAGACTATTTATTGGATACACAGACTGAGAGACTTAGTTTTCGACAAGACTGAGGTACAAATATTTTCACTTTCACATTTTTCACAACTCGTTGTACGACATCGGCCTGGCGGCCTGGCGTGACGTTGGCTTTGTCTCTGAGCCACGAACCCAACTGAGGCGCGCTTGCGTCAGAAGGTCTACCAGAAAGCCGTCCCCCGATGGATGGCTTCGGCGCAACTGCAGCCGAGCCGAGCAGAGCCGATCCGAGGTGAGGTGAGGTGGAAACTGTTTAGTCGTGGTGGAAACCGTCCGTTGACTCTCTGGGCCGCTTTTTGTTTTGATCGCGACGGCTTCCAAACTGGTTTCGACCCGACAGCCAACCAGCTGACCATGTTAGCTCGCTAGACGCCGTTGCTTAGTGGCTCCAATGCCTTCTCCCCGCCCCCTCCCCTCTGCCGTAGAATGTACCGGCATCCGCTTTGTTTGGTATTCACCGAGAGCACGACTATCGGCGTCTTCTCTTTGCCATCTCGGTTCGTCGTTATTTTGGTCTGGTTCGTCGCCCATACAGGGTGGAATCCACAATCGGGCGAGATCAACACAAGACGAACCCACCATAGCTTTATATCAACATATCATACTTCTCTCTAAATAAGGTTAATCTCACCATAGCACCATAGATTGTCCCATGTATAATTTTATTTCGGGCTCAATAGATTAGTAGGGGATGAAAAGAAATTCTATAATTCTTAATCAATAACTTCGTCGCTAAAGAAAGTACATCTTACCTCAGGAAATCAACGGCTATAATCGTTAATCCGTGGCTTAGAAGAAATCAATAACGATAGATTACCCCAAGAACTTAAATTAGTTCGGGCTCTAGATAGTAGAGCATGAAAATAAAGCCCAGAATGATTCTAAGATAATGCCTATACAATGTTAGTATAATTCGTTTATCAATAGTATAAAAGCATAAAAAGCAAAACATTCAATCAGACGATCACATTCGCCCATATTATCTGGTGGAAAATGATGGTGGATTCTAAATGAAACAGCTGTGTTTTGTAATGTTCAACAGACGACTTTATTCGTGCAATAAATATGAAATAAAGTCATCGATAATGTCATAAATCGAAACATTCACAATTATGTTACTATTTTCTTTCCATATAGTGTTGTAATGCATCTAAATATTGCGATAAATAATTGATCGTTATTTAGAACTTTTAAGACTTGAATAAAAGTTTGTTAGTTAGTGATTATTTTTTCTCTCCCTCGCTACGCATACAAAATAAATATGTTTCATTAAAATATCCTCACTGATTTTTTATAATATTAAATGTTATTCATCAGTTTTGGTTAGTAATATATATTTTTATCGGAACCGCTCAGTATGACTTTCATGGAGGTTTTCTGGGGTTTCAAGGACGGGTCGGCGGGTTTTGCGAAGCCCTTCCAGAGTGATCGTGCTGTGATGAGTTTCCTACTAAGGACTAGGTGTTGTGATCAAGGGCGAAAAGCCTTACCGGGGAGGGGAAATGTTGAGTATTTACAGCAGAGAATGAGCTGCGGTCGAAGGTTCCTTAAATCAAATCAAACTCGGAGTTAGGGTTATTTGTGCCAAAAGCCTGTATATATGTATGGATAGGTTACGCAATAATAATGCCTATATAACACTTTTCAATAACAACCTTGCGGTTCGATTTGATTTGATTAGTTTAGATTATGAGTACAATAAATATGCGAACGATTCATAGATATAGATTAGTGGTTATATATATATATATATATATTAATATAGATTGGGTTAAAAGTAAAATTTAATATTGGTCTTGTTTTGTGTTTTCTATCCTTGAACACGCCATTCAGTGTTTTTATTTCTTGTGGTTATTTTTGTATGTTGTTGTTGTTTCTTTAAACGAAATGTTTCAGTTATTTATTTTGTTTTTTCTTCTAATTCTAGTAAGGGTGAGCTAGCTAGTTAGATAAGTGCGTATAGTGGTATAAGTGTGATAGATAAGTAGATAAGTAGATTGTCTTAGAAACTACAAACAAAAGTAAAAAACACTTGCAACGAGCGAACCAGATACACTGCGAGAAATAAATGTCTGTCGCCGGAGTATCGCAAAAAGTATTCAAATAATCACGACCGAAGTCGTCTCCAAAAATATCCCAAAATATTAATGGCTCAGACACGCCAAACCACATACCAATCGGTACACAGATCATCGGATCAACGTACATATAGTATATGTTTAAATATATGTATAGAAAGAAGTGTTTGGTATATGGCAGTGGGTTCGGTCCGAATAAAGTGAGAACAACACAGAGTTTCGTGCAAGTTAAGAAAGTGTGGTTGAAATCTCATTTATTAATAAACAATTCCTATGTGTGGTAATAGTGTTAGTGAAAGTATATATGTATGAATAGTATATGTTAATATCTGTCTCTCTATTTGTAAATCATATAAGTTCTGATCTTACTTCATCAATATCTCTCTTTGTATAAGAACTAATCTGCCTCTCATGCTTGGCGAGAACCCGCGGTGACGTCACAACGTCCGCCACGTGGCTCCCTATACGCAGAGCGCCCTCTAGCGTATGATTAAATATAACACCTACTATCAGCTATGTAAATCGTTTCTTCTTCTTATGGTATTTTCTTATAGTTTGTTTTTTTTTTGTTTTTTTTTGTGCAATAACTTTTTTCAACATTGTAAATAAAATAGATTTGATAAATTTTATGTGTAAAATTTAATAGGTGACTAGAAAACTAGTCGTCAATGATGTGATTTCGACATTTCTTACTTCATTTTGTTTGTTTTTTTTTTTTGATTTTTGTATCCGTTTTTTAGTTTTGCTTTAGTTTATAAGGTTACTTAATGATAAGTGATAATTTTATGATTTTTTTTTGGTTGGTTATAAATGACTCGGATATCGGTCGTCAATTTATGTTATATCTGGTTATATAGACATATAAAGTTGTAACTTGTTGAAAGAATTTTCAAATGAATGCGATAAATAACACAATTAAGATTATGATTTATATTATATTTATAAAAAAAATAAGAATTTTCTTTAAGTGTTCTTCTAGATGTTCTTATTATTGTTGTTCATGATGTTGTTTTTCATTTTTCATTTTTTGTTGTTCTTGTTCTTGTTGTTGTTGTTGTTGTTGGTGGTGGTGGTAATGGTGGTGGTTTTGGTGGTGGTTTGTGCATTTGGAGTTAGACATGTACGACGTACGAAACTTAAGCAGCCTCGCCCTCCTCGCCTTCCTCCTCCTCCTCCTTGCCGGTAAGCATCGCGATGAGGGCGGCGGTGTCGATTTGGTTCTTGTCGTCGATAACCATCTGGTCGTAGGCGTCGTCGACCTCCTTCATTGTGAATTTGTCGCCGAAGCTCATGAGCATGTCGCGGAATTTGTCACCATCGATGAGGCCATCATTGTCGAAGGATTTGAATGCGGCAATGACGACTTCGTCCTCGTCGTTGGCACCGGAGGTGGCCATGCGGTTGGCGAACAAGGTCAACAACTGGGTGAAGTTGATGGGGCCGGAGGCCTCGCTCAACATGGTGTCCAATTCCTTGTCGTTGGCGATCTTGCCGACGGAGTCGAAGGCGGCGCGCAAATCGTTCTTGCCAATGATGCCATCCTTGTCGGCATCCATGAGTTGGAAAGCCTGCAAGTGAGAGACGGGACGGGGTCGGTCAATCATCGGTCGATCAGGGACACGTCGTCGGGCGGCGGGGGTTGGTGGACGTTGGATTGTTTCGGGGTTTCGGAATTTAGGATTTTGGGGCAATTCTGGTTCGATATTTACCTCCTTGAATTCGGCGATCTGCTTCTGGGAGAAAACGGAGAACACACTGGAGCCAGCGCGCTTCGATTTCTTCGATCCACGAGAGCCACCGGACGCCCTCTTCGATCCAGTGGTTGAGGCTGGAGCGGGGGTGGCAACTGGTGCTGGGGTTGGGGCCTCAGATGCGGCCTCAGAAGCGGTTTCAGAAGTACCTCCCTCTTCCTTGGTCTTCTTCTTCTTAACCTTCTTCTTCTCATCGGCCTACATGACAAGAGAGGGGCGCAAAATTTTGAATTGATTAGGTTTCTCCAACATTTCTCTCTGTTGTAAAGTGTTTGTGAGTAAATTCCGTCCGGTCGTTCGGTGAATTTTGGTTTTAAGAAAAGGCAGTTTTGAATTTGATTTTAAAAACTATTTTTGGAAAAGTTATGATTTCAATTCACAATAGTTTAGTTTTCATTATTTTGATTGCGAAATTTTTCAATTTAAGCCATCGCAAAATTTTGATTGACCTAATCGACAATATTTCCATTTCATGCATTGCAAATATTTCAATTGAATACACTGAAAACATTTCGATTAATATCACGGAAAATATTTCAATTGACTTCACTGAAAATATTTCAATTAAATTCACTGAAAATACTTCAACTGAATACACTGAAAATATTTCAATTTAATCGATCGAAAGTATTTCCAATTCATTCATCAAAACATTTCCATTTAAATCATCAAAATTATTTCAATTCATTCATCGAAAATATTTCCATTGAGTTCATCGCAAATAGTTCATTTAGTTCATTGTTCGATTCTATTAAAAGCCCACTGCGATTACGCAACAGGCCTTCCGCGGGCGAGTGAGACGGAGATGGCGACGGTGATGGCGGATCGCGCCATCTCGCTCGTGCGTTTCACACCTTGCAGTATCGGGTTACGCGCGGCGTGCGTGACGAGGCACGGCATCCATATATGGAACAGTTGCGAAGCCACTGGGCCGATGTCTACACCAGAACTCGGCGATGGGCGTGGACGGATCGCTGAGAAGTGGACGGATCAGTGACTGATCAATGGCCACGGACGATCGATCGATCGAACGGGTCGATCTTTGGCGGAGAGGCCAAGAAGCGACTCAGGCGAGCGAATTCGTGTGACGGAAGACCTGACAGTCATAGATCGTCATAGGGAAATTCCATTGACTCGCGATCGAATCTGAATGACCCAGTTCCTCACGAAGACCCCACGGGCGTCTCTCGTGACGACTGGCAAAATTGACATTATTGATCGAATTGATCGCAAAAATGTTGCTCGTGTCCGCGAAAAATCCATGGGAAATGTTTGGGCCGATTTGATTTGATCATAAATTGATAGTGCCAACGAAGAAATATTGAATTGAATGTAAATTCTGTTTGCTTTTTTTCACATAATTTTTCACAACTTTTTAGTACTTGTTCATTATTCGTTTCTTTTCTCCACTATCGAATTCACTGTTCATATGCCGTCATATGTTTATCAATATCATGTCCTTTATCATTTTCACTTTTTTGCATTTTGAGCTTTCATGCTCTTTTCTCAAAACAAAAACCAACAAAATATAAGAGTAGCAAAATGAAAACAAAAACGAAAAAAAGTTAGAATCCACTGAGGTGTAGGGAGTTGTGTCCTTTGTGTGATCGTGGGTCCTTATCCTCTTGTTTGCTTACCATCTTGCTAGGTTTTCTGAACGGTGTCTAAACGGATCGAGCGGTCAGAGCACACTGAGTGTTCTGGCTGATTTTATCGTCGGAACAACGATGTTTTAAGTCAATTTTCCGACGCGAATTTTCCAAATTTTCCCACCAACACATCGCCAATGGCACCGACACAGCTAAAAACACCGGCGCTCGTTCGTTCGGGCCGCCACCGTCGCCTTGGCTCGGCGACGACGGCCGCCAGGGTGTGTGTGTGCATGTGTGCGCGTGTGTGTGTGCTGGCCATTCCTTATTTAGTATCTGCATGTCGTGGTTTGGCCGTCCCGCGGTGGGGTGCTGGGTCTCGGCGTTCGATCCCGCCGCCTTCTGTATTCATGTTTGCCGCCCTCCCATCGTCTCCCGCTCCTCGCCGCCCCCCACTCAACCGTTCTAAATTTAAATCCTCCGCCGCTCGGCTCATCGCGAGCTCTTCGTGCCCACCGAGCCTATCGCCGATCGAACATAATGCCATATACTATATACTGAATATACACAGTGAGAGCAGAGCAGAGCAAAAACAACAATAATCTAGTAATTCGGGTATTTTCGTAGGATTTTTGTTTTTCCCACTTTTCCCACTTCTCCTCGTCGATCCTCATCTCTCTCTCTCTCTCTCTCTCTCTCTCTCGCTCCCTCTCGCTCGACGCAATCTGGCTATTCGTCCATCTATCTGCCATACCTCTCTATCTGGGGTGTCTATCTGGTGTTAGAACAACAAAAACAACAAGGAAAATCAAAAACAACAACTCCGATTGTTTCACATCACTCGGATCACCTACATTCGGAAGGTGGAAGCAATTCTATTTTCATGTGTGTTGCTTGATTTGATTTTCTATAGCGGTTGTTGTACAGTTTGTAGTAGATCTTGTTATTGTAGTAGATTTTGTTGTTGCTGCTGTAGCTGCGGGTGTCTCGCTGAGGCCGGTTGCACTGGTGTTGGTGCCGCTGGCATGTGTTCGTGATCTATTATAAAAGTTTCCTATTGTGCAACCCGCCGTCTCATTCGAACGCAGTCGCTGGTTCCGAATTTTGAAATCGAAGCTTCGTTAAATTTACTTTTTTCTTAGCTTTTTTTTTTTCTTTTCTCTTCCCCACTTGCCTGGATGCCTCATTTCATTATTTTTATTGTTATTATTAATTTTGTTTGTTTTCCTAATCAGCAATTCCGACAATAACAATTCGTAATTCTAGTCCGTAATTCAAGAACTCGTCCTGTGGTCATCTGATGTGTGGATCGCATTCCCCCTTTGTCCCATTACCCTCGTTTCCCCCGTCATGCCGTCCTTGTCCCGCTCTCGCTTATGTAACGCATTTCGTGATTCATTCCGTGGAGTGTTTTCGCAAATTGAGGTTAGGTTCACGAGCGATTTATATAAGGCCTTGACTTACAATGTTTGCGATACATATTGTCTATAAATACAACACGATTTCCGGCCAGGGACCTTTACAAAATATAAGAGAAAAAAATAACTGTGTAATATATTGTGTTATTAAGTTATGTATTGGATTTTATTGCCGGAAGTAATCTGTACATAATGCAAGATGGTTTATTTCTCATCATATCCAGGATAAGGATGAAATAATGATGAACTACATAATATGTTATTAAATAATCATTTAATTCAAAATGTTCAATTTATTTCGGCATTTCGACAGAAGACATTTTAAACGAAACTTATTGTAATATTATCATAATATTACTAACATCAAGAAACTAGGTGAACTAAAGCAATCTTATAAAATACGTCTATGAAATTTGAATAAGAAAGTGGGAATCAAAGTCAGGCCGGTTGACCTCAAATTTAATTTTTCATTTTTTCACATAATTTTATTTGAACCGACTCAAGTCCAGTATTTAAGCAGTACTTTCACATTGATTTCTTTCAAAATTTTTAACGAAAACTTAATTTGTCATACATTTATTTCTTTTGAACTTCTAAATTACCACTGCAAGAGGAAAGCAACTCATAAATAACAAGGAAATATAGACTTTTCATTTTAATGAAGCCTACCTGTATACTTATAATATTTTTCCAGTTAAATATCTGAATATCTTTAGGTCTTAATAAATACTACATAAAAACCTCGAAAAAGCAAGTAATATTCAAACACATGAGTAATATTTCAAGACAATATTTTCAATTCAAAAACATTTTACGCCCAAATTAAGGAAATGTTCAGAATATTACCTTTTTATAAATTATTAACAATTTCACAAAGATCAGTTAACAACTAGATTAAGTAAACAACTATACTTTTAAAAATAAAATAACACAATTTTTTCAAAAATAGTGTGAAAATATTTATAAAAGAAATATGTTCTATTCAGGTTTAGTTTCAAGAAGGCTATTGTGAAGAATTTCCATTAAATTATTCCATTAAAATTGCTTCATGCAAAACGGTGTAGTACAAAATTTATATAATTTTTAAATTCCAAACACATTCAAATACTACTACAGATTCGGAATGAGAATGAGGACGGTCTTGGCGGGCAGGACACGGTCAGTGGAGCCGATGTCACTACCAAATCGGTGTCCAAAGTGTCCGGCGCCCAGACGCCCAACTGATGGGGTGGACGTCGGTGCAGACATAATGGAGATCGGGTGCCAGGAATGTAAAATGTTTACGAAATTAATCGAAACGCCATGAAATATTAGTGAGCTGCATTCGAAAAAAACTAAAAAAAAAGAAAGAAGCTACCAAAAGCCAATGCGGCAAAACAAGTGTGGGCTCTGAAAGCGCTGGCGACGCGCCAACTGAGGACGTGGCCAAGTGCCAGGAAGATGAAATTTCCTCGGCCTCACAATCAAACCGTATTACAAGAACTGCAAATAGTTTGTTATTAAGTTTCAATTTCGACCAAAGTGCAACGCGGAGCAGTCGGGAACAAGTTGGCGAAATATGAAATTATCATCGCTGGGCCATGAAATGTGAGGGTGGAGCGAATCGAGTCGACTCGTCTCGTCTCGTTTCGTCCCAACCCCCGCCCGGAAGCCCCAAACGCGGTGCGGTTGCATCGACTCAACCGATGACGTGCACCGAAACCATCTCGATGTCATAACATTCGGTGTACATATGAAAATTACCATTTATATTTGTGATTTGCTGATTTATTTTCCCGACTCGGGCTCGGGTGGACCATTCAAAGAGACTTCAATTGTCGTTGGATCGCAGCCATTGGTTATTGTTGTTGTTTGGCTTCATTCTCCTCCTCCATGCCTCGCTTCATTCGGCCTCGTCTGTGTTCATTTGCAATACAATATCCACAGCATATTTGTGTTAAAAATAAACTGACTTTTCATTTTCAAAATATTTCAAACCGAACCCCATACCAATAGCTAGAATATTATTCTATACACATGCGTTCGCACATCCCCCAACTTTCCACAGACATACAGATCCATTTATATATGTATGTACTGTGTGTGTATTCAGTAGGATATACTCGTATACTCGTTTGTGTCTTCACAGATACACTGATCTCGCTCCGATATTTATCCTATATCCAGCGATTGATTCTGATAAATACTTGGTGGTGGCCTCATCGAGTGTCCAGGTGTTGTTGTTGTGTCAACTCCAGGGATTGGGATCCTCAAATGCAATCGAACCTTTAATGCAAAGCAAGTGTTTCAATGGAATATTATCATTTCTAGATTCTTTACTGTGGGTTTCCATTTTGCCCGATTGCCCGACCAACCTTAACACATATTGCATTCGTAAAGCTTTATATATTATACAGTTTCTTTCCGAATTTATCTGGCCGCCGTTGGTCAGGGAATAGCGCAAATTTTTACTCATCAAATCTAGTTGTTTTCTTCTTATAACTCAGGTCTAATTTTAGCAAAAATTTATTTCTTACGTAAATTTGTAGAATGCAGGAAATTTTACGCCATTGTTATTGAGTTTTCTTCAGTACTACTTAATTCTATCTACACTAAATTGTATTTTTCTAGTTCGTTTCATGACCGAAATTATTTAAATTTCATAGAACTGATGTACATACATGCGTCATTTCCAATGCAATGGGAGCATTTCAAGAGTTTATTTTACTTAATTTTCTACTATTACGAACCCTCGGTCAAGCATTAACAAAAATATATGTAACTATACAAATATTGGCTTTCTATAACATTCCGGCATATTGTCGGCGATCAACTCAGGCGTTCTTCTTGGCACGATATCCGAAAATAGAACTGCCGACACGCACAATCGTGCTACCCATCTCAATCTGAAAATACACAAACGAAATAGTGTTCTGAAGTTCTCTAAACTAGAGCCATTGTGCAGAGAGCGCAAGCAAATCAACTGCGTGGAACTCACCGCTTTGTCGAAGTCGTCCGACATACCCATCGACACCTGCAGTTGATCCGGCTCAATGGCGTTCTCTTCGCATATTGCTCGATGGACATTCATCAGAGCAATGAAGTCCGGATTGGGTCCCGAAGAATAGTCATGTCCGAAAGCGCCAATGGTCATTACACCGTCGACATGAAGATTCGGTAGGTTCTCGCGTATAAGTTTGAAGAGTGCCGGAGCCTCATTTGGCGGAACTCCATTCTTCACTATATTCATTCCATCCATATCAAATTGAAGGTCATGAATAATGGGATTGTTATAACATATGATGAGTTTGCTATAAAATTATGTATGAAGAAAAGGCACCTTCTTCTCCGCTCGTATTCACTTGGATCAAAACACGCAGTGGTTGTTTGTTCTCGAGTTCAACCTTTTCCCAAGCCGAGTTCAAGTTCCGAGCCAACTTTTCATTGTCAACCGTCTGGATCATATGAATATTAGGTAACTTCAGAACCTGGAAGCAAATGAAAAGACCAATTGAATGCCACTCATGCAAATGCTACGAACAGACGAACTTTATTGATTTTGTTGTTTTGCAAGTGTCCAATGAAATGCCATTTAATTTCCGGACACTGTTTGAGAATCTCTGGATGCTGACTCTTCTCCACCAGTTCCTGTACGTAGTTCTCGCCAAAGTGTCGCTGGCCCGTGGAGTAGGCGTCGATGATCATCTCTACCGGCTTCGTTTTTCCCACGGCGACCAACAGCGGTTTTGGTGCCTTGATAGTCTGGAACAATAGGAATGCGTTTTTAGTAATTTTCACTTTAGATCCGATTGGAGTCAGAGTTAACCTTGGGCCTCTGCGCGTAGGCCTCATCAATACGTTTGAGTATTAGTTGGATTCCGGCTTTAACATCGACCTCCGACATTGTACGACGAATCATTAAAATCTACTGAATCCAGGAACGGCGCAATAACTGCTTATCTGAAGTTTGAATAAACACATTGTTTAAAGAAACAAACAAATCTCTGTAAATACTTACGATATTTGCAACATGTAAAATTGTAGTTTTTATTGAGAAATGTCAAAATTTGCTAAAAGATAGCAATGCCAGAAACAGCTGACAGCGAATAAACATAGAATAACAATCCGCCGGTAAAGGGAAATTAATGGGTACATTTGCATCAAAATCTATACGCTCTCAATGCAAATTAAAATTAATTACAAAATTAGAGTAAACTATTTTTGTTTTATTTATATGGAACCATTTTTCTCATATTCCCAAATGTCTTCATGGGAAAGTGAAAAACATCCTCACTTCAGCACGTCGATTTGGCTCTATAGTGCGATGTTTTCTACTTCTTCTATTTCTCTTCTTCTTCACCGAGTACGTAGCGTAGACGCAAACCCGTAGACGGTTACCGATTGATGTCTTCGCTGTACGCTGGCTTCAACACAAGATGGTGGTCAAAAAACGGTCGGGATAGCACTTCCGGTGTTTGTTTCCTTCGCCGAAAATCAAACGTCAAAGGAGCGGTTGTCGGTCGTTCGAATCGAATAATTTTGAATCGTGCAGTGAACTCCGGAAAAGTTTTCATAAAATGCCAAAATTTAATCATGTTTAGATGTGTCGTGAATAATTTCTTCCACGGAGTGACGGACGGGCTGCGGGACGCGGTCAACGGAGTGTCGAATGGGTTGCGCGGCGCAGTGTACGGGGTGGCGCAGGGGCTGCTGATGGTGGCCAACGGCGTGACGGGCGGTGTGATGTTCCTGGTCACCGGTGTGGGGGACGCGATGATTGGCGGAGTGCTACAGGTCGTGAAATTCGGAGCTGTGCTGCTGATCGTCCACATGATGGGCATGGGAATCTTCTACATGGTGAGTGATTCAAATTAATTCGGCTACTTCATGACCCCCATAAACCGCCCATTCTCCATCGCAAGTGGGAGCGGAACATTCAGACGAGTGCGCACAAAATCGTGTCGTCGACGATCCAGGGCAACCGTATCAGCATCGGCGCCACCAGCAGCCAACGCAACAGCAGCAACAACAACGACTCAAAATACCCCTACGTTATCGAGATCCCCTCGAAGCTGTCGGTGGACTCGCTGCGCAACAACCGCAAGTCGAAGGTCAAGGAGCGCAAATCGGAGCCCGCCAGCGCCCAGAGAGCCGAGGACTCGGACGCCCCGAGAACGGACGACGAGCAATAGTCAAATTCCTAGCAATGTATTTTGTAACGATCGTCTGTGGTTGGGCGAGCAGTACTTGAGAAGATTTTCGCGCAGTAAAACAAATTCCAAGCAGACGGCCGAACGGAGTTTGATTGACAGTTTCAGGTCGCATTGCATGCTGGAAATCACTAACAACAGGCCTTCCGTTGGTTGCCCCCGCTCCCAGAATCGCCACCTCTTCCCAAACGTGATGACGGTGCGATATCGAAAAAAAACATCCGTTCTCAATTGTCGGAGTTGGACCTGATGGCTTTCGCAACTTTTTGCGGAATCGTGAGGTTTTGCGTGATTTGTTGCAGTTGCAATAGACTTCGGAACGGGAAGATATTTTCAACATGTCATTGCACTACACGACGCTACACATCCAAAGAGGCGCTCACACATGCACAGCCATAAAAAACACACTCAAGCACACCAAGCCCAGAGACTGGGTTCAGGTGCACACAGGCAAACATCATTTTTGTTGCCATTAGGTGGTTGGCTGACACTTTTTCCTATTGCTGTTGTTGCTGCTGTTGTTGCGGCTGCTGCTGCTGTACTGAACTGTTGCCTAATGCGTTGCTCGGAGTTTCGCCGACATTAGCAACCAACTCACTGCCAGTCGGCAACAAAGACCCTTCATGCCGTTGTGAATACAATACATTTAAACAACAACTCCAACTCGACTCCAACTGCAGCCACAACAGACTCGAAACAGAAATTCGACCAAACACAACAACAACAAAACAACACCGAATGCTGCAAGTCATTTCAATCCTTTCTTCTCCTCCTCCTTTGTTGTCTTTTCATCGTTCGTTGCTCGCTCAAAGTATGTAAAAATCGAAAATTAATAACCACTGGCGCTGGCCCGACTTCGAGCACTGCCTACGAATCGTTTACGAGCAATTAGTATGCATAAGTGGATTTGTGTGTAGTGTATATGTGTTGGTGTTTGTGTCCGTGAGACTTACAGATGGAGCACTTGTTGACCCATCTCCGAAGGAAAGCTCTAAAGTGCGTCCTTCGTTCAATTGTGCCGCATGAAGCTAATTTCGCTACTACGTACATATATATATAAATGTATATATAGTTACGAGGGCGTCCCATTTATGGCCGGTAATTTATTCTATTTTTGGAACCAAGACGACGATGCCGTTGCTTTTCACCGGGCGCCAGATGCCGACACTACGACCAGGACCAAAGTCAGCCTCCAAAACGGGCCGTTGCTAATTAGTGGCACACGTGTCGCATAAATTAAACTCTTTATTTAAATAATTACGAGCACATAACGTAAAAACAACGATGGCTAGCAACTAGCCGTCGAATAGATCGGATCTCGCAGAATTGGGTCTATTCACAGAAGTTTATCTCGATCATTGACCATCGCCGTGATTGGATGGAACACGCGTGGGAACTTTTTATTTCCGTTGCCTTCAGTTGGCCAAAAACTGAAGTGAATTTTGGGCGTTTGGTGTTTGTTTTTCCACGAAGCGTCTCAAGGCGACACAACAGCTTCATTTGGCTGCTTCGCACGTGGATCGGCTCTCGAAACTCAGCTGACGCACCCCAGAAACATCACAATTGCGAGTGGTTCATTAGTGAAAGCGATTAGAACACAATAAAAAGTTTTATTTTTATCAAAACAAGAATTGAACCAGTTCTCTACACAAACGAACCTGTTGGACAATCTCTGCCATTGTCGTTTTTTTTTTGTTAACGATTCTGTGAAACACAGAACTTTTAGCAAGCTTTGGGCCAAATAAAATTATTAATTCACAAGCAGGAACCAAATTTCCGGCTCGATTTCCATTTTATTTTCCAAAAATAATAATAAAGTCAACTTGAAGACTAGATTTGCGATCTGGAGGAAAATAACAAATGAGGCAACTTTGATATTTTCTCCACAGGTATTCAGAAAATTATAAGTTGGAAATACACTACAGACTACCAGAACAGGTCCAACTTCTACTCCGTTGCTCTAGACAATTTAAAAAAACAACGTAGTTTTAGAAATATCTGCATCGCAAATAATCATTTCATTCGAATAAACTTATTTCATTTAAATGAGTTGATTCGCAAATATTAGGCAAGAACCTGGTAGGATTTTGGTAATTAAGTCTGGCACGAGAAACAATTCATTGGATCCAAAACTGGTCTGAGTACTAAGTGACTTTCTTACCTTTCGTTATATATATATGTATATATGTAAATAAAATACATCTTCTGTTACTCACATCCAAATGTTCATCAAAAAAATGGAATAAAATATAATTTAAAAATATTTTGTATATGCATTTTAAATCTGGAAACTCCATACTTCAAACATGTTTTCAATTTAAAATACAATATATATTCAAGTTCTGGTTTAGTTTCGAGTATGGCTTCGGATTCAAGTGCGGATGAGATCAGCAACCCTCGGTTTAGCCGATGGTGCACGCCTAAGGAGCCTGCGACCTTGAATTCAGGAGTGAGACATTGAGTTGACAGCTCCGTCAACAATGGCCGGAATGCCGTACACCCAACATGGATCGCTAATTAATTCCACTGTAATTTTAAACGTTTTCACCCCTGCCAACATCTCTGGGGATCTCTCGAGATGACGACAGCGCATTGTGTGTGAACTCGTTGTGTTTTGGAATTTTCCAGATGACGCAGTCGCCGTTGCACTGAGGAAACGCTCCAACAAGTTATGTTAATCGTTGAACTAGCCTGGCCCTTGGATCGCCGTGCTGTCAGTTGGCTGGCTCGGTGTCACTGACTGATGGCAGACCTCTTTGGCCTCACGCCGGCAGCCGTAAAAACATTGCGACCGAGTCACATCGCTCGACCCATCCATTCATCGAATGAATGGTCGAACTAACGAACGATCTTTTGATGGTATCGCACCACCGATGAAACGAAGCCCGCGTCGTTTTGAGAAACGCAGGGTTTTTCGGGCATCGAATGCCCATCGATGGGGAAGAAGAGTCACGATAATTCAAACAATTTAATTGCGCACCACGCAAAGCAAAGACGTCCGAAGCGCCAGCCACTGACAATGGCGTCCAGAGTGACTAAAGATGGCGTCGATGACGACACACAGACATGGTAGGTCGGTCGATGGACGATCGAGACGGAGGTTCATGTGGGGTTCAGTGATTGCCAACAATGGAGCGGCATCGTCTTGCAGGCCGCAGCCATCACAACTACAGCGGCAATAACATGAGACAACAACGACAACGGCAAATGAGAGTGAAATCAAAATCAACAAATCAGCAAAGTGTCGAAATCTCTTCAAATTAAAAACCCAATGAAAGCCCGATAAATTTGCTTTTCGAATTCCCGTTTGTACCCAACCGACCGACTGATCGACTGAGCGGAAGAGTCGAATCAAATCGCCTGCAATTTGGAAATCTAAGACCTGAGACCGGTGAAGCAGTTGTTGGCATTTGTTGGACTCTCGGCTTGTTTGGTTTGGTCGATTGGTGGCAATGTTGGTTGATTGATCGCTTGTGTAACTGTTGTTTGATAGATTTCGTTTGTTGTCTCTCTGGTTGTGGTTGCCATTAGTGTTGTGGTTTTGTTGAGCCAGCCAAGGTGATGGTCATTTTTGGTCACATCCGTACGGACTCTGCATCCATCGGTGGACATCGATTTCAACACCTTCGGAGTTGAACTCCACCGCCGTGAGTTGCATCGTTCGGACGATCGGTGTGGATCATCCCAAATGGAGTAGCATGGCATATAAGTCCAAGAGTGTGGAGGTTTTTAGTTCAAGGTTCTTCTAAACCAGACTAGACTAGTTTTAGGGTTGAATGCTTTTCAGTTCCTCAGTTCATAATTGGGTCTTTCAAACGCACTCATTAGATGTATAAGGTTGATTGTCATAACTAACAATCAATAAAAAAAATGGCTTATTATCCATAAATTAGAATTTGATTATAACAAAATGATCAGGTGGCTGGCTAATCATGTGTCTTCTACGGGAATCCCAAACACTCCTTCAATAGCATTTAACAACTAGTTCACTAGACAACATTCCGCGGATGAGATCACTGCAAACGAACAAAAGGGAAGATAAGATTAGAAGACACTTTTAACTTCTGGATTTCATCAGTATTATTAAGAAAAACTCCCGAAGATATGAAATATAATCTATTTGATTTGTATAATTCTATTGATTTATAAATCTTTCAACACTGACTAGACGTCACACCATCGTCAAGTATAGTTTAATGAAACCTCTGTACAGCAACAATAACATCCGTACTCTGCAACTTCCGATAAAAAAAACATAAGTATTTCATTCAATGCGTACTGAGCGGATTTTGGCCACATCGACCTTCAATTGAACTTGAAATTCACTGAGCCAAACGACGGCAGCAACTAATTAGGCAGCCCGCGATCGCAACTACGATTCCAGGCGAAAGATTATTGCCAACAACAGCCAACACAATGTGCGCAAAGAGCATATGTCAAACATTACTAAATTTATATAAATTTTAGGAGATTTGTGATCAACTGCTTCGGTACGTCAGGTGTTCCTTCAGCGGAACCGGTCGATGGAGGTAGTGATGGCAAAGTGGGGCCGTTGATGACGGCGTCGGTTGCGCAAACGCCTCGCCACCCGTGTCGCGCTTCCGTTGTCGCCGGGCATGTGCAACCGATACTCGTATTGCGTTGGTCGGTGATCGTGTTCATCACGGGCGCGAGTTCACCAAAGTTCGTCAAGTTTTTTTGCTTCGATTTCGCCCAGTGATTGCAACTTCAATTATAGTTAAGGCAGAAGCTTAAGAGGGCAATGCCATGATGTTGTTTTTAATCGACGACAATACTATGTGATCATCATTATATTCGATACGATATCATAATCATTATAACGACAACAAAACGTACGTCATATGACGTCAACAAAAACAGTATTATAATTATCTTCAAAACAAGAACAACCACAGAACAAGAACACAATAATAAAGGCATCATCACCACCATTGCGATCAGTGACAATAACATCATAATCAACAACAACACATCGGTCGATGCAGATGATGTGGCCGAGGGGCGACTGAAACCGAACTTAGCACTTTAAAATCACCTCTAAACGACAACAACAACTACGATAACAACAACTACGACAATAACAACAACAGCAACCACAAGCATTCGAATTAACTATAAAAATAAAATGTAAATGAACAACAACAATTACCAAAACAATGACGACGACGAAAATGTATATCGCCTTTCGCAATTTGCAAACTTCACACTTGAGCTCCGGCCATTTCTTCACCCTCTACGTTGACCCCTAGTCCTGGCCCACAACCGGTCGTGCCCAGCCGTCGCCCTGATCTGTGGACCATGGGAAATCTTGCCCAATGTGATACGATGCGTGAGCCCAGCATACACTCGAACACATCCCACACCCACCTCCAACAGTTTGTCCGTCGTCTAACTGTCTATCAGTTGGATCAGTTTGTTAGTCTGACTGTCTGTGCGTCAGTCCGTCGATCTTTTCATCCGTTTGTCACTCACTCATTTCTGAGTCTCTTTTGTGGCCCACTATAATTGCGCTGATGACCTTCGCGGGCGACGATCGCAAAACCTGGGATCAATTCAATGAGGTAATTTTTATTTTATTTGATTTTCGTACTTACCTGCTGGAGTAATCACAATGAAATAAAATTCGGATTCTCCACGCCGACACATATACAAGAAAAAAATGTCACGATCATGTTGTCGCAAAGGCCAGCAATTAAATTCGTAGCAGGTTGGCTGCTAATTGCAGTAGGCTTGACACTCGGGAATTTGGCGCTGAAAGGGCTTCGCACAATCGCACGTCAATGGCAAACACGTCAGGCCTCCTTCGAGAGGATCAGAAATCTTTTGAGGTTCATCCTTAAGGTCACATTGAGATGACCACTGGACAATGCCGTTGATGATCGTCGTTGCTGTACTTCTTCAAGAACAACCTGACTAAAGTTCCGTGGAATACGTGAATAGAAAATGCACCCGAGAGCCGCTTCTTCGTGGTGGACTACGTGACAAAACCAATGTTCGATGTTCCTGCGGATCGACCGCCTTCCCATCAATTGCATAGCTACATAAGTTATTCCAAATTAAGTGGAGCCGGTGAACACAAGAAGAAAATCTAGTTTGAACTTGGACTTTGATTAGCAATCTTATAGCATAGGTTTTTGTTAAAACAAAGCCAAGCCAAGTCAAACCATGTTGTTATGCTAGCTACAACAACCATATGCAATTGTTGGTGCTCTAGCCCAAGAGGGGGAAGAAGACAGTCAAAGCAAAGCTGCAGATCGAGTGCCTACGTGCAAACTGCACGTAGACCAAGGCCTTGGAAAGGTTCTGGATGAGACACACGCCAACGTTGAAACACCCTTTGATCGTAATAGCTCAAGCCGGCGGTGAATCCCGCCAGATGGAACCTGGATGGAGCCGCATCTGAGGAGAGGAAAGGAGGAGACCTGATAATTGCTCACACGAGTTCGCGGACGTATTTCAGCTATGCGTTTTTTACGACTTAATCAGGAGCTGAGCGGTTGCTGGTCAGCGAGGGAGATGAAGAGATGCGGCTGAACAATTTATTTAGGTCTGTCTGGCCGACAGTCGCTCACCAGGCAGTCGATCTGTTGTTTATTGTTGCACACAGTTATATATATGAGATTATACATAGAGTTTTGTCAACGAATACTTTAATTTATGCACCGGTGTCCCAATTTTCAACTCTATTATTTATGTCGTCGTTATCAATAAACATTTCGATATCGATATTTACGAAATTGTTGTAGTTTTCATATGCTAATCATACGATCGGTTCAATTGATGTTGGGTTCGGTAGGGTTATGATAAATGTGGAACCTTAAGCGAGCCCTTTGAATAACAATAGCGTGACCTCTACACTTAACCTTCCATGGCCATGTCATTCAATTGACTTTGAAAGCCTGTTCTGGGATTTTTGCCTCCACCTCCACTGACTTAAGATCCCTTTATTCGGTTTAAAAACTACAATACTTGAACAATTTTTGTTTCTCCGTAGTCTTTTAAATATTGACACCTTTTAAAGTTAAGATTAATTTTTTCTTATAATCCATTCTTTTGCACAAACTTACCATAATTTTTGTACATTTGTACCAGCATATATTCCTTATGTATTTTCAATTTTGGCCGATAAAATTCAAATGGTCTTCCAATGATATGGATATTGAGCGTCGTTATAAATTAAGGCCATGCGGAATCCCACCTCGGCTAATTAATTATTGAGATGCGATTTTGACATCGCCATCGCCCACGACTCAACCCACGAATAAGACGAGAGACGAGATTTTCCTAATTTTCTTTTATTTTAATTTTTATGTTTTTTACATGTTGTATTTTTTTATATATCTATTTTTTCTTTTTTTCGCATTGAAATTTTATTTGTTCCGTTTTATTTTTTCTTATAAATGTACAATTGTGTTTGAATTATTTGTAAAATTTTCATAAATCGAATGTATTTGAATGTGTTTGTTTTACTTGTGTGTGAAATATATGTTGATACTATGTATTTTCCATCTTATTGTTATGTTTATCATAACAATGATCATCTCATAATTAAGACACTAGGCAAACACATTTTGTTTTTTGTTTTTGTCATCTAAAACTAAGTGAAACTAAAATTACTACAGTTTGTTCTTTGTCTTCGTAGGGTATAAAAATATTTAATTAATTAATTTAGTAGACATTTAAAAAGATAAGAGACTCCCTGTAAAACTATTAGAAATAAACAGCCATGCGTCCCAAATGAATATATCAAAGTGCTTTCACACACTCTCCCCACTAACTCGCTAATTACACTTAAAACAAAAACCCACATCATCATCTCACTCCGACTTTATGTCACTCCACTCTACTCAACTACTACCGTAAACTACTGAACCGTAATGTACTGCATTGTACTGTACTGTACTGTACTTTAGCCCGGGCAGCCTGGCCTACGTGTAGAGCGCCTTCTTTTTGCCGTGCGTTTTGTTCTCGTTCTCGTCCAATTTGGTGCTCTCCGTGCTGCTCGACTCGGCGTCGTCCAGTTCAGGATCGGGCACCTCGGGCATGTGGCAATGACCGCCATGTCCGTGCTCCTGACTCGCTCCCGTCTTATTCAGCTGCGACTCGTGGGTGCCGTCCCCGTACTTCTCGAGGGTCCTGCGCACTAGCTCCTTGGAGGGCTCCTTCATGCCCCAGGCCCATCCGAATTTGCTGAACATGTCTAGGACCATCGTGGTGAAGTTGACGTGGTAGTTGCCCAGCTCTGCTGCCTTGTAGTCCCAGGGGAAGACATGGTGATAGTTGTGCCAGCCCTCGCCCATGGCCAAGATCGACACGTAGATGTTCTCGCTGGGCTGGATGCGTCTGCGAGAGTCACAAAGAGAACAGACATTTTCGTATTAGTCTCGATCAGGTATTAGCCTTGCTGACGGAGAAGGAAGGAAGCTAGGAATGAAGGCAGGAAGGGAAGTAGAACGGTAGGCAGGAAGAAAGGAATGAAGTAAAGTAGGAAGGAAGGAAGGTTGGAAGCAAGGAAGGGATGTAGAAACGTAGGATGGAATGAAGGTAGGAAGGAAAGTGGGAAGGAAGGTAGGTAGAAAGGTAAGTGGGAAGGTAGGTAGGGAGGAAGGTAGGACTGTAGAAAGGTAGGACGGAAGGAGACGACGATACTCACTTGTCGAACGGACGATTGCCCCACATGTGTGCGGCGCTGTTCACCGACCAGGTGAAGTTCAGGCTGCTCACGTAGCGAAAGAGGCACTGGGTGATGAAGGCCAGATACCACTCTTCGTTCCAGAAGTAGATGGGCACAATGGTCGGCAGCACGAAGCAGAGCATGATCTTCAAAGGGATGAAGTATTTCTGGTGGAACTGAATCACCGGATCGGCCAGGACGTCACTCATGTCGATCTGGCGGCCGCGACGCAGTACCTCGGGGTGCTTCAGCATCATCAGCCAACCGACGTGGGCGAAGAAGAAGCCGCGATTCGAGTTGTGCGGATCGGCGTCGGTCTCCGAGTACTTGTGGTGCACGCGGTGGTCGCGCACCCAGTCGTACATTGTGTTCTGCAACCACGGAGCAAAAAGAGAGAATTAGTGCTGGTTGTGGAGATGGAGCCAGTGACCCGAATCGCTGTTGCGCAATTTCCCAACCATTAGTTCGTCACTCAGTCAGTCAGTCTCTCTGTCTCTGTCTGAGGCTAGATGCGATCCAAATACTCCATTAAATATTGTCATCAGCTTTTTCGCCTCGGCGCGAGGTGCAAATGGCTGATGATGATTAATGGTGGAGGCCGACCCGACGGCTTGACGTCTGTTAATTAACATCAACAACAAGTGCAATAGCAATGGAAACTACAAAAGCACAATAACAAAACAACTTAAATCCACTATAAGAATGTCTCACGTGAGTGAGAAGATTAAAAAATTTCCCCGACAGCAAAACGATGTCACATGAAGTTGTTGATTTGCTTACTGTACTGATGTAATTATCGGTAATCGCAGTGTTCACGATACGTGAAAACGACAAAAATTACAACAGAAACGGAAATAGTTCAATGCATTTGCATGTCAACAGAAGAAAATGTTATAACAACAAATAGACATAAAAACAACAAACTACAAGAAACAATCAATTTTAATGCACTTCATTTCGTTGCGGCTGTCGTTGCGGTTACAGACACGTAATCGTGCAAATTGAATGGACTTTTAGCGTACGGCGCCTACCCAAGGGTCCCAACCTGGGGAAACCCATTATTGTGGCCCTCAAAAGTTGCCGTTTCAATTTGCAAATATATCGCGAGATCACTTTATTGCTTTTCCGAGTCTGGAAACCCCGTAAAATTGCATCCGTCCTCCTCTGAGGTAGTGTCGAAGCGCGTCGTTGTGTATTCAGGAGCAATGGTTTTAGGTCAACTTACTTGTCCGGCCACCGAGAAGCATGACATCAGAATAATCCGCAATGGGACGTTGGCCTTGAACGAGCGATGTGTCCAGAAGCGATGGGCTCCGGCGGTGACGCCGAAACCGGCCACGCCCCCGATGAAAAATGCTGGAAAGAGAAAAACAAATAAATTAGATCATCGAAAGAAATTTTAAACTGCCAAAAAATATAACATAATGATTCGCCATTCTCGAAATGAAAACCTTGAGAGCGAACGATGCCGATTACTACGTCAAGCAAACAGACGGGCAAGAAAGACAAACAAAATTGTTACATTTTCGTGCACGTTATGAGGTGATGCAGGAAATGAAATACAAATAATAATGATAATAATAATTGCAGACAAAATTGAGCTATTAACGAGCGAACCCTAATTCCTCACACAAATAGAACCCCATATGGGAGGGCCTGAGTCGCGATGCGTGCGTGGACCGGTCGATTATTAACACGTCCATGGTGCCGGGTAAATTAAGAGTTAGTATTTACTGTTGTTTACTTTGCACATCAATGGAAATGCCGAAAAGCATCCCCCACTGGAGCGCTATTAATTGGCAAAAAGTGGACAATCAAAATGGTTACCACATCGAATCCCACTCACCTCCACCCGGAAGCTTGGCCAAGATTTGAATGTTGCTGTTGCCAAGGTGGCTGCTCGCTCCCACCCACCTGGTCGTCCATTTGTGCTCCGAGACCGTGAGAAACTGTGCTCAAATTTATATTCAGGTTGGACAATTTTTCAACAAATTTCAACAATCGATTCCACGACGATCCGACAATTGAATTTCTGATTTTTCCATCAGTATGACTAGACACATACATATATATGTAAAACCATGAACAAAAAAAAAAAAAACAAGGGAAACCCGTAATAAGTCGATTGAGATGCATAGATAAGTCGTAGGAAACACTCGCCGAGTTTGGGCTTTTAATGGTACCGACATTGCTGTTTAGTTAAATTCGATCGAAACCAGTTTCAACTACGATGGCTCTTGGGCCAAAACTGTCCATGGACTCGGTTAGGGCGTGATAGGCGATACCCGAACGACTTTGCGCCCTTCCCTTGGCCTCAGCAGAAGACCTGAGACATCCGGAAATGGGAAGAGAATATTCGGAAAAGAAACTTGGTTTACTTCAAGACGTTTAGAAGAAGAGCCCTGGTCCAACCATTCGGCCCTGAGCCAAACCTACCCTCCGACGAGGCCTTAGCGACTTCCTCGCTGCCGCCGTTTGTAATGAAAGACCAACTTTCGGCTCAAACCCAGAGTCCAAATTGGACAGACTGATTCAGAATTAGGGCTTTTCTCGTCTCCATTACCAATGAGCCATTCGTGGGAAACCGGTTCGGGTTATGTCTTTTCGTTATCTCCTAATTAATTGTGACTTCAAAAATATGATTGAAAACTATTTTATTGCCCGGGTTGTCGTATTTTAAGCAGTTTCTTTATGTAAATCGCCTCTCATAGCTCTGCGATCTGGTCGTCGCGTTGCTCTCCACCTTTATTTATTCACCCTGAAGGTCAATACTAAAAAAGCCAAATCGCTTTGTAATTTTTT